>CM069867.1:76596865-76939365 GCA_036172795.1 Pelodytes ibericus
TGTTTAGAATCTTTGCTCTGTATAGCTCTATTAGCAGGCAGACATGTTGTTTAGGATCTTTGCTCTGTATAGCTCTATCAGCAGGCAGACATGTTGTTTAGAATCTTTGCTCTGTATAGCTCTATCGGGATGGACATGTTGTTTAGAATCTTTGCTCTGTATAGCTCTATCAGCAGGCAGACATGTTGTTTAGAATCTTTGCTCTGTATAGCTCTATCAGCAGGCAGACATGTTGTTTAGGATCTTTGCTCTGTATAGCTCTATCAGCAGGCAGACATGTTGTTTAGGATCTTTGCTCTGTATAGCTCTATCAGCAGGCAGACATGTTTAGGATCTTTGCTCTGTATAGCTCTATCAGGGGGCAGACATGTTGTTTAGGATCTTTGCTCTGTATAGCTCTATCAGGGGGCGGACATGTTGTTTAGGATCTTTGCTCTGTATAGCTCTATCGGGATGGACATGTTGTTTAGAATCTTTGCTCTGGATAGCTCTAACAGGGGCGGACATGTTTAGAATCTTTGCTCTGTATAGCTCTATCAGGGGGAGGACATGTTGTTTAGAATCTTTGCTCTGTATAGCTCTATCAGGGGGCGGACATGTTGTTTAGAATCTTTGCTCTGTATAGCTCTATCAGGGGGCAGGCATGTTGGCTAGAATATTTGCTCTGTATAGCTCCATCAGGGGGCGACATGTTGTTTAGAATATTTGCTCTGTATAGCTCTATCAGGGGGCAGACATGTTGTTTAGAATCTTTGCTCTGTATAGCTATATCAGGGGGCGTACATGTTGTTTAGAATCTTTGCTCTGTATAGCTCTATCAGGCGCGGACATGTTTAGAATCTGCTCTGTATAGCTCTATCAGAGGGCAGACATGTTGTTTAGAATCTTTGCTCTGTATAGCTCTATCAGGGGGCAGACATGTTTAGAATCTTTGCTCTGTAAAGCTCTATCAGGGGTAGACATGTTGGTTAAAATCTTTGCTCTGTATAGCTCTATCAGGGGGCGGACATGTTGTTTACAATCTTTGCTCTGTATAGCTCTATCAGGGGCGGACATGTTGTTTAGAATCTTTGCTCTGTATAGCTCTATCAGGGGTGGACATGTTTACAATCTTTGCTCTGTATAGCTCTATCATGGGTGGACACGTTTAGCATCTTATATCAGATCTTCCTTCATCTGACCAAACATGTCAGCCCCCTGAGCGATACAGTGGAAGGAGCATCAATAAGATGCTGTATTTGGATTCTGTCATTAAATAATACGTCTGGTTAAAATGCCTCACTTAATACAATCTAAACAGTCCATCATTATAATCAGTCGCCATGATCTGATCATACTAAAGTCATGTAATAGAACATGCCTTACCTCATGGAGTCAGAGCTGTCTGATTGGGTGAGCTTACTGCTGGCTGTATCCAAGAAACTGCTGACCATCTGAAAAGACAAGAATACAGCGTTTACCTTACATTATCCATCACACGGTAATACCCACCCTACACATAGCTCTATCATCACACGATACTACCCACCCTACACATAGCTCTATCATCTCACGATACTAACCGTCCTACACATAGCTCTATCATCACATGGTACTACGTACTACCCGTCCTACACATAGCTCTATCATCTCACGGTACTACCCACCCTACACATAGCTCTATCATCTCACGGTACTACCCACCCCACACACAGCAGAGCGCACACAGCAGAGCGCACAAAGTGGCCGGCAGAGCGCACACAGTAGAGCGCACACAGTGGCCGTCAGCGCCAGACTATGTTGCAAGGACTCCTAGATGATTAATAAATCCCACCTGCTGGTCCGTCACAGTGAGATAGGCTTTCACGGTGTCCAGCACTGGCAGCCTGTTGGCCGGACTCTCACCACCTCCAGGCTGCTGACTGTAAACATTGAACAGAATCGGTAGAAAGTTCTTGGCAAATCGACCCACTTCAGCCTTGTCGGTCTCTGCAAAGGAGAAGGAAGGAGAGGAGGTTTAGTATCCGGGACGTCACATGGTAACACATCCTGTAATAATTGTATGAAACGTTTGACAGATGTTATTTAGAAACTGAGACTTTTGATCTTTGTTTCTCGGTTTGTAGCTATATATCCGTTACCTCTCTGCAGTATTAGCCTCTACTCCAGTAAGCCCAGTATATGGTGTATTTACAGTCAGCTCTCTGAGGCAGAGCGGACACTCAATGAGAGCAGGTGACCATTGCTGGTGTCTGTGGGGTCTGGTGGTCTCTCGTTACTAGTGGCCCCTTGTATTTACATCAGAGGGGGTCAGAGAAGTGTGATTGGATTGAGGACTGTTACCCCCGCCCCCAGCGCCTGTACCTGATTCGCAGCCTTTGCTGATGAGTGTGCGCAGGGCTTGGCACACGGTGAGACGCAGGTCTGAGCGATCATTAATTGCCGTCCCCAGAGTGCGAGCCAATCCTTTAAAGGAGGTTGAAATGTCCGTGGGTTTGGTGCAGAATCCAGGCAACATCGTCCAGATCTGGGTAACAATGCAACAGACAAGGCATTAACTGCATGCAGCGGGGGGAAGGGGGTGGACAGCAAAGGGAAGCGGGGGGGGGGGGGGGGCAGCAAGGTTCAGCGAGGGAGGGGGACAGCAAAGGGAAGCAGGGGGGGAAGCAAAGGGTAGCGGGGGGACCAGCAAATGTGGGATAGAAAAAACCCCACAGAAAACGAGGACTAATAAACGCAGCAAACAAGGAATAATGGCAAACTGCAGGAAAGTGAGAAGGACATTTCAAACTTAAGGCCAAAGTAGCTAGGTTTGAAATAGTTTTTTCCATTCATTCTCCATTTCAGGAATATAACACCGTGGCCTTTATCCTCCGTTTCCACGTGTGCTTGTGCCTTATATAGTAATAACTCCTGATCACGCCACATGGGAGGCGTAACTCACTCACCTGCCACTGGAGAGTTTCATAGATTTTGGCTTCCAGGTTTCTCCCGGCCTCCGTCAGCTCCACGGCTGCAAATAATGGGATTTACACATGGTGAATGTTTCCCCAGCCGTGTAACTGCCGTGTGCAAGCGTGTTTAACACTATATGTACCACAGACATGGAATCCATACCCTGGCGCACACTGACTTACCTCGAGTCTTCACGTTGGTGGCCAGAGGGAGGAAGTAGCGTGTAAAGAACCCCAGCTCCGTGTTTTTCACATGATCACGTATGACGGGGACGAGCCAGCTGTGAGGGAAATCACACAGATCCCTGAAAGAAACAAATAGACATTTCACTGACTGGGAGAGAAAATGGGTCTAAGAACCGACTGAAACACTATCAATGTATAATACGAGGCTTAGTAAATATGTGGAACTGGCTGTACATCACCAACCCCCCCCCCCCACGGATGCACACACACCATGCACGCACCCCCCCCCCCCCCCACACCATGCATGCACACATCCCCACCCCCCACTCCATGCATGCACACATCCCCACCCCCCACTCCATGCATGCACACATCCCCACCCCCCACTCCATGCATGCACACATCCCCACCCCCCACTCCATGCATGCACACATCCCCCCCCCACATACACACCACGCACGCACGCACATCTCCCCCCCACGCACGAACACACCCCACGCACGCACATCCCCCCCCCCCCCCACACCATGCATGCACACCCCCCCCCCACACCATGCATGCACACCCCCCCCCCCACACCATGCATGCACACATCCCCCCCCCCCCCAAGGGGGAATCCCCTTCCCAGGAGTAATAAGACAATGCTATCAATCTAATCCCCTTCTCACAAGTAATAAGACAATGCTATCAATCTAATCCCCCAGCGAGTAATAAGACAATGCTATCAATCTAATCCCCTTCTCACAAGTAATAAGACAATGCTATCAATCTAATCCCCCAGCGAGTAATAAGACAATGCTATCAATCTAATCCCCTTCCCGCAAGTAATAAGACAATGCTATCAATCTAATCCCCTTCCCAGGAGTAATAAGACAATGCTATCAATCTAATCCCCCAGCGAGTAATAAGACAATGCTATCAATCTAATCCCCCAGCGAGTAATAAGACAATGCTATCAATCTAATCCCCCAGCGAGTAATAAGACAATGCTATCAATCTAATCCCCTTCCCAGGAGTAATAAGACAATGCTATCAATCTAATCCCCCAGCGAGTAATAAGACAATGCTATCAATCTAATCCCCTTCCCAGGAGTAATAAGACAATGCTATCAATCTAATCCCCCAGCGAGTAATAAGACAATGCTATCAATCTAATCCCCCAGCGAGTAATAAGACAATGCTATCAATCTAATCCCCTTCCCAGGAGTAATAAGACAATGCTATCAATCTAATCCCCTTCCCAGGAGTAATAAGACAATGCTATCAATCTAATCCCCCAGCGAGTAATAAGACAATGCTATCAATCTAATCCCCCAGCGAGTAATAAGACAATGCTATCAATCTAATCCCCCAGCGAGTAATAAGACAATGCTATCAATCTAATCCCCTTCCCAGGAGTAATAAGACAATGCTATCAATCTAATCCCCCAGCGAGTAATAAGACAATGCTATCAATCTAATCCCCCAGCGAGTAATAAGACAATGCTATCAATCTAATCCCCCAGCGAGTAATAAGACAATGCTATCAATCTAATCCCCTTCCCAGGAGTAATAAGACAATGCTATCAATCTAATCCCCCAGCGAGTAATAAGACAATGCTATCAATCTAATCCCCTTCCCAGGAGTAATAAAACAATGCTATCAATCTAATCCCCTTCCCAGGAGTAATAAGACAATGCTATCAATCTAATCCCCTTCCCACGAGTAATAAGACAATGCTATCAATCTAATCCCCTTCCCAGGAGTAATAAGACAATGCTATCAATCTAATCCCCCAGCGAGTAATAAGACAATGCTATCAATCTAATCCCCCAGCGAGTAATAAGACAATGCTATCAATCTAATCCCCCAGCGAGTAATAAGACAATGCTATCAATCTAATCCCCTTCCCAGGAGTAATAAGACAATGCTATCAATCTAATCCCCTTCCGAGGAGTAATAAGACAATGCTATCAATCTAATCCCCCAGCGAGTAATAAGACAATGCTATCAATCTAATCCCCTTCCCAGGAGTAATAAGACAATGCTATCAATCTAATCCCCTTCCCAGGAGTAATAAGACAATGCTATCAATCTAATCCCCTTCCCAGGAGTAATAAGACAATGCTATCAATCTAATCCCCTTCCCACGAGTAATAAGACAATGCTATCAATCTAATCCCCTTCCCACGAGTAATAAGACAATGCTATCAATCTAATCCCCTTCCCACGAGTAATAAGACAATGCTATCAATCTAATCCCCTTCCCATGAGTAATAAGACAATGCTATGAATCTAATCCCCTTCCCACGAGTAATAAGACAATGCTATCAATCTAATCCCCTTCCCACGAGTAATAAGACAATGCTATCAATCTAATCCCCTTCCCACGAGTAGTAAGACAATGCTATCAATCTGATCCCCTTCCCACGAGTAATAAGACAATGCTATGAATCTAGTCTTCCAGGTTTAGCAGAGTCACATGCAGTCTCCTCCTCACCCTATGCTGTCAATCTGTAGAGGGATGGCTGTTAGAACAACTTGGGGTCCCATACTCTCCACGGCGGCCCCCACGGCACGATCCAGGTCTGCTGTATATGGAAAGTGTGAGGATGCACGCAGGTCAGCGAGGGTCTGCAGACACTGGGGGAGAGACACGGTCAGTACAGGTGTGAGAGGGGTAAAGGGCTGCCAAGGTTTCAGTCAATGCAATGTTACCTGTCTCATAAATGCATGGCAATACTTCCCAGCAGCCTCGAAGAAAGTCTGCAGCGTCTGAAGCACATACGGCCAGGAAGAATGAAACTTGTACGTTAAGCCTTCCTCAACAGCCCTGGAATAAAGAGGCAGGGTCACTTTCCCATTGCATATCAGGCCGCGGGTGATGTCATAACCAGGAGACGCCGCGGGTGATGTCATAACCAGGGGACGCCGCGGGTGATGTCATAAGAAGGAGACGCCGCGGATGATGTCATAAGCAGGAGACGCCGCGGGTGATGTCATAAGCAGGGGACGCCGCGGGTGATGTCATAACCAGGGGACGCCGCGGGTGATGTCATAACCAGGGGACGCCGCGGGTGATGTCATAAGCAGGGGACACAGACACATTTCTCTCCTAATTTAGACATTTGATGCAGTTTTGCTAACACAATGTATAGACCATTTTTCATCATTTTTTATTGTCTAAATGCTCAGTAGCCGTCGGGAATAAATGCCCCGATCTTTCATTTAATCTGAATAATAAGAGATATTTGGGGGGTGGGCAGCCTGTGTCTGTTACAGCTGTAGTGTGTACATTGAATACGACCTGTAGTGGGTACATTGAATATGACCTGTAGTGTGTACATTGAATACGACCTGTAGTGTGTACATTGAATACGACCTGTAGTGTGTACATTGAATACGACCTGTAGTGTGTACATTGAATACGACCTGTAGTGTGTACATTGAATACGACCTGTAGTGTGTACATTGAATACGACCTGTAGTGTGTACATTGAATACGACCTGTAGTGTGTACATTGAATACGACCTGTAGTGTGTACATTGAATACGACCTGTAGTGTGTACATTGAATACGACCTGTAGTGTGTACATTGAATACGACCTGTAGTGTGTACATTGAATACGACCTGTAGTGTGTACATTGAATACGACCTGTAGTGTGTACATTGAATACGACCTGTAGTGTGTACATTGAATACGACCTGTAGTGTGTACATTGAATACGACCTGTAGTGTGTACATTGAATACGACTGCTCTGCACAGATTCACTAGGATTATCTGTGTGTTTATATTGTGCGACACATCACACCTTGTGCCCTATTAAGCTCACTTTACACTGTATTTCCAGATTTCTGTAATAGCAGCACATTTTATATCTGAGATGTTATCTGCCCTGAACTCGGTTTATTCCAGTGTAAATATCAGTCACTTCCTTCCATCGCTGGCTGAGATAGACTGCGGAGGACACACACATCGTACCAAAAGACACTCACTTGAACATTTTACAGATGTGCCCAGCAGCACCCGCCGCTGGTGAGGAGGAGACTGTCCCAATTCCGGTGATATTAGGGGTGATGCATTCTGTTAGGAGAGACTTCAAAGCACAAAGTGTCAGTAGTAATGATCTATTTACACCTCTGCGAGGTCTGTATGAAACACATCCAATGTCAACTATAAATGGAAGGAATGTATATATAACGCTGTATTATTACATGATAAAGGATGTGTATATAACGCTGTATTATTACATGATAAAGGATGTGTATATATAACGCTGTATTATTACATGATAAAGGATGTGTATATATAACGCTGTATTATTACATGATAAAGGATGTATATATAACGCTGTATTATTACATGATAAAGGATGTGTATATATAACGCTGTATTATTACATGATAAAGGATGTGTTTATATAACGCTGTATTATTACATGATAAAGGCTGTATATATAACGCTGTATTATTACATGATAAAGGATGTGTATATATAACGCTGTATTATTACATGATAAAGGATGTGTATATATAACGCTGTATTATTACATGATAAAGGATGTGTATATATAACGCTGTATTATTACATGATAAAGGATGTGTATATATAACGCTGTATTATTACATGATAAAGGATGTGTATATATAACGCTGTATTATTACATGATAAAGGATGTGTATATATAACGCTGTATTATTACATGATAAAGGATGTGTATATATAACGCTGTATTATTACATGATAAAGGATGTGTATATATAACGCTGTATTATTACATGATAAAGGATGTATATATAACGCTGTATTATTACATGATAAAGGATGTGTATATATAACGCTGTATTATTACATGATAAAGGATGTGTTTATATAACGCTGTATTATTACATGATAAAGGCTGTATATATAACGCTGTATTATTACATGATAAAGGATGTGTATATATAACGCTGTATTATTACATGATAAAGGATGTGTATATATAACGCTGTATTATTACATGATAAAGGATGTGTATATATAACGCTGTATTATTACATGATAAAGGATGTGTTTATATAACGCTGTATTTGAAGGGGTAACCTAGCATTGCAAGGGTTAACTGGAGTAACCTAGCATTGTGAGGGTTAACCGTAAGAGCTAGTTTTATTTTTGTACCTGTTTTAGTTTTTAGCTTCAGTTTAATTAGAAGACACGTACTCATAGGAGTACTTGGGGGAGAGAAGTTGGCAGGGGCCTGGAATCTCAGGTTCTTGCCATCTCCAATTAATCCTACTGATTAGGGAAAGGAGAAGTTACCAGAAGATGATACCAGAATGCTCTTATCTATGTCTTACCCCGTGATTGGAACCACTATGTCTTTTTAATTATCAGTACATTCCATTTCTTATTCTGGTACTTTCCACTCATTTCTATTTTGTTGTGTAACAGTTATTTAGCATATATACCATTAACACACCCCTATACGCCTTTATATCCATCTGTGCACATACATTATAACCAATGAGATTGAAGTAGCCACCTCCTTAATTTGGGGTATATATATGACTGTTAAATAAATAAAGACTCAGAGTTAAAGGATAAAGAACTTGTGTCTGCTTTCTTTGGCTCTCCACGCGTGTTGTTGAGAACAACTCCCACCACGAGAAGTTAACCATTAAAGATACATTGCCGTGTATGCAGAGACGTTGCTGAGAAGACCCCTCAGCTAGACTCGGTCCCTTTCAGTATTATTACATGATAAAGGATGTGTTTATATAACGCTGTATTATTACATGATAAAGGATGTGTTTATATAACGCTGTATTATTACATGATAAAGGATGTGTATATATAACACTGTATTATTACATGATAAAGGATGTGTATATATAACGCTGTATTATTACATGATAAAGGATGTATATATAACGCTGTATTATTACATGATAAAGGATGTGTATATATAACGCTGTATTATTACATGATAAAGGATGTGTATATATAACGCTGTATTATTACATGATAAAGGCTGTATATATAACGCTGTATTATTACATGATAAAGGATGTGTATATATAACGCTGTATTATTACATGATAAAGGATGTGTTTATATAACGCTGTATTATTACATGATAAAGGATGTGTATATATAACGCTGTATTATTACATGATAAAGGATGTGTATATATAACGCTGTATTATTACATGATAAAGGATGTGTATATATAACGCTGTATTATTACATGATAAAGGATGTGTATATATAACGCTGTATTATTACATGATAAAGGATGTGTATATATAACGCTGTATTATTACATGATAAAGGATGTGTATATATAACGCTGTATTATTACATGATAAAGGATGTGTATATATAACGCTGTATTATTACATGATAAAGGATGTGTATATATAACGCTGTATTATTACATGATAAAGGATGTGTATATATAACGCTGTATTATTACATGATAAAGGATGTGTATATATAACGCTGTATTATTACATGATAAAGGATGTGTATATATAACGCTGTATTATTACATGATAAAGGATGTGTTTATATAACGCTGTATTATTACATGATAAAGGATGTGTATATATAACGCTGTATTATTACATGATAAAGGATGTGTATATATAACGCTGTATTATTACATGATAAAGGATGTGTATATATAACACTGTATTATTACATGATAAAGGATGTGTATATATAACGCTGTATTATTACATGATAAAGGATGTGTATATATAACACTGTATTATTACATGATAAAGGATGTGTATATATAACGCTGTATTATTACATGATAAAGGATGTGTTTATATAACACTATTATTACATGATAAAGGATGTGTATATATAACGCTGTATTATTACATGATAAAGGATGTGTATATATAACGCTGTATTATTACATGATAAAGGATGTGTATATATAACACTGTATTATTACATGATAAAGGATGTGTATATATAACGCTGTATTATTACATGATAAAGGATGTGTATATATAACACTGTATTATTACATGATAAAGGATGTGTATATATAACGCTGTATTATTACATGATAAAGGATGTGTATATATAACGCTGTATTATTACATGATAAAGGATGTGTATATATAACGCTGTATTATTACATGATAAAGGATGTGTATATATAACGCTGTATTATTACATGATAAAGGATGTGTTTATATAACGCTGTATTATTACATGATAAAGGATGTGTATATATAACACTGTATTATTACATGATAAAGGATGTGTATATATAACGCTGTATTATTACATGATAAAGGATGTGTATATATAACGCTGTATTATTACATGATAAAGGATGTGTATATATAACACTGTATTATTACATGATAAAGGATGTGTATATATAACGCTGTATTATTACATGATAAAGGATGTGTATATATAACACTGTATTATTACATGATAAAGGATGTGTATATATAACGCTGTATTATTACATGATAAAGGATGTGTATATATAACGCTGTATTATTACATGATAAAGGCTGTATATATAACGCTGTATTATTACATGATAAAGGATGTGTTTATATAACGCTGTATTATTACATGATAAAGGCTGTATATATAACGCTGTATTATTACATGATAAAGGATGTGTATATATAACGCTGTATTATTACATGATAAAGGATGTGTATATATAACGCTGTATTATTACATGATAAAGGATGTGTATATATAACGCTGTATTATTACATGATAAAGGCTGTATATATAACGCTGTATTATTACATGATAAAGGATGTGTTTATATAACGCTGTATTATTACATGATAAAGGATGTGTATATATAACGCTGTATTATTACATGATAAAGGATGTGTATATATAACACTGTATTATTACATGATAAAGGATGTGTATATATAACGCTGTATTATTACATGATAAAGGATGTGTATATATAACGCTGTATTATTACATGATAAAGGATGTGTATATATAACGCTGTATTTTTACATGAAAGGATGTGTTTATATAACGCTGTATTATTACATGATAAAGGATGTGTATATATAAAGCTGTATTATTACATGATAAAGGATGTGTATATATAACGCTGTATTATTACATGATAAAGGATGTGTATATATAACGCTGTATTATTACATGATAAAGGATGTGTATATATAACGCTGTATTATTACATGATAAAGGATGTGTATATATAACGCTGTATTATTACATGATAAAGGATGTGTATATATAACGCTGTATTATTACATGATAAAGGCTGTATATATAACGCTGTATTATTACATGATAAAGGATGTGTATATATAACGCTGTATTATTACATGATAAAGGATGTGTATATATAACGCTGTATTATGACATGATAAAGGATGTGTATATATAACGCTGTATTATGACATGATAAAGGATGTGTATATATAACACTGTATTATTACATGATAAAGGATGTGTATATATAACGCTGTATTATTACATGATAAAGGATGTGTTTATATAACGCTGTATTATTACATGATAAAGGATGTGTATATATAACGCTGTATTATTACATGATAAAGGATGTGTTTATATAACGCTGTATTATTACATGATAAAGGATGTGTATATAGAACGCTGTATTATTACATGATAAAGGATGTGTATATATAACGCTGTATTATGACATGATAAAGGATGTATATATAACGCTGTATTATTACATGATAAAGGATGTGTATATATAACGCTGTATTATTACATGATAAAGGATGTGTTTATATAACGCTGTATTATTACATGATAAAGGATGTGTGTATATAACGCTGTATTATTACATGATAAAGGATGTGTTTATACAACGCTGTATTATTACATGATAAAGGATGTGTATATATAACGCTGTATTATTACATGATAAAGGATGTGTATATATAACGCTGTATTATTACATGATAAAGGATGTGTTTATATAACGCTGTATTATTACATGATAAAGGATGTGTATATATAACGCTGTATTATTACATGATAAAGGACGTGTTTATATAACGCTGTATTATTACATGATAAAGGATGTGTATATATAACGCTGTATTATTACATGATAAAGGATGTGTATATATAACGCTGTATTATTACATGATAAAGGATGTGTTTATATAATGCTGTATTATTACATGATAAAGGATGTGTATATATAACGCTGTATTATTACATGATAAAGGATGTGTTTATATAACGCTGTATTATTACATGATAAAGGATGTGTATATATAACGCTGTATTATTACATGATAAAGGATGTTTATATATAACGCTGTATTATTACATGATAAAGGATGTGTATATATAACGCTGTATTATTAAACAGTAAGTTGAAGCCCCCATACCTTCAATGTCTTGGCAGCTGCAGACACCACCTGCACATGGGGAGATGAGAAGCAGTTCATGGATGTGGAGAAGAGTCGAGGGAGGTGACCCAGGCACAGTTCGCTCTCTAACCTAAAACACATCATGTTAGAGGGAGGGTCAGAGGGATTTACCAGACTCCATACACACTGCATTCTTATTCTACTTCTCAAATCAACTTCAACTGTCATTTTTACAATTTCTGTTTGAGAGATTGCATCAAATAAATGCTTTAACCCAAGACTATGAATAAAGCACATTATTGGTCAGTATAGCGCTAGCAGGGGGCGGACATGTTGGCTTAGAGAAAGGAAGATCTGGCCCAAGATCATGGCGACTGATTATAATGATGGACTGTTTAGATTGTATTAAGTGAGGCATTTTAACCAGACGTATTATTTAATGACAGAATCCAAATACAGCATCTTATTGATGCTCCTTCCACTGTATCGCTCAGGGGGCTGACATGTTTGGTCAGATGAAGGAAGATCTGATATAAGATGCTAAACATGTCCACCCCTGATAGAGCTATACAGAGCAAAGATTGTAAACAACATGTCTGCCCCCTGATAGAGCTATACAGAGCAAAGATTCTAAACAACATGTCCGTCCCTGATAGAGCTATACAGAGCAAAGATTCTAAACATGTCCGCCCCTGATAGAGCTATACAGAGCAAAGATTCTAAACAACATGTCCTCCCCCTGATAGAGATATACAGAGCAAAGATTCTAAACAACATGTCTGCCCCCTGATAGAGCTATACAGAGCAAAGATTCTAAACAACATGTCCGCCCCTGATAGAGCTACACAGAGCAAAGATTCTAAATAATATGTCCACCCCTGATAGAGCTATAGAGAGCAAAGATTCTAAACAACATGTCCGCCCCTGATAGAGCTATACAGAGCAAAGATTCTAAACAACATGTCCGCCCCTGATAGAGCTATACAGAGCAAAGATTCTAAACAACATGTCCGCCCCTGATAGAGCTATACAGAGCAAAGATTGTATACAACATGTCCGCCCCCTGATAGAGCTACGCAGAGCAAAGATTCTAAACAACATGTCCTCCCCCTGATAGAGATATACAGAGCAAAGATTCTAAACAACATGTCTGCCCCCTGATAGAGCTATACAGAGCAAAGATTCTAAACATGTCTGCCTCCTGATAGAGCTATACAGAGCAAAGATTGTAAATATGAATTTATCAGCAGGTTCAGCTGTTTCAGACCTCTGTTTAGAGCTAAATTCCTGTAAATTACTGAACATTAATCATACACTCCGCTATTAATCCTGTATTATTACCGGGCCAGGTTAATGTGCGCTTTCTCCATGACAGCGAGCCAAGCCAGTAATGGCTGCAGATCATTCTCATTGGGCAAATAATCATACAGAGCCTGTAAGAGAAATGAGTCAGATAACATCTGCCGAATATAACTGCTTACTGCCATCTACCACTGCTGGAAGGCCATTCCACGCGCCCACCTCCCTGTAGCTGTAGTAACACTAACATTTCACCTGATGTGAAATCTGTATTACTGTATGGGTCAGAATGCTGGCAGTGGGGGGTTCAAACTGATAACGAATGATGCCTTCCAAAAACGTCACATCATGTGGCCAAGGAAGATATCTATTAAAAAAGCAATATATAGGGCCCGTGACCAAGCGTGCAACCCAACACAGGGAAGCAGCGCAGGGTTTCAGGGGTGGGGTTTGACGGCGCGGGGGGAGGAGCAGGATAGGTCCAAATGGGAAAAGGTTGCCGCAGCCTTATTACTCCTGAACCTATGTATATGACGTTTCCTGTTTATCTGAATTATTTATTCAGAATTAAAGCTGTCTCTATGATTCTCACCGTTATGATCTGAGCATTGAGTTCGGCCGTCAGCGCAGAGCTGCTTGAATTAGAGCTGAAGAGAGCATGAAAAGCCTGCATGGCACACGCCGTGATTACCTGCAAAGAGAGAGGTTATACCACGTAGCCGTGCCACGAAATAACCGGAGATTGGGAAACACAGAGTAATATACACGTGGCGCAAATAGTAGACCAGTGTGGAGCACGTGTTTGGGTGATACAGTCACAGTATAAGCAGTGTTTGGGTGATACAGTCACAGTATAAGCAGTGTTTAGGTGATACAGTCACAGTATAAGCAGTGTTTGGGTGATACAGTCACAGTATAAGCAGTGTTTAGGTGATACAGTCACGGTATAAGCAGTGTTTAGGTGATACAGTCACAGTATAAGCAGTGTTTAGGTGATACAGTCACAGTATAAGCAGTGTTTAGCTGATACAGTCACAGTATAAGCAGTGTTTGGGTGATACAGTCACAGTATAAGCAGTGTTTGGGTGATACAGTCACAGTATAAGCAGTGTTTGGGTAATACAGTCACAGTATAAGCAGTGTTTGGGTAATACAGTCACAGTATAAGCAGTGTTTAGGTAATACAGTCACAGTATAAGCAGTGTTTAGGTGATACAGTCACAGTATAAGCAGTGTTTGGGTGATACAGTCACAGTATAAGCAGTGTTTGGGTGATACAGTCACAGTATAAGCAGTGTTTGGGTGATACAGTCACAGTATAAGCAGTGTTTGGGTGATACAGTCACAGTATAAGCAGTGTTTGGGTGATACAGTCACAGTATAAGCAGTGTTTGGGTGATACAGTCACAGTATAAGCAGTGTTTGGGTGATACAGTCACAGTATAAGCAGTGTTTAGGTGACACAGTCACAGTATAAGCAGTGTTTAGGTGATACAGTCACAGTATAAGCAGTGTTTAGGTGATACAGTCACAGTATAAGCAGTGTTTGGGTAATACAGTCACAGTATAAGCAGTGTTTAGGGGATACAGTCACAGTATAAGCAGTGTTTGGGTGATACAGTCACAGTATAAGCAGTGTTTGGGTGATACAGTCACAGTATAAGCAGTGTTTGGGTGATACAGTCACAGTATAAGCAGTGTTTGGGTGATACAGTCACAGTATAAGCAGTGTTTGGGTGATACAGTCACAGTATAAGCAGTGTTTGGGTGATACAGTCACGGTATAAGCAGTGTTTGGGTGATACAGTCACAGTATAAGTAGTGTTTGGGTGATACAGTCACAGTATAAGTAGTGTTTGGGTGATACAGTCACAGTATAAGCAGTGTTTGGGTGATACAGTCACAGTATAAGCAGTGTTTAGATGATACAGTCACAGTATAAGCAGTGTTTGGGTGATACAGTCACAGTATAAGTAGTGTTTGGGTGATACAGTCACAGTATAAGCAGTGTTTAGGTGATACAGTCACAGTATAAGCAGTGTTTAGGTGATCCAGTCACGGTATAAGCAGCGTTTAGGTGATACAGTCACGGTATAAGCAGTGTTTGGGTGATACAGTCACGGTATAAGTAGTGTTTAGGTGATACAGTCACAGTATAAGCAGTGTTTAGCTGATACAGTCACAGTATAAGCAGTGTTTAGGTGATACAGTCACAGTATAAGCAGTGTTTGGGTGATACAGTCACAGTATAAGCGGTGTTTGGGTGATACAGTCACAGTATAAGCGGTGTTTAGGTGATACAGTCACAGTATAAGCAGTGTTTGGGTGATACAGTCACAGTATAAGCAGTGTTTGGGTGATACAGTCACAGTATAAGCAGTGTTTGGGTGATACAGTCACAGTATAAGCAGTGTTTGGGTGATACAGTCACAGTATAAGCAGTGTTTGGGTGATACAGTCACAGTATAAGCAGTGTTTGGGTGATACAGTCACAGTATAAGCAGTGTTTGGGTGATACAGTCACAGTATAAGCAGTGTTTGGGTGATACAGTCACAGTATAAGCAGTGTTTGGGTGATACAGTCACAGTATAAGCAGTGTTTGGGTGATACAGTCACAGTATAAGCAGTGTTTAGGTGATAGTCACGGTATAAGCAGTGTTTGGGTGATACAGTCACAGTATAAGCAGTGTTTGGGTGATACAGTCACAGTATAAGCAGTGTTTGGGTGATACAGTCACAGTATAAGCAGTGTTTAGGTGATACAGTCACAGTATAAGCAGTGTTTAGGTGATAGTCACAGTATAAGCAGTGTTTGGGTGATACAGTCACAGTATAAGCAGTGTTTGGGTGATACAGTCACAGTATAAGCAGTGTTTGGGTGATACAGTCACAGTATAAGCAGTGTTTGGGTGATACAGTCACAGTATAAGCAGTGTTTAGGTGATACAGTCACAGTATAAGCAGTGTTTAGGTGATACAGTCACAGTATAAGCAGTGTTTAGGTGATACAGTCACAGTATAAGCAGTGTTTGGGCGATACAGTCACAGTATAAGCAGTGTTTAGGTGACACAGTCACAGTATAAGCAGTGTTTAGGTGATACAGTCACAGTATAAGCAGTGTTTGGGTAATACAGTCACAGTATAAGCAGTGTTTGGGTGATACAGTCACAGTATAAGCAGTGTTTAGGTGATACAGTCACAGTATAAGCAGTGTTTGGGTGATACAGTCACAGTATAAGCAGTGTTTGGGTGATACAGTCACAGTATAAGCAGTGTTTGGGTGATACAGTCACAGTATAAGCAGTGTTTGTGTGATACAGTCACAGTATAAGCAGTGTGTGGATGATACAGTCACAGTATAAGCAGTGTTTAGGTGATACAGTCACAGTATAAGCAGTGTTTGTGTGATACAGTCACAGTAAATGTAGGTTTGTGTCAGAGGAATAATACTGAATATTCCCATCCTCCTCCATCACAGGGCCCTGTCTGTGGATCGAAGCCGTGGTCTCTGTTGGAGATCCAGTCAAACCAGTGAGAGCGGCACTTACCACGTGACTCAGGGTCATGACCTTCAGTAGGGTTTCGCAGCATGTCTTAACCACACTGAGTGGGAAACACGGCAGCAGCTCCTTCAGTAGTGTCAGCATGTGCAGCGTGGTCGTGGCCTCTTTACTGCCTGGTGAACACAGTAGGGAAGACGTGAATAAAGCGTGCGCCACACAGCATTAATTTAAAGCACTTTCCCAGCTGATTAGCGCATGCGCGGGCCGCCATGTTCAGGTCATGTATGTGGAGTATAATGGTTGGGGATCAATAGCATAGAAGCAGAGAGTCATCCCAACGCTGCCAAAAATACAGGAAAGAATGAGCATCGACTAAAAAATATTAACAATATGACTGCAACCAGCAAACTGGAACCAAGGGGCCGGGGAGGAGGAGAGAGGAGAATCCGGTGCTTTTTAAAGAAATATATTGCACGAGGATTTGAGCACTGCAGTCACCCTATAAATAATAACTAAAAAAAGAGAAGCACTAGCAGTGACTCCCCCGGGTGATGTTACAGAGAAGCACTAGCAGTGACTCTCCCCTGGGTGATATGTTATAGAGAAGCACTAGCAGACACTCTCCCCAGGTGATATGTTATAGAGAAGCACTAGCAGACACTCTCCCCTGGGTGATGTTATAGAGAAGCACTAGCAGACACTCTCCCCCGGGTGATGTTATAGAGAAGCACTAGCAGACACTCTCCCCCGGGTGATATGTTATAGAGAAGCACTAGCAGACACTCTCCCCTGGGTGATATGTTATAGAGAAGCACTAGCAGACACTCTCCCCAGGTGATATGTTATAGAGAAGCACTAGCAGACACTCTCCCCTGGGTGATGTTATAGAGAAGCACTAGCAGACACTCTCCCCCGGGTGATATGTTATAGAGAAGCACTAGCAGACACTCTCCCCTGGGTGATATGTTATAGAGAAGCACTAGCAGACACTCTCCCCAGGTGATATGTTATAGAGAAGCACTAGCAGTGACTCTCCCCAGGTGATATGTTATAGAGAAGCACTAGCAGACACTCTCCCCCGGGTGATATGTTATAGAGAAGCACTAGCAGACACTCTCCCCCGGGTGATATGTTATAGAGAAGCACTAGCAGACACTCTCCCCCGGGTGATATGTTATAGAGAAGCACTAGCAGTGACTCTCCCCAGGTGATATGTTATAGAGAAGCACTAGCAGTGACTCCCCCGGGTGATGTTACAGAGAAGCACTAGCAGACACTCTCCCCCGGGTGATATGTTATAGAGAAGCACTAGCAGACACTCTCCCCCGGGTGATATGTTATAGAGAAGCACTAGCAGACACTCTCCCCCGGGTGATATGTTATAGAGAAGCACTAGCAGACACTCTCCCCTGGGTGATATGTTATAGAGAAGCACTAGCAGACACTCTCCCCTGGGTGATGTTATAGAGAAGCACTAGCAGACACTCTCCCCTGGGTGATATGTTATAGAGAAGCACTAGCAGACACTCTCCCCTGGGTGATGTTATAGAGAAGAACTAGCAGTGACTCTCCCCCAGGTGATATGTTATAGAGAAGCACTAGCAGACACTCTCCCCTGGGTGATTTTACAGAGAAGCACTAGCAGACACTCTCCTGCCCAGGGAGGAGATGGTCAGACAAACAACTCCCTGTGTCATTTACCTCCAGATTTCTCAATTTCTTGGATGCAGAATTTGGCTGTGGATGGTGCAGCCGGGTGGTGACTGGGGGCAGAGTCAGCAAACATAAACTCACTGCCTTTTAATATAGAACAGACGCCAAGCTGGGCCGCTTTCCGGATCTGAAGAGCAAGAGAAGGAAAATATCACCATTAAAACTAATCCTCTCAATGGTCACCTGACCACGGAATAATTACTAACAACAGTAACCAAGCCTGCAAGGCCGGACATTGGACCAAGCGCAGTCACAGGCCATGCTGATCTACACCACTGGGTCCCAGCTGTCTAGGCCCACACAACAGTCCAGGATTTAGGGGTTACCCAGTTGTTTAAAAATCCCTAAATCTTGGCATGTTGAGTGGGCCTTGACGGCAGGGTTGGGATCCATTGATCTAGAGCAGTAAGAGGCTGCCTGTCTGACTCACCTTAGGCTTGGCGTGCACTGTAAAACTCAGCAATCCGTGGTAAACCTGCAGAGTAGATGGATAGGTCCAGGCCGAGAGATCCTGCTTACGCAGCAGTACAGACAGACACGAGACAATCTGTAACAAGAAACAACACAATGACCACACGATAAACTGCGACAATGTCTATATATACTGTCTATACTGTGTGTGCAGCCACAATGCATTATGGGTGTAACGTGTACACCAGACAGAGTGTGTGCGATGTTCACACTCTAGCTAGCAGTATTCATATTCATCACGTTATGGAGAAACAGAACCAGTCAACATTCTCCATGGCGTGATGACGACAGGTAATAATCACTGATCCCGCACATGTTTATCACCTTGTCAGTCGCACAATGTCCACTCAAACCAATTTATTCTAATCAAGTTGTCGGTGATGTCATAAGGAGAGATTTAAACTCTTTTCCTCTTATTTTAAGCATTTGCTGCAATTCTTCCAACGCAAAGTACAGATCATTTATCATTTTATCCTCTACGTTTGCAGTATAGTCAGTGTTTACATTTCTTTACATATCTAATCATTAGCGCAGTGCGGCGCAGATCAATGTGTCGCCAGTACTGGATGTGCACATTAGGGAGAGGAGCGAGACTCGTACCCATCGGACAGCAGACGTGCCACCTGAGCTTGCTTGTGAGGCCATAATGTCCATGAAAGCTTTAGACGTGTCTGAGAACTTCTTAATCAATACTGGACCCGGGACCCTAAAGGAGAAAGCACAAAGGGTTAAGGGGAGAAGACGCAAGCGGAATAAACTGGTAACTGCGGGGGCTTCAACGGGAGAAACACAAACATCACTTGAATTACACACAGGGCTGGCTGAGTGTGTGTGGACGTGCACTCCAACAGCAAAACATTAAACACAGTACACAGTAATGCATGAATAACATGTGTTTCCTTCAGTCTGAGAATCACACCCCAATATAAACACATTTATACATAACCCCCATTCTGACAGCTTTTTACAGAGCATACAGACACAAGAGTAAAAACCCGACTGAAGGAATCAGGATAGCGCCGCTATTTATACATAACCTCCATTCTGACAGCTTTATACAGACCGTACAGACACAAGAGTAAAAACCCGACTGAAGGAATCAGGATAGCGCCGCTATTTATACATAACCCCCATTCTGACAGCTTTATACAGACCGTACAGACACAAGAGTAAAAACCCGACTGAAGGAATCAGGATAGAGCCGCTATTTGTACATAACCCCCATTCTGACAGCTTTATACAGACCGTACAGACACAAAAGTAAAAACCCGACTGAAGGAATCAGGATAGAGCCGCTATTTATACATAACCCCCATTCTGACAGCTTTATACAGACCGTACAGACGCAAGAGTAAAACCCGACTGAAGGAATCAGGATAGTACCGGTATTTATACATAACCCCCATTCTGACAGCTTTATACAGACCGTACAGACACAAGAGTAAAAACCCGACTGAAGGAATCAGGATAGCGCCACTATTTATACATAACCCCCATTCTGACCGCTTTATACAGACCGTACAGACGCAAGAGTAAAACCCGACTGAAGGAATCAGGATAGTACCGGTATTTATACATAACCCCCATTCTGACAGCTTTATACAGACCGTACAGACACAAGAGTAAAAACCCGACTGAAGGAATCATGATAGCGCCGCTATTTATACATAACCCCCATTCTGACAGCTTTATACAGACCATACAGACGCAAGAGTAAAAACCTGACTGAAGGAATCAGGATAGCGCGCTATTTATACATAACCCCATTCTGACAGCTCTATACAGATCGTACAGACGCAAGAGTAAAAACCCGACTGAAGGAATCAGGATAGCGCCGCTATTTATACATAACCCCCATTCTGACAGCTTTATACAGACCGTACAGACGCAAGAGTAAAAACCCGACTGAAGGAATCAGGATAGTGCCACTATTTATACATAACCCCCATTCTGACAGCTTTATACAGACCGTACAGACACAAGAGTAAAAACCAGACTGAAGGAATCAGGATAGCGCCGCTATTTGTACATAACCCCCATTCTGACAGCTTTATACAGACCGTACAGACGCAAGAGTAAAAACCCGACTGAAGGAATCAGGATAGCGCCGCTATTTATACATAACCCACATTCTGACCGCTTTATACAGACCATACAGACGCAAGAGTAAAAACCTGACTGAAGGAATCAGGATAGTGCTGCTATTTATACATAACCCCCATTCTGACAGCTTTATACAGACCGTACAGACGCAAGAGTAAAAACCCAACTGAAGGAATCAGGATAGCGCCGCTATTTATACATAACCCCCATTCTGATCGCTTTATACAGACCGTACAGACGCAAGAGTAAAAACCCGACTGAAGGAATCAGGATAGCGTCACTATTTATACATAACCCCCATTCTGATCGCTTTATACAGACCGTACAGACGCAAGAGTAAAAACCCGACTGAAGGAATCAGGATAGTGCTGCTATTTATACATAACCCCCATTCTGACAGCTTTATACAGACCGTACAGACGCAAGAGTAAAAACCCGACTGAAGGAATCAGGATAGTGCTGCTATTTATACATAACCCCCATTCTGACAGCTTTATACAGACCGTACAGACGCAAGAGTAAAAACCCGACTGAAGGAATCAGGATAGCGCCGCTATTTATACATAACCCCCATTCTGACAGCTTTATACAGACCGTACAGACGCAAGAGTAAAAACCCGACTGAAGGAATCAGGATAGCGCCACTATTTATACATAACCCCCATTCTGACAGCTTTATACAGATCGTACAGACGCAAGAGTAAAAACCTGACTGAAGGAATCAGGATAGCGCCGCTATTTATACATAACCCCCATTCTGACCGCTTTATACAGACCGTACAGATGCAAGAGTAAAACCCGACTGAAGGAATCAGGATAGCGCCGCTATTTATACATAACCCCCATTCTGACAGCTTTATACAGACCGTACAGACGCAAGAGTAAAAACCCGACTGAAGGAATCAGGATAGCGCCGCTATTTATACATAACCCCCATTCTGACAGCTTTATACAGACCGTACAGACGCAAGAGTAAAAACCTGACTGAAGGAATCAGGATAGTGCCGCTATTTATACATAACCCCCATTCTGACAGCTTTATACAGACCGTACAGACGCAAGAGTAAAAACCTGACTGAAGGAATCAGGATAGCGCCACTATTTATACATAACCCCCATTCTGACAGCTTTATACAGACCGTACAGACACAAGAGTAATAACCTGACTGAAGGAATCAGGATAGCGCCACTATTTATACATAACCCCCATTCTGACAGCTTTATACAGACCGTACAGACGCAAGAGTAAAAACCTGACTGAAGGAATCAGGATAGCGCTGCTATTTATACATAACCCCCATTCTGACAGCTTTATACAGATAGTACAGATACAAGAGTAAATCCCCATCCCCCAGGTGTTTCACCAGTAAAGCTAAGTGTCGATATTCCCTGGATTTCCTGGGTAAGTCCTGGGGTTGTTACTAGTACTCATATTAACTGCCTTGGAAGGATGAAGCGCTTAGAAGACGCTGCCAGGAAGTGAATCTGCAAGCCAGGGGTTTGAAGAGATTGTACAGATGGTGCATTAGCTCACTGAGCCTCTCACCTCCTCAGAACCAGGTTTAGCAGGTATGCGACAGCGGCCAGTGACTCGGGAGTTTCCACGGCTTCCAGCGTGGTCATCTAAATGGGGAAACGTGGCGTGATCACAGGTAATACATGAGCAATACATCTTATTTGTAGCGGTATTCTCTGTAGCTGCAGCGTCTCCAGCTTATGACATCACGGGTGGCATGATATGCAAATGACATTTCCCACTGAAAAGAAGTTCATTTGCATATCGAGCCACAGGTGATGTCAAAAGAGAGACCCTGTAATAACTAGTCACAGCCGCAGATGGGTGGTCTCGGGGGTTTCTCATGGGGGTGGGTAATGGTGGCAGACAGCCCTATAATGTCACATAGACTGAGACACCATCATTACTCCACGGATCATTTTACTGGATCTTAGAGGTTTAAATCCACTCACCAGAGCAGCAAAATACTCCGTCTCGGTTTCCTTCCCTCCCTGGGATCTGATCACTTCAGTGATGGCCGCTAGCACTGCGCAGATCTGAAAAGAAAGAACAGTAAGGTTACTGTACAGACCACCGGCCAGAGAAATGAGGGGTCCGCAGTGAGAAAGTGGAAAAACAATTACTTCTAAAGCTGCAGACCAAAGACTGGAAGGCAGATGTATATACAGGTTGGGTATGCCTCGTCAGATACGGGATATTCACCTTCCTGGCACCCCAGGTGTGAAGCTCCTTGGCTTCACCCTCCCGGGTGCTGTAGATTTGAAGTCAGCGCTCACGGGAAATGCAATTCCCAGAGCAATCGGATGGGAAGGACTACTGCATATTGACAGGTCATCTCAGCAGCACCGTGGAGCAGGTCATTTCACAAGCTCCAGAGAGCTGCAGGTCCCAAGCATGTCTCCCCCTGTAACATCCATACGCCCACTATGTGTAGTAATAACATGTAAAGCCAGAATTGACTTGGACGACAAAAAAAATGAAGTAACAAAATTCTTGATAAAGGAAATTGTGTGATAGCGATAGAGCATTTAACTGCAGATCTAAAGTTGTGTGTTTTGTAGCCATGGTTCAGAATAAACCTTAGACAAAAATAAAATCAAGAGTTCAAAGATTTTCTATATGAAATAAAAATATCCATATATCAGACGATATCAAGAAACCATACAGGTTGTGAGGGTAAAATCCACAATATGCTTCTCATAATATACAAGATATATAGACAGATCACTCATTTCTAAATGACTTCTACAAATGATGTAACAAGAGGGGCTCTTCATGTACACCCCCAGTCACACACCCAACAGAGTGACTATCAGTGTGTAAAAAGAGACAATGTTCCTTTTTTTTCCCATTAACCCCTCTGTGACTGGACTGTTTTTACACCTCTGCGGTGTTTGTGTTGAGCTGTAATGTTCCTCTCTCATTTACTGATGACTTCTCACAATTTATCATAAAAAAAAAAAAATACTTTTTCTAACTGTACCTGTATAAACGATTTTTCACGTAAAAGCTTTAATATAAAAAAACAAACAAACAGCTAAATAGATTGTTTGTTTGGAAATACCCCTTTTTATAACTTTTTGTTTTGCAAGTTTTAAAGAGAATAAACAAAAACACTTTTTACTAACTATTTTATCAGAATTAAAAAAGTGACATTTTAGCCCTAACAGTACCAGTTTTAGCCTGTCAGTGCCGTTTCTTACTGCCCCTCAACTGCAGCTAAATACTTCTGATCACTGTGATTGGCAGTCATTGAGATCGAGCGTAACATAGGAAGCCTCTGCATACCTGGCTGGAGGGCCTTAATCCCCAGTCATATTAGTTTTACACTGATCACAGTATACAGAGATCAAAACGGCATCACAAGCAGTAGTAGGCGCTAGGAGCCAGGCTCCCAGGATTTGTCAGACCTTTTCCACCTCATGATGGGCCTAGCCGTGCTGATTTATCTGTCCCAGATCATCTACCTCTTTGTGTGCAGCAGAATTGGACTCCCAGTATCGCTGCACTTTGCCGAAGGTGGCATTGGTGCAGTCAGACAAGCCACTAAGGAAGGAAACTCCAGATTTCTCGGTTAGCGCCATCTCGACTTCATCTTCCATGAGCTCCGGGACGCCGCCGGCCTTCCTCGGCATGGACAGGGACCCTGACTGGAGATCATTGTGAAGTTTCAAGGCGTCTACAGTCAGGTCACTTTTACCTACAGGGGTCGCAAAACAAGGAATGTAAATCACAACAGAATAAAACCCATCAGTGCAACACAGAAAGTCCACCTAGGAAGTGTAAGAAGTTAGATGATCACTGTCCCTAGCCCCAACTCGTGCCCGCTCTCTGTTACCCCCCCCCCCCTGTGCTCATCTCCTCCACCTGTACCTCCCACCTGCCCCCCTCCGCCTGTGCCACCCCACTTGCTCCCCCCGTCTGCCCCCCACTTGCTCTCCCTCCCCTGTCCCCCTCCCCTCTGCCTGTGCCCCCCACTCACTCCCCTCTGCCCCCCTCTCCCTCCCCTCTGCCTGTGCCCCCCACTCCCTCCCCTCTGCCCCCCACTCCCTCCCCTCTGCCTGTGCCCCCCACTCCATCCCCTCTGCCTGTGCCCCCTGCCCCGTGTCCCCACTCCCTCCCCTCTGCCTGTGCCCCCTGCCCCGTGTCCCCACTCCCTCCCCCTGTGCCCCCCCCTCCCGCTCCGCTCTGCCCCCCCTCCCGCTCCCTCCCCTCTCCCTCCCCTCTGCCCCCCCCTCTCCCTCCCCTCTGCCCCCCACCCCCTCCCCTCTGCCTGTGCCCCCTGCCCCGTGTCCCCACTCCCTCCCCTCTGCCTGTGCCCCCTGCCCCGTGTCCCCACTCCCTCCCCCTGTGCCCCCCCCCCCACTCCCTCCGCTCTGCCTGTGCCCCCCACTCGCGGCTGTTGGGGTATAATTTGCGCTCTGTTTACCCCCGGGTCACTGACCTGAGGGGCTGCTGAAGAACCGGCTCCGGGCTGTCTCTCTGTGCCCGCGGGCCCCGGGGTTACTGTCGCTGCTGTGCCCCTTCTTCCAACGTTTCACTTTACCGGCAACGCCGGAGCGGAGCTTCCCTGACTTCCCCATCACCGGAACACGCTAGCCACACGTGCAGTCCCCACACAATGACGTCACTTCCACGCCCGGCCGCACACAGCACGACTCTATGGTTAGTGCAGCGGGAGGAGTCCGCTCACTGCCCTCTAGTGTCCTCTCCGGGTACTGCGGGGTAAATGACACTAACTCCCTAACTCTCGGCCAAGGAAACATGCAGAACCCAATACCTGCCTGAGGCCTTTATGTCCTACCTCGCACCACGGACCGTACAGACGCAAGCGCAAGAACCTCGCGCCACAGACCGTACAGACGCAAGCGCAAGAACCTCGCGCCACAGACCGTACAGACGCAAGCGCAAGAACCTCGCGCCACAGACCGTACAGACGCAAGCGCAAGAACCTCGCGCCACAGACCGTACAGACGCAAGCGCAAGAACCTCGCGCCACAGACCGTACAGACGCAAGCGCAAGAACCTCGCGCCACAGACCGTACAGACGCAAGCGCAAGAACCTCGCGCCACGGACCGTACAGACGCAAGCGCAAGAACCTCACGCCACAGACCGTACAGACGCAAGCGCAAGAACCTCGTGCCCCAGACCAGCTTTATACAGACCGTACAGACGCAAGCGCAAGAACCTCGCGCCACAGACCGTACAGACGCAAGCGCAAGAACCTCGCGCCACAGACCGTACAGACGCAAGCGCAAGAACCTCGCGCCACAGACCGTACAGACGCAAGCGCAAGAACCTCGCGCCACAGACCGTACAGACGCAAGCGCAAGAACCTCGCGCCACAGACCGTACAGACGCAAGCGCAAGAACCTCGCGCCACGGACCGTACAGACGCAAGCGCAAGAATCTCGCGCCACAGACCGTACAGACGCAAGCGCAAGAACCTCGTGCCCCAGACCAGCTTTATACAGACCGTACAGACGCAAGCGCAAGAACCTCACGCCACAGACCGTACAGACGCAAGCGCAAGAACCTCGTGCCCCAGACCAGCTTTATACAGACCGTACAGACGCAAGCGCAAGAACCTCGCGCCACAGACCGTACAGACGCAAGCGCAAGAACCTCGCGCCACAGACCGTACAGACGCAAGCGCAAGAACCTCGCGCCACAGACCGTACAGACGCAAGCGCAAGAACCTCGCGCCACAGACCGTACAGACGCAAGCGCAAGAACCTCGCGCCACGGACCGTCCAGATGCAAGCGCAAGAACCTCGCGCCACAGACCGTACAGACGCAAGCGCAAGAACCTCGTGCCCCAGACCAGCTTTATACAGACCGTACAGACGCAAGCGCAAGAACCTCGCGCCACAGACCGTACAGACGCAAGCGCAAGAACCTCGCGCCACAGACCGTACAGACGCAAGCGCAAGAACCTCGCGCCACAGACCGTACAGACGCAAGCGCAAGAACCTCGCGCCACAGACCGTACAGACGCAAGCGCAAGAACCTCGCGCCACAGACCGTACAGACGCAAGCGCAAGAACCTCGCGCCCGGACCGTACAGACGCAAGCGCAAGAACCTCGCGCCACAGACCGTACAGACGCAAGCGCAAGAACCTCGTGCCCCAGACCAGATTTATACAGACCGTACAGACGCAAGCGCAAGAACCTCGCGCCACAGACCGTACAGACGCAAGCGCAAGAACCTCGTGCCACAGACCGTACAGACGCAAGCGCAAGAACCTCGCGCCACAGACCGTACAGACGCAAGCGCAAGAACCTCGCGCCACAGACCGTACAGACGCAAGCGCAAGAACCTCGCGCCACAGACCGTACAGACGCAAGCGCAAGAACCTCGCGCCACAGACCGTACAGACGCAAGCGCAAGAACCTCGCGCCACAGACCGTACAAACGCAAGCGCAAGAACCTCGCGCCACAGACCGTACAGACGCAAGCGCAAGAACCTCGCGCCACAGACCAGCTTTATACAGACCGTACAGACGCAAGCGCAAGAACCTCGCGCCACAGACCGTACAGACGCAAGCGCAAGAACCTCGCGCCACAGACCGTACAGACGCAAGCGCAAGAACCTTTTTTTTGATTGGGTAACTAAAATAATAGATCAGGGTGGTGCAGTAGACATTGCTTACCTAGATTTCAGTAAGGCTTTTGACACTGTCGCACATAGAAGGCTTATCAATAAACTGAAATCTTTGAGTTTGGATTTCAATATTGTTGAATGGATTAGACAATGGCTGAGTGACAGGCAACAGAGGGTTGTAGTCAATGGGGTATATTCGATGCAAGGTCTTGTTACTAGTGGGGTACCTCAGGGATCTGTTCTTGGACCCATTCTCTTTAATATTTTTATTAGTGATATTGCAGAAGGTCTTGTTGGTAAAGTAAGTCTTTTTGCTGATGATACAAAGATTTGCAGCAGGGTTGATATTCATGGAGGGATAAGCCAAATGGCAAATGATTTAGCTAAACTAGAAAAATGGTCAGAGCAGTGGCAACTGGCATTTAATGTGGACAAGTGCAAGATTATGCACCTTGGGCGTAAAAACCCAAAAGCAGAATATAGACTATTTGGTACAGTCCTAACCTCAACATCTGAGGAAAGGGATTTAGGAGTAATAATTTCAGAGGACTTGAAGGTAGGTAGGCAATGCAATAGAGCAGCAGGAAATGCTAGCAGAATGCTTGGTTGTATAGGGAGAGGTATTAGCAGTAGGAAGAGGGAAGTGCTCATGCCATTGTACAGAGCACTGGTGAGACCTCACTTGGAGTATTGTACAGAGCACTGGTGAGACCTCACTTGGAGTATTGTACAGAGCACTGGTGAGACCTCACTTGGAGTATTGTACAGAGCACTGGTGAGACCTCACTTGGAGTATTGTACGCAGTACTGGAGACCTTATCTCCAGAAGGATATTGATACTTTGGAGAGAGTTCAGAGAAGGGCTACTAAACTGGTTCATGGGTTGAAGGATAAAACTTACCAGGAAAGGTTAAAGCATCTTAACATGTATAGCTTGGAGGAAAGATGTAACAGGGGGGATATGATAGAAACATTTAAATACATAAAGGGAATCAACACAGTAAAGGAAGAGAGTATATTTAAAAGAAGAAAAACTACCACAACTAGAGGACATAGTCTTAAATTAGAGGGGCAACGATTTAAAAGTAATATCAGGAAGTATTACTTTACTGAGAGGGTAGTGGATGTATGGAATAGCCTGCCAGCAGAAGTGGTAGAGGTAAACACAGTCAAGGATTTTAAGCATGCGTGGGATAGACACAAGGCTATCCTAGCTATAAGACCGGGAACGGGGGACTAATAAAAGTACTCAAAAAAAAAAATTGGGCAGACTAGATGGACCGAATGGTTCTTATCTGCCGACACATTCTATGTTTCTATGTTTCTATGTTAACCTCGCGCCACAGACCGTACAGACGCAAGCGCAAGAACCTCGCGCCACAGACCGTACAGACGCAAGCGCAAGAACCTCGTGCCCCAGACCAGCTTTATACAGACCGTACAGACGCAAGCGCAAGAACCTCGCGCCACAGACCGTACAGACGCAAGCGCAAGAACCTCGCGCCACAGACCGTACAGACGCAAGCGCAAGAACCTCGCGCCACAGACCGTACAGACGCAAGCGCAAGAACCTCGCGCCACAGACCGTACAGACGCAAGCGCAAGAACCTCGCGCCACGGACCGTACAGACGCAAGCGCAAGAACCTCGCGCCACAGACCGTACAGACGCAAGCGCAAGAACCTCGTGCCCCAGACCAGCTTTATACAGACCGTACAGACGCAAGCGCAAGAACCTCGCGCCACAGACCGTACAGACGCAAGCGTAAGAACCTCGCGCCACAGACCGTACAGACGCAAGCGCAAGAACCTCGCGCCACAGACCGTACAGACGCAAGCGCAAGAACCTCACGCCACAGACCATACAGACGCAAGCGCAAGAACCTCGCGCCACAGACCGTACAGACGCAAGCGCAAGAACCTCGCGCCACAGACCGTACAGACGCAAGCGCAAGAACCTCGCGCCACAGACCGTACAGACGCAAGCGCAAGAACCTCGCGCCACAGACCGTACAGACGCAAGCGCAAGAACCTCACGCCACAGACCATACAGACGCAAGCGCAAGAACCTCGCGCCACAGACCGTACAGACGCAAGCGCAAGAACCTCGCGCCACAGACCGTACAGACGCAAGCGCAAGAACCTCGCGCCACAGACCGTACAGACGCAAGCGCAAGAACCTCGTGCCCCAGACCAGCTTTATACAGACCGTACAGACGCAAGCGCAAGAACCTCGCGCCACAGACCGTACAGACGCAAGCGCAAGAACCTCGCGCCACAGACCGTACAGACGCAAGCGCAAGAACCTCGCGCCACGGACCGTACAGACGCAAGCGCAAGAACCTCGCGCCACGGACCGTACAGACGCAAGCGCAAGAACCTCGCGCCACAGACCGTACAGACGCAAGCGCAAGAACCTCGTGCCCCAGACCAGCTTTATACAGACCGTACAGACGCAAGCGCAAGAACCTCGCGCCACAGACCGTACAGACGCAAGCGCAAGAACCTCGTGCCCCAGACCAGCTTTATACAGACCGTACAGACGCAAGCGCAAGAACCTCGCGCCACAGACCGTACAGACGCAAGCGCAAGAACCTCGCGCCACAGACCGTACAGACGCAAGCGCAAGAACCTCGCGCCACAGACCGTACAGACGCAAGCGCAAGAACCTCGCGCCACAGACCGTACAGACGCAAGCGCAAGAACCTCGCGCCACAGACCGTACAGACGCAAGCGCAAGAACCTCGCGCCACGGACCGTACAGACGCAAGCGCAAGAACCTCGCGCCACAGACCGTACAGACGCAAGCGCAAGAACCTCGCGCCACAGACCGTACAGACGCAAGCGCAAGAACCTCGCGCCACAGACCGTACAGACGCAAGCGCAAGAACCTCGCGCCACAGACCGTACAGACGCAAGCGCAAGAACCTCGCGCCACGGACCGTACAGACGCAAGCGCAAGAACCTCGCGCCACAGACCGTACAAACGCAAGCGCAAGAACCTCGTGCCACAGACCGTACAGACGCAAGCGCAAGAACCTCGCGCCACAGACCAGCTTTATACAGACCGTACAGACGCAAGCGCAAGAACCTCGCGCCACAGACCGTACAGACGCAAGCGCAAGAACCTCGCGCCACAGACCGTACAGACGCAAGCGCAAGAACCTCACGCCACAGACCATACAGACGCAAGCGCAAGAACCTCGCGCCACAGACCGTACAGACGCAAGCGCAAGAACCTCACGCCACAGACCGTACAGACGCAAGCGCAAGAACCTCGCGCCACAGACCGTACAGACGCAAGCGCAAGAACCTCGCGCCACAGACCGTACAGACGCAAGCGCAAGAACCTCGTGCCCCAGACCAGCTTTATACAGACCGTACAGACGCAAGCGCAAGAACCTCGTGCCACAGACCGTACAGACGCAAGCGCAAGAACCTCGTGCCCCAGACCAGCTTTATACAGACCGTACAGACGCAAGCGCAAGAACCTCGTGCCACAGACCGTACAGACGCAAGCGCAAGAAACTAGCACCACAGTAATGCCCCGGAGCACAGAGGGCTATGTATGTTAGTATAGGCAGTAATGCCCCGGAGCACAGAGGGCTATGTATGTTAGTATAGGCAGTAATGCCCCGGAGCACAGAGGGCTATGTATGTTACTATAGGCAGTAATGCTCCGGAGCACAGAGGGCTATGCATGTTACTATAGGCAGTAATGCCCCGGAGCACAGAGGGCTATGTATGTTACTATAGGCAGTAATGCCCCGGAGCACAGAGGGCTATGTATGTTACTATAGGCAGTAATGCCCCGGAGCACAGAGGGCTATGTATGTTACTATAGGCAGTAATGCCCCGGAGCACAGAGGGCTATGCATGTTACTATAGGCAGTAATGCCCCGGAGCACAGAGGGCTATGTATGTTACTATAGGCAGTAATGCCCCGGAGCACAGAGGGCTATGTATGTTACTATAGGCAGTAATGCCCCGGAGCACAGAGGGCTATGCATGTTACTATAGGCAGTAATGCCCCGGAGCACAGAGGGCTATGTATGTTACTATAGGCAGTAATGCCCCGGAGCACAGAGGGCTATGTATGTTACTATAGGCAGTAATGCCCCGGAGCACAGAGGGCTATGCATGTTACTATAGGCAGTAATGCCCCGGAGCACAGAGGGCTATGTATGTTACTATAGGCAGTAATGCCCCGGAGCACAGAGGGCTATGCATGTTACTATAGGCAGTAATGCCCGGAGCACAGAGGGCTATGTATGTTACTATAGGCAGTAATGCCCCGGAGCACAGAGGGCTATGTATGTTACTATAGGCAGTAATGCCCGGAGCACAGAGGGCTATGTATGTTACTATAGGCAGTAATGCCCGGAGCACAGAGGGCTATGTATGTTACTATAGGCAGTAATGCCCCGGAGCACAGAGGGCTATGTATGTTACTATAGGCAGTAATGCCCCGGAGCACAGAGGGCTATGCATGTTACTATAGGCAGTAATGCCCCGGAGCACAGAGGGCTATGCATGTTACTATAGGCAGTAATGCCCCGGAGCACAGAGGGCTATGCATGTTACTATAGGCAGTAATGCCCCGGAGCACAGAGGGCTATGTATGTTAGTATAGGCAGTAATACACCGAAGCACAGAGGGCTATGTATGTTACTATAGGCAGTAATGCCCCGGAGCACAGAGGGCTATGTATGTTAGTATAGGCAGTAATGCCCCGGAGCACAGAGGGCTATGCATGTTACTATAGGCAGTAATCCCCCGGAGCACAGAGGGCTATGTATGTTACTATAGGCAGTAATGCCCCAGAGCACAGAGGGCTATGTATGTTACTATAGGCAGTAATGCCCCGGAGCACAGAGGGCTATGCATGTTACTATAGGCAGTAATGCCCCGGAGCACAGAGGGCTATGTATGTTACTATAGGCAGTAATGCCCCGGAGCACAGAGGGCTATGTATGTTACTATAGGCAGTAATGCCCCGTAGCACAGAGGGCTATGCATGTTAGTATAGGCAGTAATGCCCCGGAGCACAGAGGGCTATGCATGTTAGTATGGGCAGTAATGCCCCGGAGCACAGAGGGCTATGCATGTTACTATAGGCAGTAATGCCCCGGAGCACAGAGGGCTATGCATGTTACTATAGGCAGTAATGCCCCGGAGCACAGAGGGCTATGTATGTTACTATAGGCAGTAATGCCCCGGAGCACAGAGGGCTATGTATGTTACTATAGGCAGTAATGTCCCGGAGCACAGAGGGCTATGTATGTTACTATAGGCAGTAATGCCCCGGAGCACAGAGGGCTATGTATGTTAGTATAGGCAGTAATGCCCGGGAGCACAGAGGGCTATGTATGTTACTATAGGCAGTAATGCCCCGGAACACAGAGGGCTATGTATGTTACTATAGGCAGTAATGCCCGGGAGCACAGAGGGCTATGCATGTTACTATAGGCAGTAATGCCCGGAGCACAGAGGGCTATGTATGTTACTATAGGCAGTAATGCCCCGGAGCACAGAGGGCTATGTATGTTACTATAGGCAGTAATGCCCCAGAGCACAGAGGGCTATGCATGTTACTATAGGCAGTAATGCCCCGGAGCACAGAGGGCTATGTATGTTACTATAGGCAGTAATGCCCTGGAGCACAGAGGGCTATGTATGTTACTATAGGCAGTAATGCCCCGGAGCACAGAGGGCTATGTATGTTCGTATAGGCAGTAATGCCCTGGAGCACAGAGGGCTATGTATGTTACTATAGGCAGTAATGCCCCGGAGCACAGAGGGCTATGTATGTTCGTATAGGCAGTAATGCCCCGGAGCACAGAGGGCGATGTATGTTACTATAGGCAGTAATGCCCCGGAGCATAGAGGGCTATGCATGTTACTATAGGCAGTAATGCCCCGGAGCACAGAGGGCTATGCATGTTACTATAGGCAGTAATGCCCCGGAGCACAGAGGGCTATGCATGTTACTATAGGCAGTAATGCCCCGGAGCACAGAGGGCTATGCATGTTACTATAGGCAGTAATGCCCCGGAGCACAGAGGGCTATGCATGTTACTATAGGCAGTAATGCCCCGGAGCACAGAGGGCTATGCATGTTACTATAGGCAGTAATGCCCCGGAGCACAGAGGGCTATGCATGTTACTATAGGCAGTAATGCCCCGGAGCACAGAGGGCTATGTATGTTACTATAGGCAGTAATGCCCCGGAGCACAGAGGGCTATGTATGTTACTATAGGCAGTAATGCCCCGGAGCACAGAGGGCTATGTATGTTCGTATAGGCAGTAATGCCCTGGAGCACAGAGGGCTATGTATGTTACTATAGGCAGTAATGCCCCGGAGCACAGAGGGCTATGTATGTTACTATAGGCAGTAATGCCCCGGAGCACAGAGGGCTATGTATGTTAGTATAGGCAGTAATACCCGGAGCACAGAGGGCTATCTATGTTACTATAGGCAGTAATGCCCCGGAGCACAGAGGGCTATGTATGTTACTATAGGCAGTAATGCCCCGGAGCACAGAGGGCTATGTATGTTACTATAGGCAGTAATGCCCCGGAGCACAGAGGGCTATGCATGTTACTATAGGCAGTAATGCCCGGAGCACAGAGGGCTATGTATGTTACTATAGGCAGTAATGCCCCGGAGCACAGAGGGCTATGTATGTTACTATAGGCAGTAATGCCCCGGAGCACAGAGGGCTATGCATGTTACTATAGGCAGTAATGCCCGGAGCACAGAGGGCTATGTATGTTACTATAGGCAGTAATGCCCCGGAGCACAGAGGGCTATGTATGTTACTATAGGCAGTAATGCCCCGGAGCACAGAGGGCTATGCATGTTACTATAGGCAGTAATGCCCCGGAGCACAGAGGGCTATGCATGTTACTATAGGCAGTAATGCCCCGGAGCACAGAGGGCTATGCATGTTACTATAGGCAGTAATTCCCCGGAGCACAGAGGGCTATGCATGTTAGTATAGGCAGTAATGCCCCGGAGCACAGAGGGCTATGTATGTTAGTATAGGCAGTAATGCCCCGGAGCACAGAGGGCTATGTATGTTACTATAGGCAGTAATGCCCCGGAGCACAGAGGGCTATGCATGTTACTATAGGCAGTAATGCCCCGGAGCACAGAGGGCTATGCATGTTACTATAGGCAGTAATGCCCCGGAGCACAGAGGGCTATGCATGTTACTATAGGCAGTAATGCCCAGGAGCACAGAGGGCTATGCATGTTAGTAAAGGCAGTAATGCCCCGGAGCACAGAGGGCTATTTATGTTACTATAGGCAGTAATGCCCCGGATCACAGAGGGCTATGCATGTTACTATAGGCAGTAATGCCCGGAGCACAGAGGGCTATGCATGTTACTATAGGGAGTAATGCCCCGGAGCACAGAGGGCTATGTATGTTACTATAGGCAGTAATGCCCCGGAGCACAGAGGGCTATGTATGTTACTATAGGCAGTAATGCCCCGGAGCACAGAGGGCTAAGTATGTTAGTATAGGCAGTAATGCCCCGGAGCACAGAGGGCTATGTATGTTAGTATAGGCAATAATACCCGGAGCACAGAGGGCTATGTATGTTACTATAGGCAGTAATGCCCCGTAGCACAGAGGGCTATGTGTGTTACTATAGGCAGTAATGCCCCGGAGCACAGAGGGCTATGTATGTTACTATAGGCAGTAATGCCCCGGAGCACAGAGGGCTATGTATGTTACTATAGGCAGTAATGCCCCGGAGCACAGAGGGCTATGCATGTTACTATAGGCAGTAATGCCCCGGAGCACAGAGGGCTATGTATGTTAGTATAGGCAGTAATGTCCCGGAGCATAGAGGGCTATGCATGTTACTATAGGCAGTAATGCCCCGGAGCACAGAGGGCTATGCATGTTACTATAGGCAGTAATGCCCCGGAGCACAGAGGGCTATGTATGTTAGTATAGGCAGTAATGCCCCGGAGCACAGAGGGCTATGTATGTTAGTATAGGCAGTAATGCCCCGGAGCACAGAGCGCTATGTATGTAACTATAGGCAGTAATGCCCCGGAGCACAGAGGGCTATGTATGTTACTATAGGCAGTAATGCCCCGGAGCACAGAGGGCTATGTATGTTACTATAGGCAGTAATGCCCCGGAGCACAGAGGGCTATGTATGTTACTATAGGCAGTAATGCCCCGGAGCACAGAGGGCTATGTATGTTAGTATAGGCAGTAATGCCCCGGAGCACAGAGGGCTATGTATGTTACTATAGGCAGTAATGCTCCGGAGCACAGAGGGCTATGCATGTTACTATAGGCAGTAATGCCCCGGAGCACAGAGGGCTATGTATGTTACTATAGGCAGTAATGCCCGGAGCACAGAGGGCTATGCATGTTACTATAGGCAGTAATGCCCCGGAGCACAGAGGGCTATGTATGTTACTATAGGCAGTAATGCCCCGGAGCACAGAGGGCTATGTATGTTACTATAGGCAGTAATGCCCCGGAGCACAGAGGGCTATGCATGTTACTATAGGCAGTAATGCCCGGAGCACAGAGGGCTATGTATGTTACTATAGGCAGTAATGCCCCGGAGCACAGAGGGCTATGTATGTTACTATAGGCAGTAATGCCCGGAGCACAGAGGGCTATGTATGTTACTATAGGCAGTAATGCCCGGAGCACAGAGGGCTATGTATGTTACTATAGGCAGTAATGCCCCGGAGCACAGAGGGCTATGTATGTTACTATAGGCAGTAATGCCCCGGAGCACAGAGGGCTATGCATGTTACTATAGGCAGTAATGCCCCGGAGCACAGAGGGCTATGCATGTTACTATAGGCAGTAATGCCCCGGAGCACAGAGGGCTATGCATGTTACTATAGGCAGTAATGCCCCGGAGCACAGAGGGCTATGTATGTTAGTATAGGCAGTAATACACCGAAGCACAGAGGGCTATGTATGTTACTATAGGCAGTAATGCCCCGGAGCACAGAGGGCTATGTATGTTAGTATAGGCAGTAATGCCCCGGAGCACAGAGGGCTATGCATGTTACTATAGGCAGTAATCCCCCGGAGCACAGAGGGCTATGTATGTTACTATAGGCAGTAATGCCCCAGAGCACAGAGGGCTATGTATGTTACTATAGGCAGTAATGCCCCGGAGCACAGAGGGCTATGCATGTTACTATAGGCAGTAATGCCCCGGAGCACAGAGGGCTATGTATGTTACTATAGGCAGTAATGCCCCGGAGCACAGAGGGCTATGTATGTTACTATAGGCAGTAATGCCCCGTAGCACAGAGGGCTATGCATGTTAGTATAGGCAGTAATGCCCCGGAGCACAGAGGGCTATGCATGTTAGTATGGGCAGTAATGCCCCGGAGCACAGAGGGCTATGCATGTTACTATAGGCAGTAATGCCCCGGAGCACAGAGGGCTATGCATGTTACTATAGGCAGTAATGCCCCGGAGCACAGAGGGCTATGTATGTTACTATAGGCAGTAATGCCCCGGAGCACAGAGGGCTATGTATGTTACTATAGGCAGTAATGTCCCGGAGCACAGAGGGCTATGTATGTTACTATAGGCAGTAATGCCCCGGAGCACAGAGGGCTATGTATGTTAGTATAGGCAGTAATGCCCGGGAGCACAGAGGGCTATGTATGTTACTATAGGCAGTAATGCCCCGGAACACAGAGGGCTATGTATGTTACTATAGGCAGTAATGCCCGGGAGCACAGAGGGCTATGCATGTTACTATAGGCAGTAATGCCCGGAGCACAGAGGGCTATGTATGTTACTATAGGCAGTAATGCCCCGGAGCACAGAGGGCTATGTATGTTACTATAGGCAGTAATGCCCCAGAGCACAGAGGGCTATGCATGTTACTATAGGCAGTAATGCCCCGGAGCACAGAGGGCTATGTATGTTACTATAGGCAGTAATGCCCTGGAGCACAGAGGGCTATGTATGTTACTATAGGCAGTAATGCCCCGGAGCACAGAGGGCTATGTATGTTACTATAGGCAGTAATGCTCCGGAGCAGAGAGGGCTATGTATGTTACTATAGGCAGTAATGCCCGGAGCACAGAGGGCTATGTATGTTACTATAGGCAGTAATGCCCCGGAGCACAGAGGGCTATGTATGTTACTATAGGCAGTAATGTCCCAGAGCACAGAGGGCTATGTATGTTACTATAGGCAGTAATGCCCGGAGCACAGAGGGCTAAGCATGTTACTATAGGCAGTAATGCCCGGAGCACAGAGGGCTATGTATGTTACTATAGGCAGTAATGCCCCGGAGCATAGAGGGCTATGTATGTTACTATAGGCAGTAATGCCCCGGAGCACAGAGGGCTATGCATGTTACTATAGGCAGTAATGCCCCGGAGCACAGAGGGCTATGCATGTTAGTATAGGCAGTAATGTCCCGGAGCACAGAGGGCTATGTATGTTACTATAGGCAGTAATGCCCCGGAGCACAGAGGGCTATGTATGTTACTATAGGCAGTAATGCCCTGGAGCACAGAGGGCTATGTATGTTACTATAGGCAGTAATGCCCCGGAGCACAGAGGGCTATGTATGTTCGTATAGGCAGTAATGCCCTGGAGCACAGAGGGCTATGTATGTTACTATAGGCAGTAATGCCCCGGAGCACAGAGGGCTATGTATGTTCGTATAGGCAGTAATGCCCCGGAGCACAGAGGGCGATGTATGTTACTATAGGCAGTAATGCCCCGGAGCATAGAGGGCTATGCATGTTACTATAGGCAGTAATGCCCCGGAGCACAGAGGGCTATGCATGTTACTATAGGCAGTAATGCCCCGGAGCACAGAGGGCTATGCATGTTACTATAGGCAGTAATGCCCCGGAGCACAGAGGGCTATGCATGTTACTATAGGCAGTAATGCCCCGGAGCACAGAGGGCTATGCATGTTACTATAGGCAGTAATGCCCCGGAGCACAGAGGGCTATGCATGTTACTATAGGCAGTAATGCCCCGGAGCACAGAGGGCTATGCATGTTACTATAGGCAGTAATGCCCCGGAGCACAGAGGGCTATGTATGTTACTATAGGCAGTAATGCCCCGGAGCACAGAGGGCTATGTATGTTACTATAGGCAGTAATGCCCCGGAGCACAGAGGGCTATGTATGTTAGTATAGGCAGTAATACCCGGAGCACAGAGGGCTATCTATGTTACTATAGGCAGTAATGCCCCGGAGCACAGAGGGCTATGTATGTTACTATAGGCAGTAATGCCCCGGAGCACAGAGGGCTATGTATGTTCGTATAGGCAGTAATGCCCTGGAGCACAGAGGGCTATGTATGTTACTATAGGCAGTAATGCCCCGGAGCACAGAGGGCTATGTATGTTACTATAGGCAGTAATGCCCCGGAGCACAGAGGGCTATGTATGTTAGTATAGGCAGTAATACCCGGAGCACAGAGGGCTATCTATGTTACTATAGGCAGTAATGCCCCGGAGCACAGAGGGCTATGTATGTTACTATAGGCAGTAATGCCCCGGAGCACAGAGGGCTATGTATGTTACTATAGGCAGTAATGCCCCGGAGCACAGAGGGCTATGCATGTTACTATAGGCAGTAATGCCCGGAGCACAGAGGGCTATGTATGTTACTATAGGCAGTAATGCCCCGGAGCACAGAGGGCTATGTATGTTACTATAGGCAGTAATGCCCCGGAGCACAGAGGGCTATGCATGTTACTATAGGCAGTAATGCCCGGAGCACAGAGGGCTATGTATGTTACTATAGGCAGTAATGCCCCGGAGCACAGAGGGCTATGTATGTTAGTATAGGCAGTAATGCCCCGGAGCACAGAGGGCTATGCATGTTACTATAGGCAGTAATGCCCCGGAGCACAGAGGGCTATGTATGTTACTATAGGCAGTAATGCCCCGGAGCACAGAGGCCTATGCATGTTACTATAGGCAGTAATGCCCCGGAGCACAGAGGGCTATGCATGTTACTATAGGCAGTAATGCCCCGGAGCACAGAGGGCCATGCATGTTACTATAGGCAGTAATTCCCCGGAGCACAGGGGGCTATGCATGTTAGTATAGGCAGTAATGCCCCGGAGCACAGAGGGCTATGTATGTTAGTATAGGCAGTAATGCCCCGGAGCACAGAGGGCTATGTATGTTACTATAGGCAGTAATGCCCCGGAGCACAGAGGGCTATGCATGTTACTATAGGCAGTAATGCCCCGGAGCACAGAGGGCTATGCATGTTACTATAGGCAGTAATGCCCCGGAGCACAGAGGGCTATGCATGTTACTATAGGCAGTAATTCCCCGGAGCACAGAGGGCTATGCATGTTAGTATAGGCAGTAATGCCCCGGAGCACAGAGGGCTATGTATGTTAGTATAGGCAGTAATGCCCCGGAGCACAGAGGGCTATGTATGTTACTATAGGCAGTAATGCCCCGGAGCACAGAGGGCTATGCATGTTACTATAGGCAGTAATGCCCCGGAGCACAGAGGGCTATGCATGTTACTATAGGCAGTAATGCCCCGGAGCACAGAGGGCTATGCATGTTACTATAGGCAGTAATGCCCAGGAGCACAGAGGGCTATGCATGTTAGTAAAGGCAGTAATGCCCCGGAGCACAGAGGGCTATTTATGTTACTATAGGCAGTAATGCCCCGGATCACAGAGGGCTATGCATGTTACTATAGGCAGTAATGCCCGGAGCACAGAGGGCTATGCATGTTACTATAGGGAGTAATGCCCCGGAGCACAGAGGGCTATGTATGTTACTATAGGCAGTAATGCCCCGGAGCACAGAGGGCTATGTATGTTACTATAGGCAGTAATGCCCCGGAGCACAGAGGGCTAAGTATGTTAGTATAGGCAGTAATGCCCCGGAGCACAGAGGGCTATGTATGTTAGTATAGGCAATAATACCCGGAGCACAGAGGGCTATGTATGTTACTATAGGCAGTAATGCCCCGTAGCACAGAGGGCTATGTGTGTTACTATAGGCAGTAATGCCCCGGAGCACAGAGGGCTATGTATGTTACTATAGGCAGTAATGCCCCGGAGCACAGAGGGCTATGTATGTTACTATAGGCAGTAATGCCCCGGAGCACAGAGGGCTATGCATGTTACTATAGGCAGTAATGCCCCGGAGCACAGAGGGCTATGTATGTTAGTATAGGCAGTAATGTCCCGGAGCATAGAGGGCTATGCATGTTACTATAGGCAGTAATGCCCCGGAGCACAGAGGGCTATGCATGTTACTATAGGCAGTAATGCCCCGGAGCACAGAGGGCTATGTATGTTAGTATAGGCAGTAATGCCCCGGAGCACAGAGGGCTATGTATGTTAGTATAGGCAGTAATGCCCCGGAGCACAGAGCGCTATGTATGTAACTATAGGCAGTAATGCCCCGGAGCACAGAGGGCTATGTATGTTACTATAGGCAGTAATGCCCCGGAGCACAGAGGGCTATGTATGTTACTATAGGCAGTAATGCCCCGGAGCACAGAGGGCTATGTATGATACTATAGGCAGTAATGCCCGGAGCACAGAGGGCTATGTATGTTAGTATAGGCAGTAATGTCCCGGAGCACAGAGGGCTATGTATGTTAGTATAGGCAGTAATGCCCCGGAGCACAGAGGGCTATGTATGTTAGTATAGGCAGTAATGCCCCGGAGCACAGAGGGCTATGTATGTTACTATAGGCAGTAATGCCCCGGAGCACAGAGGGCTATGTATGTTAGTATAGGCAGTAATGCCCCGGAGCACAGAGGGCTATGTATGTTACTATAGGCAGTAATGCCCCGGAGCACAGAGGGCTATGCATGTTACTATAGGCAGTAATGCCCCGGAGCACAGAGGGCTATGTATGTTACTATAGGCAGTAATATTTACTTATTGCTTGTTGATCCAGGAGAAATCGGAGCCATTTGGAGCCAAGAAGGACATTTTTCCCCAATGAAGGCAGAATTAGAAATTGCTGAAATAAAGGGGGGGGGGGGGGGGGGTTTGCCTTCTTTTGGATCAACAGCGGTAACATGGGATAGAAAAAGGGTTGAAATAGATGTATCTATATAACTACTATGTATCTATATAACTATATAACTACTATGTATCTATGTAACTATATAACTACTATGTATCTATGTAACTATATAACTACTATGTATCTATATAACTATATAACTACTATGTATCTATATAACTACTATGTATCTATATAACTATATAACTACTATGTATCTATATAACTACTATGTATCTATATAACTATATAACTACTATGTATCTATATAACTATCTAACTACTATGTATCTATAGAACTATATAACTACTATGTATCTATATAACTATCTAACTACTATGTATCTATAGAACTATATAACTACTATGTATCTATAGAACTATATAACTACTATGTATCTATATGACTAATTAACTACTATGTATCTATATAACTATATAACCATTATGGATCTATGTAACTATATAACGACTATGTATTTATGTAACTATATAACTACTATGTATCTATGTAACTACTTTGTATCTATATAACGATATAACTACTATGGATCTATGTAACTATATAACTACTATGTATCTATGTAACTACTTTGTATCTATATAACGATATAACTACTATGTAACTATATAACTGCTATGTATCTATATAACTACCGTATTTGCTCGAATATAAGATGAGGTTTGCTCTGAAAAAGACCCCTCGTCTTACAATCTGACCTCAAATCGAGGTCAGACTATAAGACTGGGATCCAGGTCCCCCGCATCGCTGCAGGGGACCTGGATCCCCCTCGCTAACAGCCAGTGGATGTCTGCACGATGCGCGCAGACATCCTCCCCTGCCGCCCGGCACGACCGCTGGGACTTCTATGATGAAGCTGGGTCCTTCCGGCTTCATCATAAAAGTCCCGGTGGAAGTGCCGGACAGCAGCGGGGGATGACGTGCAGACATCCTCCGGCTGCCCCCACTAGCCACCAGGGAGAGACGAGGTAAGAGGGAGGGGGCCAGAGAGAAACAGGGGGGAGACAGAGACAAGGGGAGGGGGGGGGGGAGACTTAGACAAGGGGAGGGAGGGGGTAAAGAGACAGAGACAATGGAGGGAGGGGGGAAGAGACAGAGACAAGGGGAGGGGGAGGAGACAGAGACAAGGGGAGGGAGGAGGAAAGAGACAAGGGGAGGGAGGGGGAAGAGGAATTTTTTTATATCATAATTTTTATTAAAAAGCACTTTACATGTGAATATATATGTAACGGACCGTCTACCCGACATAGTAGACCCTCTGCCCGTTGTGGGAAATCACCTCCTTAGTCCCCGATTACAGCTCAGCATTCACCCAGCAAGTCTTTCCTGGACCCTTGCTCTTTGTACCCAAATAAACAGGACATCTAGCAGTTAGGTACAGCAAGATTGAACAACTCTTTTATTTGTGTAACAGCACAGACTTATATAAAGACATATACATGACATCACAGCATTAGTAATCCAGATAGAAATGAGTGACCATGAGTAAACCTAATTACAATACACACAGTAAGACACATAATCAACACAATATTCTCAGTTTAACAGCAGGACATACAATGGGGAAATCCTGCCTCACACCTTTCAGGATACAAAGGTATCAGATACATACAGAGTGCACTCAATTAAAGTAACTTGCTAAATGACATCACTGTACAACAGGACACTGAATGACTTACAAGAAGACAATGGCTAAGGTGACATAATTACAGGGGTTTACAGGATAGGATCCAATCTTAACCTGGGGAAAATACATTGAATGGGACAAAGGCTTAAATCCTAAAGTACACATCTTGACTCACATCCTGAATGAGCCTGTATTTGAAGTCCAGTTGAAAACAAGGGTCCACTGGCGCTCTCAAAGTGTGTACCCTCAAACTAATATATTTACAGACAGGGTCCATAGTCTACAGGGAGTCTTCTGGCTGCCAGGCCCCTCCAAGAACCCCCGTCACAGTGGATCTTCAAATCCATTTCATGACAATATACAAGTTGAACTTTTTTCCTATAGGGTAGTCTTATATTTAGGCTTTTAGTTTTTTTCCTAAAGGAATATCCAAAGTTTGGCGGGTCATCTTATAATCAGGGTCGTCTTATAATCGAGCAAACACGGTATTATTTATCTTTATAACTATATAACTATGTACCTATATAATTAAGCTCCATGTAGCGCCATATTGGACAGCAGTTTACATTCAATATGATGGTCTGTTGTGAGAGCTTCGGAAGTGATCAGTGATGCTAGACTGCCCATAGAGGCACACAGCAACATTACACTACAAAATATTTTTAAAAGAGGCTAAATTTGCCTTAGATCTAAGGATAGGGTTATTATAAGGGTTATGTAACATTTTGGGTACTGAAGTAGAACGCAATGCAGGAAAGGTACTGGGTCTGAGTATAAGAGCAGAATTCTTCGCCTGAAAAGAATCCACCCTATGGTTGAGCTGCAGCAAATGGATCAGGACGGGCAGCAAACAGGCTAGGCCGAGGACAGGAAAAATATCGGCAACAATAGACAATCAGGGATACTAGTAAAGGCTCAGAGGCTCTATCACAGGCGAGGGGTTTAAACTGACTGAGCAATAGTGGAGCTAGGAGGAGAACGTTTTATAAGTGTCCCTTTCAGTGGTTTAAAGGCAGAAAGCCAGAATAGTTACTGCACAGGCGTGGACAGCGAATCTATACACGCTCCATTTCAGCTGGAGGACGGCCGACGGAGATGTGCTGAAGGAGTGCTCTCAGTGCATCTGAATCCGCGAGTGTGGTGAGGATACCCCGTGACAGGTGAGGGTTATAATAGGGTTAGATTTAGATTATTATTATTCAAAATAGTTACAATAAACAAATTCAACATACAATAAATAATTACAAAAGTCACTCATTGTCCTATAACTTCCAATAAAAGCAGAAGGGCCATATTCCAAACTCATTCATAGATTTGTCATGTAAAAGTTAGAAAAAGTGTTTTTATTTGTCTTCACTTTTTCATCTTAATTTATAAACATTTTTTTATAGTACGTTATATAATATGATATATATGTTATATAATATATAATGTGTGGGTACCGCAAATGAGAGAGAGAAAATGACAGCTAAACACACATTTCTTACTCATTTCTGTGATTCTTTGAGTTAAATCCCTGTGTGTTGCTGAATCGTTCACTGTAGCATTGTGTTGTCAGTAGTTTTACCTGCAATGCTTTGTCTGTAATCCTGGTAACATGATCCAGTAGATTTAACAGATTATCACCAAACTGCAGTAACAGCTGCTCCCAGCTCTGTGTGTTGTGGAGACAGTCACCAAGGCTCTGCAGAGAGGGTACTCACAGCTAGCAGTGTACTCACAGCTAGCAGTGTACTCACAGCCAGCAGTGTACTCACAGCTAGCAGTGTACTCACAGCCAGCAGGGTACTCACAGCTAGCAGTGTACTCACAGCCAGCAGGGTACTCACAGCCAGCAGGGTACTCACAGCTAGCAGTGTACTCACAGACAGCAGGGTACTCACAGCTAGCAGTGTACTCACAGCCAGCAGTGTACTCACAGCTAGCAGTGTACTCACAGCCAGCAGGGTACTCACAGCTAGCAGTGTACTTACAGCCAGCAGGGTACTCACAGCTAGCAAGTTATTTCAGCGCAGAGGAGACTCCACCATGTCCTTCTCTCTGGATTTGAGTTCTGTGGGATTTTCCAGCTGGAGTTGTGAATCTGGGGATAGCAGCCTGGATGGGGGGCTGACATTCTCTCCAGATTTAGGACTTTCCCCTGTCACAGGATTGTCTGGTAATCTGGGGCATCTGAACTGTACAGACAGGTAACTCTCAGCTTTCTCTCTCAGCTTTCTCTCTCCGCTTTCTCTCTCCGCTTTCTCTCTCCGCTTTCTCTCTCCGCTTTCTCTCTCAGCTTTCTCTCTCAGCTTTCTCTGTCCGCTTTCTCTCTCAGCTTTCTCTCTCAGCTTTCTCTCTCAGCTTTCTCTCTCAGTTTTCTCTCTCAGCTTTCTCTCTCAGCTTTCTCTCTCAGCTTTCTCTGTCCGCTTTCTCTGTCCGCTTTCTCTCTCAGCTTTCTCTCTCAGCTTTCTCTCTCCGCTTTCTCTCTCCGCTTTCTCTCTCCGCTTTCTCTCTCAGTTTTCTCTCTCTGCTTTCTCTCTCTGCTTTCTCTCTCTGCTTTCTCTCTCAGCTTTCTCTCTCAGCTTTCTCTCTCAGCTTTCTCTCTCTGCTTTCTCTCTCAGCTTTCTCTCTCTGCTTTCTCTCTCTGCTTTCTCTCTCAGCTTTCTCTCTCTGCTTTCTCTCTCAGCTTTCTCTCTCAGCTTTCTCTGTCCGCTCTCTCTCTCAGCTTTCTCTCTCAGCTTTCTCTGTCCGCTTTCTCTCTCAGCTTTCTCTCTCAGCTTTCTCTCTCAGCTTTCTCTCTCAGCTTTCTCTCTCCGCTTTCTCTCTCAGCTTTCTCTGTCCGCTTTCTCTCTCAGCTTTCTCTCTCAGTTTTCTCTCTCAGCTTTCTCTCTCAGCTTTCTCTCTCCGCTTTCTCTCTCTGCTTTCTCTCTCAGCTTTCTCTCTCTGCTTTCTCTCTCAGCTTTCTCTCTCAGCTTTCTCTCTCCGCTTTCTCTCTCAGCTTTCTCTCTCCGCTTTCTCTCTCCGCTTTCTCTCTCAGCTTTCTCTCTCCGCTTTCTCTCTCCACTTTCTCTCTCCGCTTTAAACTCTGGGATAAATAATATGATTTATTTGTATATTTGTTGCTTGTTTTCTATATGCTTCTTTCTGGGATTGTGAGTCATCCGGAGAGATTTACTAACGGGGTAAAACAGAGCAGTGTCATATCAAGAGGTTTGATGATTCAAGAGTACTGACAGTACAATTCCCATTATTCTTAGCCAACCATAAACCGGACCATGGCAGAGTTTCTGCCTGGACTGGCTGATGGTGATGGGAGTTTTGTTTGGTGGCGACACCAAGCACCAGGAACTAGATCATGGCAGAGTCTCTGCCTGGGCTGGCTGATGGTGATGGGAGTTTTTCTTGACATGCGTTAATGTTTGTTGTAGGTTTACCGGCCTTAATCCCAGACGGAGATTGAAACTGACTCCAGACCCCACGCATCCCAGCCCCCCGGATATAACTATCCTGCAGGAGACCAGCATGGGCACAGAAACAGGTCAGGACACAGAAACAGGTCAGGACACAGAAACAGGTCAGGATACAGAAACAGGTCAGGATACAGCACCTATTTAATTGCATGTAGCATGTTCATTACCTGCATGTAGCATGTTCATTACCTGCATGTAGCATGTTCATTATCTGTGTATAGCATGCACATTACCTGCATGAAGCATGTTCATTATCTGTGTGTAGCATGTTCATTACCTGCATGTAGCATGTTCATTACCTTTGTGTAGCAGGTTCATTACATGTATGTAGAATGTTCATTACCTGTGTGTAGCATGCTCATTACCTGTGTGTAGCATGTTCATTACATGTGTGTAGCATGTTAATTACATGTGTGTAACATGTTCATTGCCTGCTTTTACCTGTGTGTAGCATGTTCATTACCTGATTTTACCTGTGTGTAGCATGCTCATTACCTGCATGTAGCATGATCAATACATCTGTGTAACATGTTAATTACCTGCGGGTAGCATGTTGACTACCTGGGTGTAGCATGTTCATGATCTGTGTGTAGCATGTTCGTTATCTGCATGTAGCATGTTCATTATCTGTGTGAAGCATGTTCGTTATCTGCATGTAGCATGTTCATTATCTGTGTGTAGCATGTTCATTATCTGTGTGTAGCATGTTCGTTATCTGCATGTAGCATGTTCATTACCTGTGTGTAGTATGTTCATTACCTGCTTTTAATATGTTTATTACCTGCATGTAGCATGATCAATATCTTTGTGTAACATGTTCATTACCTGCGGTAGCATGTTCATTACCTGCTGTTAGCATGTTCATTACCTGCATGTAGCATGATCAATATCTTTGTGTAACATGTTAATTACCTGCGGGTAGCATGTTGATTACATCCGTGTAGGATGTTGACTACCTGGGTGTAGCATGTTCAATATATATATGTAGCATGTTGACTACCTGTGTGTAGCATGGTGATTACCTGCATGTAGCATGTTCATTACCTGCATGTAGTATGTTGACTACCTGCATGTAGTATGTTGACTACCTGCATAGTGGGCTCCAGGGCTAATTTAAAATACCATATGTCAGCATTATACACCGCTCTGATCTCACAAACCCCTTCTGAGGAACCAAGTTTTAAGGGCCGATTCGACCTAAGCTATATGTCCTCAGCTCTGCTTAAACACTGCAGTTACTATGGCAACCGAACACTGCAGATAAAGGGACAGTTACTATGGCAACCGAACACTGCAGATAAAGGGACAGTTACTATGGCAACCGAACACTGCAGATAAACTGTAATAGAGTTACTATGGCAACAGACCCGCCTATCCCCCCCAAACCTCTCCTCATTGGATGTCACTGAATTCATGTCAAAGTGAAATTATATTCAATGTAAAACTGCAGGAGGCGTGTAATAAAAATACCAGGTAATTTCACAGATATTAATGACATGTATAAAATATAATAGAAGAACATTGTGAATTGTCTCATTCAGCAGATTTCATTTAACCCATCTCTTTACACTCAGCTACTTTGTCCAACTCCAAATTTCTATTGTTATCATGTGAAACATTTGGCTTTATTAAAGTCCAGTTATTATAATGAATTAAGTTCTGTATAATGTTTTCATGTCAGGTTTCCCAACTGAATCAACACCAAAGCTGAATCTGAAAATCTGCGCAGTGAGGTAAGCTCCCTGCCAAATAAACAATTATACAATATATAGACATTACTAACAAATATCATCTGGCTGGATCCTGGGAGCAAAAAGCAACTGTATGCGTGGAATGGGAAGTAGGAGGAGTTACAGCTGTATGCGTGGAATGAGAAGTAGGAGGAGTTACAGCTGTATGCGTGGAATGAGAAGTAGGAGGAGTTACAGCTGTATGCGTGGAATGAGAAGTAGGAGGAGTTACAGCTGTATGCGTGGAATGAGAAGTAGGAGGAGTTACAGCTGTATGCGTGGAATGAGAAGTAGGAGGAGTTACAGCTGTATGCGTGGAATGAGAAGTAGGAGGAGTTACAGCTGTATGCGTGGAATGAGAAGTAGGAGGAGTTACAGCTGTATGCGTGGAATGAGAAGTAGGAGGAGTTACAGCTGTATGCGTGGAATGAGAAGTAGGAGGAGTTACAGCTGTATGCGTGGAATGAGAAGTAGGAGGAGTTACAGCTGTATGCGTGGAATGAGAAGTAGGAGGAGTTACAGCTGTATGCGTGGAATGAGAAGTAGGAGGAGTTACAGCTGTATGCGTGGAATGAGAAGTAGGAGGAGTTACAGCTGTATGCGTGGAATGAGAAGTAGGAGGAGTTAATGTCAGATCTATTCAGGTAGCCGATCATACAGCTGTATGCGTGGAATGAGAAGTAGGAGGAGTTAATGTCAGATCTATTCAGGTATCTGATCATACAGCTGTATGCGTGGAATGAGAAGTAGGAGGAGTTAATGTCAGATCTATTCAGGTAGCTGATCATACAGCTGTATGCGTGGAATGAGAAGTAGGAGGAGTTAATGTCAGATCTATTCAGGTAGCTGATCATACAGCTGTATGCGTGCAATGGGAAGTAGGAGGAGTTAATGTCAGATCTATTCAGGTAGCCGATCATACAGCTGTATGCGTGGAATGAGAAGTAGGAGGAGTTAATGTCAGATCTATTCAGGTACCTGATCATACAGCTGTATGCTTGGAATGAGAAGTAGGAGGAGTTAATGTCAGATCTATTCAGGTAGCTGATCATACAGCTGTATGCGTGGAATGAGAAGTAGGAGGAGTTAATGTCAGATCTATTCAGGTAGCTGATCATACAGCTGTATGCGTGGAATGAAAAGTAGGAGGAGTTAATGTCAGATCTATTCAGGTCGCTGATCATACAGCTGTATGCGTGGAATGAGAAGTAGGAGGAGTTAATGTCAGATCTATTCAGGTAGCTGATCATACAGCTGTATGCGTGGAATGAGAAGTAGGAGGAGTTAATGTCAGATCTATTCAGGTAGCCGATCATACAGCTGTATGCGTGGAATGAGAAGTAGGAGGAGTTAATGTCAGATCTATTCAGGTTGCAGATCATACAGCTGTATGCGTGGAATGAGAAGTAGGAGGAGTTAATGTCAGATCTATTCAGGTCGCTGATCATACAGCTGTATGCGTGGAATGGGAAGTAGGAGGAGTTAATGTCAGATCTATTCAGGTCGCTGATCATACAGCTGTACGCGTGGAATGGGAAGTAGGAGGAGTTAATGTCAGATCTATTCAGGTAGCTGATCATACAGCTGTATGCGTGGAATGAGAAGTAGGAGGAGTTAATGTCAGATCTATTCAGGTTGCAGATCATACAGCTGTATGCGTGGAATGAGAAGTAGGAGGAGTTAATGTCAGATCTATTCAGGTAGCTGATCATACAGCTGTATGCGTGGAATGAGAAGTAGGAGGAGTTAATGTCAGATCTATTCAGGTAGCTGATCATACAGCTGTATGCGTGGAATGAGAAGTAGGAGGAGTTAATGTCAGATCTATTCAGGTTGCTGATCATACAGCTGTATGCGTGGAATGGGAAGTAGGAGGAGTTAATGTCAGATCTATTCAGGTAGCCGATCATACAGCTGTATGCGTGGAATGAGAAGTAGGAGGAGTTAATGTCAGATCTATTCAGGTAGCTGATCATACAGCTGTATGCGTGAAATGAGAAGTAGGAGGAGTTAATGTCAGATCTATTCAGGTAGCCGATCATACAGCTGTATGCATGGAATGAGAAGTAGGAGGAGTTAATGTCAGATCTATTCAGGTAGCCGATCATACAGCTGTATGCGTGGAATGAGAAGTAGGAGGAGTTAATGTCAGATCTATTCAGGTAGCTGATCATACAGCTGTATGTGTGGAATGAGAAGTAGGAGGAGTTAATGTCAGATCTATTCAGGTTGCAGATCATACAGCTGTATGCGTGGAATGAGAAGTAGGAGGAGTTAATGTCAGATCTATTCAGGTAGCTGATCATACAGCTGTATGCGTGGAATGAGAAGTAGGAGGAGTTAATGTCAGATCTATTCAGGTAGCTGATCATACAGCTGTATGCGTGGAATGAGAAGTAGGAGGAGTTAGTGTCAGATCTATTCAGGTAGCTGATCATACAGCTGTATGCGTGGAATGAGAAGTAGGAGGAGTTAATGTCAGATCTATACAGGTAGCCGATCATACAGCTGTATGCGTGGAATGAGAAGTAGGAGGAGTTAATGTCAGATCTATTCAGGTAGCTGATCATGCAGCTGTATGCGTGCAATGGGAAGTAGGAGGAGTTAATGTCAGATCTATTCAGGTAGCTGATCATACAGCTGTATGCGTGGAATGAGAAGTAGGAGGAGTTAATGTCAGATCTATTCAGGTAGCTGATCATACAGCTGTATGCGTGGAATGAGAAGTAGGAGGAGTTAATGTCAGATCTATTCAGGTAGCTGATCATACAGCTGTATGCGTGGAATGAGAAGTAGGAGGAGTTAATGTCAGATCTATTCAGGTAGCTGATCATACAGCTGTATGTGTGGAATGAGAAGTAGGAGGAGTTACTGTCAGATCTATTCAGGTAGCTGATCATACAGCTGTATGCGTGGAATGAGAAGTAGGAGGAGTTAATATCAGATCTATTCAGGTAGCCGATCATACAGCTGTATGCGTGGAATGAGAAGTAGGAGGAGTTAATGTCAGATCTATTCAGGTAGCCGATCATACAGCTGTATGCGTGGAATGAGAAGTAGGAGGAGTTAATGTCAGATCTATTCAGGTTGCAGATCATACAGCTGTATGCCTGGAATGAGAAGTAGGAGGAGTTAATGTCAGATCTATTCAGGTAGCTGATCATACAGCTGTATGCGTGGAATGAGAAGTAGGAGGAGTTAATGTCAGATCTATTCAGGTAGCTGATTATACAGCTGTATGCGTGGAATGAGAAGTAGGAGGAGTTAATGTCAGATCTATTCAGGTAGCTGATCATACAGCTGTATGCGTGGAATGAGAAGTAGGAGGAGTTAATGTCAGATCTATTCAGGTTGCAGATCATACAGCTGTATGCGTGGAATGAGAAGTAGGAGGAGTTAATGTCAGATCTATTCAGGTAGCTGATCATACAGCTGTATGCGTGGAATGAGAAGTAGGAGGAGTTAATGTCAGATCTATTCAGGTAGCTGATCATACAGCTGTATGCGTGGAATGAGAAGTAGGAGGAGTTAATGTCAGATCTATTCAGGTAGCTGATCATACAGCTGTATGCGTGGAATGAGAAGTAGGAGGAGTTACTGTCAGATCTATTCAGGTAGCTGATCATACAGCTGTATGCGTGGAATGAGAAGTAGGAGGAGTTAATGTCAGATCTATTCAGGTAGCTGATCATACAGCTGTATGTGTGGAATGAGAAGTAGGAGGAGTTAATGTCAGATCTATTCAGGTTGCAGATCATACAGCTGTATGCGTGGAATGAGAAGTAGGAGGAGTTAATGTCAGATCTATTCAGGTAGCTGATCATACAGCTGTATGCGTGGAATGAGAAGTAGGAGGAGTTAATGTCAGATCTATTCAGGTAGCTGATCATACAGCTGTATGCGTGGAATGAGAAGTAGGAGGAGTTAGTGTCAGATCTATTCAGGTAGCTGATCATACAGCTGTATGCGTGGAATGAGAAGTAGGAGGAGTTAATGTCAGATCTATTCAGGTAGCCGATCATACAGCTGTATGTGTGGAATGAGAAGTAGGAGGAGTTAGTCAGATCTATTCAGGTAGCCGATCATACAGCTGTATGCGTGGAATGAGAAGTCGGAGGAGTTAATGTCAGATCTATTCAGGTAGCTGATCATACAGCTGTATGCGTGGAATGAGAAGTAGGAGGAGTTAATGTCAGATCTATTCAGGTAGCTGATCATGCAGCTGTATGCGTGCAATGGGAAGTAGGAGGAGTTAATGTCAGATCTATTCAGGTAGCTGATCATACAGCTGTATGCGTGGAATGAGAAGTAGGAGGAGTTAATGTCAGATCTATTCAGGTAGCTGATCATACAGCTGTATGCGTGGAATGAGAAGTAGGAGGAGTTAATGTCAGATCTATTCAGGTAGCTGATCATACAGCTGTATGCGTGGAATGAGAAGTAGGAGGAGTTAATGTCAGATCTATTCAGGTAGCTGATCATACAGCTGTATGCGTGGAATGAGAAGTAGGAGGAGTTAATGTCAGATCTATTCAGGTAGCCGATCATACAGCTGTATGCGTGGAATGAGAAGTAGGAGGAGTTAATGTCAGATCTATTCAGGTTGCAGATCATACAGCTGTATGCGTGGAATGAGAAGTAGGAGGAGTTAATGTCAGATCTATTCAGGTAGCTGATCATACAGCTGTATGCGTGGAATGAGAAGTAGGAGGAGTTAATGTCAGATCTATTCAGGTAGCCGATCATACAGCTGTATGCGTGGAATGAGAAGTAGGAGGAGTTAATGTCAGATCTATTCAGGTAGCTGATCATACAGCTGTATGTGTGGAATGAGAAGTAGGAGGAGTTACTGTCAGATCTATTCAGGTAGCTGATCATACAGCTGTATGCGTGGAATGAGAAGTAGGAGGAGTTAATATCAGATCTATTCAGGTAGCCGATCATACAGCTGTATGCGTGGAATGAGAAGTAGGAGGAGTTAATGTTAGATCTATTCAGGTAGCCGATCATACAGCTGTATGCGTGGAATGAGAAGTAGGAGGAGTTAATGTCAGATCTATTCAGGTTGCAGATCATACAGCTGTATGCCTGGAATGAGAAGTAGGAGGAGTTAATGTCAGATCTATTCAGGTAGCTGATCATACAGCTGTATGCGTGGAATGAGGAGTAGGAGGAGTTAATGTCAGATCTATTCAGGTAGCTGATCATACAGCTGTATGCGTGGAATGAGAAGTAGGAGGAGTTAATGTCAGATCTATTCAGGTAGCTGATCATACAGCTGTATGTGTGGAATGAGAAGTAGGAGGAGTTACTGTCAGATCTATTCAGGTAGCTGATCATACAGCTGTATGCGTGGAATGAGAAGTAGGAGGAGTTAATATCAGATCTATTCAGGTAGCCGATCATACAGCTGTATGCGTGGAATGAGAAGTAGGAGGAGTTAATGTCAGATCTATTCAGGTAGCCGATCATACAGCTGTATGCGTGGAATGAGAAGTAGGAGGAGTTAATGTCAGATCTATTCAGGTAGCTGATCATACAGCTGTATGTGTGGAATGAGAAGTAGGAGGAGTTACTGTCAGATCTATTCAGGTAGCTGATCATACAGCTGTATGTGTGGAATGAGATGTAGGAGGAGTTACTGTCAGATCTATTCAGGTAGCTGATCATACAGCTGTATGCGTGGAATGAGAAGTAGGAGGAGTTAATATCAGATCTATTCAGGTAGCTGATCATACAGCTGTATGCGTGGAATGAGAAGTAGGAGGAGTTAATGTTAGATCTATTCAGGTAGCCGATCATACAGCTGTATGCGTGGAATGAGAAGTAGGAGGAGTTAATATCAGATCTATTCAGGTAGCTAATCATACAGCTGTATGTGTGGAATGAGAAGTAGGAGGAGTTATGTCAGATCTATTCAGGTAGCCGATCATACAGCTGTATGTGTGGAATGAGAAGTAGGAGGAGTTAATGTCAGATCTATTCAGGTAGCCGATCATACAGCTGTATGTGTGGAATGAGAAGTAGGAGGAGTTCATGTCTGATCTATTCAGGTAGCTGATCATACAGCTGTATGCGTGGAATGAGAAGTAGGAGGAGTTAATGTCAGATCTATTCAGGTAGCCGATCATACAGCTGTATGCGTGGAATGAGAAGTAGGAGGAGTTAGGGTCAGATCTATTCAGGTAGCCGATCATACAGCTGTATGCGTGGAATGAGAAGTAGGAGGAGTTCATGTCTGATCTATTCAGTTAGCTGATCATACAGCTGTATGCGTGGAATGAGAAGTAGGAGAAGTTAATGTCAGATCTATTCAGGTAGCCGATCATACAGCTGTATGCGTGGAATGAGAAGTAGGAGGAGTTAATGTCAGATCTATTCAGGTAGCCGATCATACAGCTGTATGTGTGGAATGAGAAGTAGGAGGAGTTCATGTCTGATCTATTCAGGTAGCTGATCATACAGCTGTATGTGTGGAATGAGAAGTAGGAGGAGTTAATGTCAGGTCTATTCAGGTAGCTCATCATACAGCTGTATGCGTGGAATGAGAAGTAGGAGGAGTTAATGTCAGATCTATTCAGGTAGCTGATCATACAGCTGTATGTGTGGAATGGGAAGTAGGAGGAGTTAATGTTAGATCTATTCAGGTAGCCGATCATACAGCTGTATGCATGGAATGAGAAGTAGGAGGAGTTAATGTCAGATCTATTCAGGTAGCTGATCATACAGCTGTATGCGTGGAATGAGAAGTAGGAGGAGTTAATGTCAGATCTATTCAGGTAGCTGATCATACAGCTGTATGCGTGGAATGAGAAGTAGGAGGAGTTAGTTTTAGATCTATTCAGGTAGCCGATCATACAGCTGTACACGTGGAATGAGAAGTAGGAGGAGTTAATGTCAGATCTATTCAGGGAGCCGATCATACAGCTGTATGCGTGGAATGAGAAGTAGGAGGAGTTAATGTCAGATCTATTCAGGGAGTCGATCATACAGCTGTATGCGTGGAATGAGAAGTAGGAGGAGTTAATGTCAGATCTATTCAGGTAGCTGATCATACAGCTGTATGTGTGGAATGAGAAGTAGGAGGAGTTAATGTCAGATCTATTCAGGGAGCCGATCATACAGCTGTATGCGTGGAATGAGAAGTAGGAGGAGTTAATGTCAGATCTATTCAGGTAGATGATCATACAGCTGTATGCATGGAATGAGAAGTAGGAGGAGTTTATGTCAGATCTATTCAGGTAGCCGATCATACAACTGTATGCATGGAATGAGAAGTAGGAGGAGTTAGTGTCAGATCTATTCAGGTAGCCGATCATACAGCTGTATGCGTGGAATGAGAAGTAGGAGGAGTTAATGTCAGATCTATTCAGGTAGCCGATCATACAGCTGTATGCGTGGAATGAGAAGTAGGAGGAGTTAATGTCAGATCTATTCAGGTAGATGATCATACAGCTGTACGCGTGGAATGACAAGTAGGAGGAGTTAATGTCAGATCTATTCAGGTAGCCGATCATACAGCTGTATGCGTGGAATGAGAAGTAGGAGGTTAAATGTCAGATCTATTCAGGTAGCCGATCATACAGCTGTATGCGTGGAATGAGAAGTAGGAGGAGTTAATGTCAGATCTATTCAGGTAGCTGATCATACAGCTGTATGCATGGAATGGGAAGTAGGAGGAGTTACTGTCAGATCTATTCAGGTAGCTGATCATACAGCTGTATGCGTGGAATGAGAAGTAGGAGGAGTTAATGTCAGATCTATTCAGGTAGCTGATCATACAGCTGTACGCGTGGAATGAGAAGTAGGAGGAGTTAATGTCAGATCTATTCAGGTAGCTGATCATACAGCTGTATGTGTGGAATGGGAAGTAGGAGGAGTTAATGTCAGATCTATTCAGGTAGCCGATCATACAGCTGTACGCGTGGAATGAGAAGTAGGAGGAGTTAATGTCAGATCTATTCACATAGCTGATCATACAGCTGTATGCGTGGAATGAGAAGTAGGAGGAGTTAATGTCAGATCTATTCAGGTAGCCGATCATACAGCTGTATGCGTGGAATGAGAAGTAGGAGGAGTTAATGTCAGATCTATTCAGGTAGCTGATCATACAGCTGTATGCGTGGAATGAGAAGTAGGAGGAGTTAATGTCAGATCTATTCAGGTAGCTGATCATACAGCTGTATGCTTGGAATGAGAAGTAGGAGGAGTTAATGTCAGATCTATTCAGGTAGCTGATCATACAGCTGTATGCGTGGAATGAGAAGTAGGAGGAGTTAATGTCAGATCTATTCAGGTAGCTGATCATACAGCTGTATGCGTGGAATGAGAAGTAGGAGGAGTTAATGTCAGATCTATTCAGGTAGCTGATCATACAGCTGTATGCGTGGAATGAGAAGTAGGAGGAGTTACAGCTGTATGCGTGGAATGAGAAGTAGGAGGAGTTAATGTCAGATCTATTCAGGTAGCTGATCATACAGCTGTATGCGTGGAATGAGAAGTAGGAGGAGTTAATGTCTGATCTATTCAGGTAACCGATCATACAGCTGTATGCGTGGAATGAGAAGTAGGGGGAGTTAATGTCAGATCTATTCAGGTAGCCGATCATACAGCTGTATGCGTGGAATGAGAAGTAGGAGGAGTTACTGTCAGATCTATTCAGGTAGCCGATCATACAGCTGTATGCGTGGAATGAGAAGTAGGAGGAGTTAATGTCTGATCTATTCAGGTAGCCGATCATACAGCTGTATGCGTGGAATGTGAAGTAGGAGGAGTTAATGTCAGATCTATTCAGGTAGCTGATCATACAGCTGTATGCGTGGAATGAGAAGTAGGAGGAGTTAATGTCAGATCTATTCAGGTAGCCGATCATACAGCTGTACGCGTGGAATGAGAAGTAGGAGGAGTTAATGTCAGATCTATTCAGGTAGCTGATCATACAGCTGTATGCATGGAATGAGAAGTAGGAGGAGTTAATGTCAGATCTATTCAGGTAGCTGATCATACAGCTGTATGCGTGGAATGAGAAGTAGGAGGAGTTAATGTCAGATCTATTCAGGTAGCTGATCATACAGCTGTATGCGTGGAATGAGAAGTAGGAGGAGTTAATGTCAGATCTATTCAGGTAGCTGATCATACAGCTGTATGCGTGGAATGAGAAGTAGGAGGGGTTAATGTCAGATCTATTCAGGTAGCTGATCATACAGCTGTATGCGTGGAATGAGAAGTAGGAGGAGTTAATGTCAGATCTATTCAGGTAGCTGATCATACAGCTGTATGCGTGGAATGAGAAGTAGGAGGAGTTAATGTCAGATCTATTCAGGTAGCCGATCATACAGCTGTATGCGTGGAATGAGAAGTAGGAGGAGTTACTGTCAGATCTATTCAGGTAGCCGATCATACAGCTGTACGCTTGGAATGAGAAGTAGGAGGAGTTAATGTCAGATCTATTCAGGTAGCTGATCATACAGCTGTACGCTTGGAATGAGAAGTAGGAGGAGTTACTGTCAGATCTATTCAGGTAGCTGATCATACAGCTGTATGTGTGGAATGAGATGTAGGAGGAGTTACTGTCAGATCTATTCAGGTAGCTGATCATACAGCTGTATGCGTGGAATGAGAAGTAGGAGGAGTTAATATCAGATCTATTCAGGTAGCTGATCATACAGCTGTATGTGTGGAATGAGAAGTAGGAGGAGTTAATGTCAGATCTATTCAGGTTGCAGATCATACAGCTGTATGCGTGGAATGAGAAGTAGGAGGAGTTAATGTTAGATCTATTCAGGTAGCCGATCATACAGCTGTATGCGTGGAATGAGAAGTAGGAGGAGTTAATATCAGATCCATTCAGGTAGCTAATCATACAGCTGTATGTGTGGAATGAGAAGTAGGAGGAGTTCATGTCTGATCTATTCAGGTAGCTGATCATACAGCTGTATGCGTGGAATGAGAAGTAGGAGGAGTTAATGTCAGATCTATTCAGGTAGCCGATCATACAGCTGTATGCGTGGAATGAGAAGTAGGAGGAGTTAGGGTCAGATCTATTCAGGTAGCCGATCATACAGCTGTATGCGTGGAATGAGAAGTAGGAGGAGTTCATGTCTGATCTATTCAGTTAGCTGATCATACAGCTGTATGTGTGGAATGGGAAGTAGGAGGAGTTAATGTTAGATCTATTCAGGTAGCCGATCATACAGCTGTATGCATGGAATGAGAAGTAGGAGGAGTTAATGTCAGATCTATTCAGGTAGCTGATCATACAGCTGTATGCGTGGAATGAGAAGTAGGAGGAGTTAATGTCAGATCTATTCAGGTAGCTGATCATACAGCTGTATGTGTGGAATGAGAAGTAGGAGGAGTTAGTTTTAGATCTATTCAGGTAGCCGATCATACAGCTGTACACGTGGAATGAGAAGTAGGAGGGGTTAATGTCAGATCTATTCAGGTAGCCGATCATACAGCTGTATGCGTGGAATGAGAAGTAGGAGGAGTTAATGTCAGATCTATTCAGGTAGCTGATCATACAGCTGTATGCGTGGAATGAGAAGTAGGAGGAGTTAGTGTCAGATCTATTCAGGTAGCTGATCATACAGCTGTATGCGTGGAATGAGAAGTAGGAGGAGTTAATGTCAGATCTATTCAGGTAGCTGATCATACAGCTGTATGTGTGGAATGAGAAGTAGGAGGAGTTAGTTTTAGATCTATTCAGGTAGCCGATCATACAGCTGTACACGTGGAATGACAAGTAGGAGGAGTTAATGTCAGATCTATTCAGGTAGCTGATCATACAGCTGTACGCGTGGAATGAGAAGTAGGAGGAGTTAATGTCAGATCTATTCACATAGCTGATCATACAGCTGTATGCGTGGAATGAGAAGTAGGAGGAGTTAATGTCAGATCTATTCAGGTAGCTGATCATACAGCTGTATGTGTGGAATGGGAAGTAGGAGGAGTTAATGTCAGATCTATTCAGGTAGCCGATCATACAGCTGTACGTGTGGAATGAGAAGTAGGAGGAGTTAATGTCAGATCTATTCACATAGCTGATCATACAGCTGTATGCGTGGAATGAGAAGTAGGAGGAGTTAATGTCAGATCTATTCAGGTAGCCGATCATTCAGCTGTATGCGTGGAATGAGAAGTAGGAGGAGTTAATGTCAGATCTATTCAGGTAGCTGATCATACAGCTGTATGCGTGGAATGAGAAGTAGGAGGAGTTAATGTCAGATCTATTCAGGTAGCTGATCATACAGCTGTATGCTTGGAATGAGAAGTAGGAGGAGTTAATGTCAGATCTATTCAGGTAGCTGATCATACAGCTGTATGCGTGGAATGAGAAGTAGGAGGAGTTAATGTCAGATCTATTCAGGTAGCTGATCATACAGCTGTATGCGTGGAATGAGAAGTAGGAGGAGTTAATGTCAGATCTATTCAGGTAGCTGATCATACAGCTGTATGCGTGGAATGAGAAGTAGGAGGAGTTACAGCTGTATGCGTGGAATGAGAAGTAGGAGGAGTTAATGTCAGATCTATTCAGGTAGCTGATCATACAGCTGTATGCGTGGAATGAGAAGTAGGAGGAGTTAATGTCTGATCTATTCAGGTAACCGATCATACAGCTGTATGCGTGGAATGAGAAGTAGGGGGAGTTAATGTCAGATCTATTCAGGTAGCCGATCATACAGCTGTATGCGTGGAATGAGAAGTAGGAGGAGTTACTGTCAGATCTATTCAGGTAGCCGATCATACAGCTGTATGCGTGGAATGAGAAGTAGGAGGAGTTAATGTCTGATCTATTCAGGTAGCCGATCATACAGCTGTATGCGTGGAATGTGAAGTAGGAGGAGTTAATGTCAGATCTATTCAGGTAGCCGATCATACAGCTGTATGTGTGGAATGAGAAGTAGGAGGAGTTAATGTCAGATCTATTCAGGTAGCTGATCATACAGCTGTATGCGTGGAATGAGAAGTAGGAGGAGTTAATGTCAGATCTATTCAGGTAGCCGATCATACAGCTGTACGCGTGGAATGAGAAGTAGGAGGAGTTAATGTCAGATCTATTCAGGTAGCTGATCATACAGCTGTATGCGTGGAATGAGAAGTAGGAGGAGTTAATGTCAGATCTATTCAGGTAGCTGATCATACAGCTGTATGCGTGGAATGAGAAGTAGGAGGAGTTAATGTCAGATCTATTCAGGTAGCTGATCATACAGCTGTATGCGTGGAATGAGAAGTAGGAGGGGTTAATGTCAGATCTATTCAGGTAGCCGATCATACAGCTGTATGCGTGGAATGAGAAGTAGGAGGAGTTAATGTCAGATCTATTCAGGTAGCCGATCATACAGCTGTATGCGTGGAATGAGAAGTAGGAGGAGTTACTGTCAGATCTATTCAGGTAGCTGATCATACAGCTGTATGCGTGGAATGAGAAGTAGGAGGAGTTAATGTCAGATCTATTCAGGTAGCTGATCATACAGCTGTATGCGTGGAATGAGAAGTAGGAGGAGTTAATGTCAGATCTATTCAGGTAGCCGATCATACAGCTGTATGCGTGGAATGAGAAGTAGGAGGAGTTACTGTCAGATCTATTCAGGTAGCCGATCATACAGCTGTACGCTTGGAATGAGAAGTAGGAGGAGTTAATGTCAGATCTATTCAGGTAGCTGATCATACAGCTGTACGCTTGGAATGAGGAGTAGGAGGAGTTAAAAGGAGTCTTTGAAGCTAGCAAATCAGTAGTTTTGGAGTCATAATAATAAGTCCAGATCCTGTTACCTTACTCGCAGTTCTTTTACTCTGGGGCCGCTTGCACAGCATGCTGGGTAAGTGCGCAGCGCACAATCCACTACCTTCGTTCTGCACGATAACAGAATCCAGAAGCAGATCAAGCTGTAGTTTTAAGCTGAGAGGAAGCAGACAGTGTTCGCAATATATTATTGGAATAGAGGAGTATCATCAATCATTCAGCACCATGAACACACAAAACATGTTATGCCGTGTCCCTTTAAAAGGCTGTACTGACACGCATGTTCGTTGTATGACACGGTACTTATGGAGTTATTTGCTCAGTAATTTCATTGTCTCCTTTTGAATCTCATATTTCTCTTTTGCAGTGAAGGCAGACTCTGGAAAGCAGTAAGTGTTTATTATTTACAGATAATTCACACGAGTGGAGTTTCCTTCTCATCCTGGGATTCTGATATTTCTTTCCATTTGTTTAAAGAGAAAATCAAGAAGAGTCAATGTAAGAGGATGTGAGAATCTTCTTCATCAAAGTACAAGTAAGGTAAATAGAGGTAATCTGACTGCGAGATCTGTAATAATGTGTATTAAACAGGAATGAAAACACACCAGTATAGGAGGGGAGCAGGAATGGACACAGACCAGTATAGGAGAGGAACAGGAATGGACACAGACCAGTATAGGAGGGGAGCAGGAATGGACACAGACCAGTATAGGAGAGGAACAGGAATGGACACAGACCAGTACAGGAGGGGAGCAGGAATGGACACAGACCAGTATAGGAGAGGAACAGGAATGGACACAGACCAGTACAGGAGGGGAACAGGAATGGACACAGACCAGTATAGGAGGGGAACAGGAATGGACACACACCAGTATAGGAGGGGAACAGGAATGGACACACACCAGTATAGGAGAGGAACAGGAATGGACACACACCAGTATAGGAGGGGAACAGGAATGGACACACACCAGTATAGGAGGGGAACAGGAATGGACACAGACCGGTACAGGAGAGGAACAGGAATGGACACACACCGGTACAGGAGGGGAACAGGAATGGACACACACCAGTACAGGAGGGGAACAGGAATGGACACACACCAGTATAGGAGAGGAACAGGAATGGACACAGACCAGTATAGGAGGGGAACAGGAATGGACACAGACCAGTATAGGAGGGGAACAGGAATGGACACAGACCAGTATAGGAGGGGAACAGGAATGGACACACACCAGTACAGGAGGGGAACAGGAATGGACACACACCAGTATAGGAGAGGAACAGGAATGGACACACACCAGTATAGGAGGGGAACAGGAATGGACACACACCAGTATAGGAGGGGAACAGGAATGGACACAGACCGGTACAGGAGAGGAACAGGAATGGACACACACCGGTACAGGAGGGGAACAGGAATGGACACACACCAGTACAGGAGGGGAACAGGAATGGACACACACCAGTATAGGAGAGGAACAGGAATGGACACAGACCAGTATAGGAGGGGAACAGGAATGGACACAGACCAGTATAGGAGGGGAACAGGAATGGACACAGACCAGTATAGGAGGGGAACAGGAATGGACACACACCAGTACAGGAGGGGAACAGGAATGGACACACACCAGTATAGGAGAGGAACAGGAATGGACACACACCAGTACAGGAGGGGAACAGGAATGGACACACACCAGTATAGGAGGTGAACAGGAATGGACACACACCAGTATAGAAGGGGAACAGGAATGGACACACACCAGTATAGGAGAGGAACAGGAATGGACACACACCAGTACAGGAGAGGAACAGGAATGGACACACACCAGTATAGGAGAGGAACAGGAATGGACACACACCAGTACAGGAGGGGAACAGGAATGGACACACACCAGTATAGGAGAGGAACAGGAATGGACACACACCAGTATAGGAGGGGAACAGGAATGAACACACACCAGTATAGGAGAGGAACAGGAATGGACACACACCAGTACAGGAGGGGAACAGGAATGGACACACACCAGTATAGTAGGGGAACAGGAATGGACATACACCAGTATAGGAGGGGAACAGGAATGGACACACACCAGTATAGGAGAGGAACAGGAATGGACACACACCAGTATAGGAGGGGAACAGGAATGAACACACACCAGTATAGGAGAGGAACAGGAATGGACACACACCAGTATAGTAGGGGAACAGGAATGGACATACACCAGTATAGGAGGGGAGCAGGAATGGACACACACCAGTATAGGAGAGGACAGGAATGGACACACACCAGTACAGGAGAGGAACAGGAATGGACACACACCAGTATAGGAGGGGAACAGGAATGGACACACACCAGTATAGGAGGGGAACAGGAATGGACACACACCAGTATAGGAGAGGAACAGGAATGGACACACACCAGTATAGGAGAGGAACAGGAATGGACACACACCAGTATAGGAGAGGAACAGGAATGGACACACACCAGTATAGGAGAGGAACAGGAATGGACACACACCAGTACAGGAGAGGAACAGAAATGGACACACACCAGTATAGGAGAGGAACAGGAATGGACACACACCAGTATAGGAGAGGACAGGAATGGACACACACCAGTACAGGAGAGGAACAGGAATGGACACACACCAGTATAGGAGGGGAACAGGAATGGACACACACCAGTATAGGAGGGGAACAGGAATGGACACACACCAGTATAGGAGAGGAACAGGAATGGACACACACCAGTATAGGAGAGGAACAGGAATGGACACACACCAGTATAGGAGAGGAACAGGAATGGACACACACCAGTATAGGAGAGGAACAGGAATGGACACACACCAGTACAGGAGAGGAACAGAAATGGACACACACCAGTATAGGAGAGGAACAGGAATGGACACACACCAGTATAGGAGAGGAGCAGGAATGGACACACACCAGTATAGGAGAGGAACAGGAATGGACACACACCAGTATAGGAGAGGAACAGGAATGGACACACACCAGTACAGGAGAGGAACAGAAATGGACACACACCAGTATAGGAGAGGAACAGGAATAGACACACACCAGTATAGGAGAGGAGCAGGAATGGACACAGACCAGTATAGGAGAGGAACAGGAATGGACACACACCAGTATAGGAGGGGAACAGGAATGAACACACACCAGTATAGGAGGGGAACAGGAATGGACACACACCAGTATAGGAGAGGAACAGGAATGGACACACACCAGTATAGGAGAGGAACAGGAATGGACACACACCAGTATAGGAGGGGAACAGGAATGGACACACACCAGTATAGGAGAGGAACAGAAATGGACACACACCAGTATAGGAGAGGAACAGGAATGGACACAGACCAGTATAGGAGAGGAGCAGAAATGGACACACACCAGTATAGGAGAGGAACAGGAATGGACACACACCAGTATAGGAGAGGAACAGGAATGGACACACACCAGTACAGGAGAGGAACAGAAATGGACACACACCAGTATAGGAGAGGAACAGGAATAGACACACACCAGTATAGGAGAGGAGCAGGAATGGACACAGACCAGTATAGGAGAGGAACAGGAATGGACACACACCAGTATAGGAGGGGAACAGGAATGAACACACACCAGTATAGGAGAGGAACAGGAATGGACACACACCAGTATAGGAGAGGAACAGGAATGGACACACACCAGTATAGGAGAGGAACAGGAATGGACACACACCAGTATAGGAGGGGAACAGGAATGGACACACACCAGTATAGGAGAGGAACAGAAATGGACACACACCAGTATAGGAGAGGAACAGGAATGGACACAGACCAGTATAGGAGAGGAGCAGAAATGGACACACACCAGTATAGGAGAGGAACAGGAATGGACACACACCAGTATAGGAGGGGAACAGGAATGGACACACACCAGTATAGGAGAGGAACAGGAATGGACACACACCAGCATAGGAGAGGAACAGGAATGGACACACACCAGTATAGGAGAGGAACAGGAATGGACACACACCAGTATAGGAGAGGAACAGGAATGGACACACACCAGTATAGGAGAGGAACAGGAATGGACACACACCAGTATAGGAGGGGAACAGGAATGGACATACACCAGTATAGGAGGGGAAAAGGAATGGACACACACCAGTATAGGAGAGGAACAGGAATGGACACACACCAGTATAGGAGAGGAACAGGAATGGACACACACCAGTATAGGAGAGGAACAGGAATGGACACACACCAGTATAGGAGAGGAACAGGAATGGACACACACCAGTACAGGAGGGGTACAGGAATGGACACACACCAGTATAGGAGGGGAACAGGAATGGACACACACCAGTATAGGAGGGGAACAGGAATGGACATACACCAGTATAGGAGGGGAAAAGGAATGGACACACACCAGTATAGGAGAGTAACAGGAATGGACACACACCAGTATAGGAGGGGATCAGGAATGGACACACACCGGTATAGGAGGGGAACAGGAATGGACACACACCAGTATAGGAGGGGAACAGGAATGGACACACACCAGTATATGAGGGGACCAGGAATGGACACACACCAGTATAGGAGAGGAACAGGAATGGACACACACCAGTATAGGAGGGGAACAGGAATGGACACACACCAGTATAGGAGAGGAGCAGGAATGGACACACACCAGTATAGGAGAGGAACAGGAATGGACACACACCAGTACAGGAGAGGAACAGAAATGGACACACACCAGTATAGGAGAGGAACAGGAATGGACACACACCAGTATAGGAGAGGAACAGGAATGGACACACACCAGTACAGGAGAGGAACAGAAATGGACACACACCAGTATAGGAGAGGAACAGGAATAGACACACACCAGTATAGGAGAGGAGCAGGAATGGACACAGACCAGTATAGGAGAGGAACAGGAATGGACACACACCAGTATAGGAGGGGAACAGGAATGAACACACACCAGTATAGGAGGGGAACAGGAATGGACACACACCAGTATAGGAGAGGAACAGGAATGGACACACACCAGTATAGGAGAGGAACAGGAATGGACACACACCAGTATAGGAGAGGAACAGGAATGGACACACACCAGTATAGGAGGGGAACAGGAATGGACACACACCAGTATAGGAGAGGAACAGAAATGGACACACACCAGTATAGGAGAGGAACAGGAATGGACACAGACCAGTATAGGAGAGGAGCAGAAATGGACACACACCAGTATAGGAGAGGAACAGGAATGGACACACACCAGTATAGGAGGGGAACAGGAATGGACACACACCAGTATAGGAGAGGAACAGGAATGGACACACACCAGCATAGGAGAGGAACAGGAATGGACACACACCAGTATAGGAGAGGAACAGGAATGGACACACACCAGTATAGGAGAGGAACAGGAATGGACACACACCAGTATAGGAGAGGAACAGGAATGGACACACACCAGTATAGGAGGGGAACAGGAATGGACATACACCAGTATAGGAGGGGAAAAGGAATGGACACACACCAGTATAGGAGAGGAACAGGAATGGACACACACCAGTATAGGAGAGGAACAGGAATGGACACACACCAGTATAGGAGAGGAACAGGAATGGACACACACCAGTATAGGAGAGGAACAGGAATGGACACACACCAGTACAGGAGGGGAACAGGAATGGACACACACCAGTATAGGAGGGGAACAGGAATGGACACACACCAGTATAGGAGGGGAACAGGAATGGACATACACCAGTATAGGAGGGGAAAAGGAATGGACACACACCAGTATAGGAGAGTAACAGGAATGGACACACACCAGTATAGGAGGGGATCAGGAATGGACACACACCGGTATAGGAGGGGAACAGGAATGGACACACACCAGTATAGGAGGGGAACAGGAATGGACACACACCAGTATATGAGGGGACCAGGAATGGACACACACCAGTATAGGAGAGGAACAGGAATGGACACACACCAGTATAGGAGGGGAACAGGAATGGACACACACCAGTATAGGAGAGGAACAGGAATGGACACACACCAGTATAGGAGAGGAACAGCAATGGACACACACCAGTATAGGAGGGGAACAGGAATGGACACACACCAGTATAGGAGAGGAACAGGAATGGACACACACCAGTATAGGAGGGGAACAGGAATGGACACACACCAGTATAGGAGGGGAACAGGAATGGACACACACCAATATAGGAGGGGAACAGGAATGGACACACACCAGTATAGGAGAGGAACAGGAATGGACACACACCAGTATAGGAGAGGAACAGGAATGGACACACACCAGTACAGGAGGGGAACAGGAATGGACACACACCAGTATAGGAGGGGAACAGGAATGGACACACACCAGTATAGGAGAGGAACAGGAATGGACACACACCAGTATAGGAGGGGAACAGGAATGGACACACACCAGTATAGGAGAGGAACAGGAATGGACACACACCAGTATAGGAGAGGAACAGGAATGGACACACACCAGTATAGGAGAGGAACAGGAATGGACACACACCAGTATAGGAGGGGAACAGGAATGGACACACACCAGTATAGGAGAGGAACAGGAATGGACACACACCAGTATAGGAGGGGAACAGGAATGGACACACACCAGTATAGGAGAGGAACAGGAATGGACACACACCAGTATAGGAGGGGAACAGGAATGGACACACACCAGTATAGGAGGGGAACAGGAATGGACACAGACCGGTACAGGAGAGGAACAGGAATGGACACACACCGGTACAGGAGGGGAACAGGAATGGACACACACCAGTACAGGAGGGGAACAGGAATGGACACACACCAGTATAGGAGAGGAACAGGAATGGACACAGACCAGTATAGGAGGGGAACAGGAATGGACACAGACCAGTATAGGAGGGGAACAGGAATGGACACAGACCAGTATAGGAGGGGAACAGGAATGGACACACACCAGTACAGGAGGGGAACAGGAATGGACACACACCAGTATAGGAGAGGAACAGGAATGGACACACACCAGTACAGGAGGGGAACAGGAATGGACACACACCAGTATAGGAGGTGAACAGGAATGGACACACACCAGTATAGAAGGGGAACAGGAATGGACACAGACCAGTATAGGAGGGGAACAGGAATGGACACACACCAGTACAGGAGGGGAACAGGAATGGACACACACCAGTATAGGAGAGGAACAGGAATGGACACACACCAGTATAGGAGGGGAACAGGAATGAACACACACCAGTATAGGAGAGGAACAGGAATGGACACACACCAGTACAGGAGGGGAACAGGAATGGACACACACCAGTATAGTAGGGGAACAGGAATGGACATACACCAGTATAGGAGGGGAACAGGAATGGACACACACCAGTATAGGAGAGGAACAGGAATGGACACACACCAGTATAGGAGGGGAACAGGAATGAACACACACCAGTATAGGAGAGGAACAGGAATGGACACACACCAGTATAGGAGGGGAACAGGAATGGACACACACCAGTATAGTAGGGGAACAGGAATGGACATACACCAGTATAGGAGGGGAGCAGGAATGGACACACACCAGTATAGGAGAGGACAGGAATGGACACACACCAGTATAGTAGGGGAACAGGAATGGACACACACCAGTATAGGAGGGGAACAGGAATGGACACACACCAGTATAGTAGGGGAACAGGAATGGACACACACCAGTATAGGAGAGGACAGGAATGGACACACACCAGTACAGGAGAGGAACAGGAATGGACACACACCAGTATAGGAGGGGAACAGGAATGGACACACACCAGTATAGGAGGGGAACAGGAATGGACACACACCAGTATAGGAGAGGAACAGGAATGGACACACACCAGTATAGGAGAGGAACAGGAATGGACACACACCAGTATAGGAGAGGAACAGGAATGGACACACACCAGTATAGGAGAGGAACAGGAATGGACACACACCAGTACAGGAGAGGAACAGAAATGGACACACACCAGTATAGGAGAGGAACAGGAATGGACACACACCCGTATAGGAGAGGAACAGGAATGGACACACACCAGTATAGGAGGGGAACAGGAATGGACACACACAGTATAGGAGGCGAACAGGAATGGACACACACCAGTATAGGAGAGGAACAGGAATGGACACACACCAGTATAGGAGAGGAACAGGAATGGACACACACCAATATAGGAGGGGAACAGGAATGGACACACACCAGTATAGGAGAGGAACAGGAATGGACACACACCAGTACAGGAGGGGAACAGGAATGGACACACACCAGTATAGGAGGGGAACAGGAATGGACACACACCAGTATAGGAGAGGAACAGGAATGGACACACACCAGTATAGGAGGGGAACAGGAATGGACACACACCAGTATAGGAGGGGAACAGGAATGAACACACACCAGTATTGGAGAGGAACAGGAATGGACACACACCAGTATAGGAGGGGAACAGGAATGGACACACACCAGTATAGGAGAGGAACAGGAATGGACACACACCAGTATAGGAGAGGAACAGGAATGGACACACACCAGTATAGGAGAGGAACAGGAATGGACACACACCAGTATAGGAGGGGAACTGGAATGGACACACACCAGTATAGGAGAGGAACAGGAATGGACACACACCAGTATAGGAGACGAACAGGAATGGACACACACCAGTATAGGAGAGGAACAGGACTGGACACACACCAGTATAGGAGAGGAACAGGAATGAACACACACCAGTATTGGAGAGGAACAGGAATGGACACACACCAGTATAGGAGGGGAACAGGAATGGACACACACCAGTATAGGAGAGGAACAGGAATGGACACACACCAGTATAGGAGAGGAACAGGAATGGACACACACCAGTATAGGAGAGGAACAGGAATGGACACACACCAGTATAGGAGGGGAACAGGAATGGACACACACCAGTATAGGAGAGGTACAGGAATGGACACACACCAGTATAGGAGAGTAACAGGAATGGACACACACCAGTATAGGAGGGGAACAGGAATGGACACACACCAGTATAGGAGGGGAACAGGAATGGACACACACCAGTATAGGAGAGGAACAGGAATGGACACACACCAGTATAGGAGGGGAACAGGAATGGACACACACCAGTATAGGAGAGGAACAGGAATGGACACACACCAGTATAGGAGAGGAACAGGAATGGACACACACCAGTATAGGAGAGGAACAGGAATGGACACACACCAGTATAGGAGACGAACAGGAATGGACACACACCAGTATAGGAGAGGAACAGGACTGGACACACACCAGTATAGGAGAGGAACAGGAATGGACACACACCAGTATAGGAGGGGAACAGCAATGGACACACACCAGTATAGGAGAGGAACAGGAATGGACACACGCCAGTATAGGAGGGGAACAGGAATGGACACACACCGGTATAGGAGAGGAACAGGAATGGACACACACCTGTATAGGAGGGGAACAGGAATGGACACACACCGGTATAGGAGAGGAACAGGAATGGACACACCCCGGTATAGGAGAGGAACAGGAATGGACACACACCGGTATAGGAGAGGAACAGGAATGGACACACCCCGGTATAGGAGAGGAACAGGAATGGACACACACCGGTATAGGAGAGGAACAGGAATGGACACACACCAGTATAGGAGAGGAACAGGAATGGACACACACCAGTATAGGAGAGGAACAGGAATGGACACACCCCGGTATAGGAGAGGAACAGGAATGGACACACACCGGTATAGGAGAGGAACAGGAATGGACACACACCAGTATAGGAGAGGAACAGGAATGGACACACACCAGTATAGGAGAGGAACAGGAATGGACACACACCAGTATAGGAGAGGAGCAGGAATGGACACACACCAGTATAGGAGAGGAACAGGAATGGACACACACCAGTATAGGACATCAACTAAGGGGAGGCACAGGGGAAACTAATTAACACATGGTAATCCTCAAACAATAGAGAGACTCATTTAAAGCAGGTAATTAGATACAATAGGATATAACATAAAATACAGACACTTAATGAACACAACATAACAGTAGGACATACAATAAAAATTCTTAAAACTTCCAAATGAACATTGAACAAAATCCCTTAAGCATTATCCTTCACACAAACATTAAAACAAAGTCTCCTTTTCCTGTGTAAGGATGTCATCTACAGCTAAGTCTTGGGGGGAGGGAAGGCTGGTCTGGGCTGATCACCTTATACCCCATTGAAACACAGGAACCCCAAATCTGTATCCAAACTCTACAGTCTTCAGGGTCCCTAGTACTTGGGGTAACGTGGCACAATGGTACCAGGGGGAAAGCAGTCCAAACAGATCCCCTGGACCAACCTCCACAAACAGAACCCCTTGCAAGGCCAGTGCCCATAGTCTATAGCAGGGGTCCTCAAACTTTTTAAACAGGGGGCCAGTTCACTGTCCCTCAGACCGTTGAAGGGCCGGACTATAGTAAAAATAAAAACTATGAAGAAATTCCTATGCACACTGCATATAACTTATTTTGAACAAAACGAGAACAAATACAATATTTAAAGTAAAGTTAAATCAACAAACTTACCAGTATTTCAATGGGAATAGTGTGCCAGTCAGATGCCCAGGAATATTATGCCAGTCAGATGCCCAGGAATATTATGCCAGTCAGATGCCCAGGAATATTATGCCATTCAGATGCCCAGGAATATTATGCCAGTCAGATGCCCAGGAATAATATGCCAGTCAGATGCCCAGGAATATGATGCCAGTCAGATGCCCAGGAATATGATGCCAGTCAGATGCCCAGGAATATGATGCCAGTCAGATGCCCAGGAATATGATGCCAGTCAGATGCCCAGGAATATGATGCCATTCAGATGCCCAGGAATATTATGCCATTCAGATGCCCAGGAATATTATGCCATTCAGATGCCCAGGAATATGATGCCAGTCAGATGGCCAGGAATAGTATGCCATTCAGATGCCCAGGAATAGTATGCCATTCAGATGCCCAGGAATATGATGCCATTCAGATGCCCAGGAATATGATGCCAGTCAGATGCCCAGGAATATGATGCCAGTCAGATGCCCAGGAATATGATGCCAGTCAGATGCCCAGGAATATTATGCCAGTCAGATGGCCAGGAATATGATGCCAGTCAGATGGCCAGGAATATGATGCCAGTCAGATGGCCAGGAATATTATGCCATTCAGATGGCCAGGAATATTATGCCATTCAGATGCCCAGGAATATGCCAGTCAGATGCCCAGGAATAATATGCCAGTCAGATGCCCAGGAATAATATGCCAGTCAGATGCCCAGGAATATGATGCCAGTCAGATGCCCAGGAATATTATGCCAGTCAGATGCCCAGGAATATTATGACAGTCAGAGCCCAGGAATATTATGCCAGTCAGAGGCCAGGAATAGTGCTCGTTATCCCTCCCTCCTCCCCCGCTTCCCCATCACTTACCTCCAGCTGCTGTGTCCCCGGACGTCTCGCGCGGTGTCCTCCTGTGGAGGAGGGAAACAGTTACCGGATCCGGATGTGACGTAACGTCACATCCGGTCGCGGTGAATTTTTTTTTTTTTTTTTTCTTCCTGCAGCCGCATCCTTTGCGGCTGCCAGAAAGAACAAAAAAGTAAACGGGGTGGGTGCCGGCAGCACCCCCCGCGGGCCACATAAATGTCCTCGGCGGGCCGCATAAATGTCCTCGGCGGGCCGCATGTGGCCCGCGGGCCGTAGTTTGAGGACCCCTGGTCTATAGGAAGGAGACTAGGCTTTAGTTCTCTCCAGGACCCCTAGAGGGTTCTGTCCCAGGGACACTCCCGGCATCAAAGTTTGATACATCTTGTAATGTCTAACCTGTACGTTATCCAGTCATGTAAGGGGTCATCGGAATGTTCTGCTCTAATCCTCCTCATTCGTTTGTTTACACTGAACACATGCAGACCAGTTTCAATCAGACGCATGGGTCAAAATTGAGTTGGAAAAAAATTCTCCCATCCAGCTTCTCAATTCCCTGCCGCTCTCTCAGGGGCAGAACAGAGGGGGCGCTGCAGGTGCCTTGCACTCAGGCTTGTCCCTTCAGTCGGGTTCATAACAGACACTCTGTCCTAGAAATTGTTTTGTGGACTAGGGGTCTCGGGGGTCGGAAAGATCTCAGGGGTCTCGGGGGTCGGAAAGATCTCAGGGGTCTGAGGGTTCTCAGGGGTCGGAAAGATCTCAGGGGTCTGAGGGGTCTGAAAGATCTCAGGTGTCTCAGTGGTCTGAAAGATCTCAGTGGTCTCAGGGGTCTGAAAGATCTCAGGGGTCTCAGGGGTCTGAAAGATCTCAGGGGTCTGAAAGATCTCAGGGGTCTCAGAGATCTCAGGGGTCTGAAAGATCTCAGGGGTCTGAGGGGTCTCAGGGGTCTGAAAGATCTCAGTGGTCTCAGGGGTCTAAAAAGATCTCAAGGGTCTGAAAGATCTCAGGGGTCTCAAAGATCTCAGGGGTCTGAAAGATCTGAGGGGTCTCAGGGGTCTGAAAGATCTCAGGGGTCTTGCACTGATTAAAAGCCATGTTTTATTCATTGTCTGATCTTTGCTGGTTTTGCTCTATATTTGGTCTGCAGCATTAATTCCTTTATTTTAATCCAAGTTATTTATTATTTTTATTTACAAGAGTAAATCCCGCATGAAGCTGTCTGATCTGTTCCAAAGTCCAGAGTGCGTCACTGCATCACAGCGCCAGCGGTTACCCCAAAGAAACACGGAGGAGGGAGCCAGGAACGCACCGCAGACCCTCTGTGTAAGTCCCGTTACAGGGGGGATCTCAGTACCCTGGTGTCAGCTGTCATACTGTCATACTACAACTACCATGATCCTCTGCAAAGCATAAAGGAATTGTGGGATTGTAGTTAATCTGCAGCTGGATGTGTAAACTAGGACTACTACCCAGGCCGGTATTTTCCCAGCAGGCTGGGGATTTAGCAGCAGGCCGGTATTTTAGCCGCAAGCCGGTAATTTGGCAGCACACCGGTATTTTCCAGCAAGCTGATATTTTCCCAGCAGGCCGGTGTTTTAGCAGCAGGCCGGTAATTTAGCCGCAGGCCAGTATTTTCGCAGCAATCCAGTATTTTAGCAGCAGGCCGGTAATTTAGCCGCAGGCCAGTATTTGCAGCAATCCGGTATTTTAGCAGCAGGCCGGTAATTTAGCAGCAGGCTGGTATTTTCCCAGCAGGCTGGTAATTTAGCAGCAGGCCGGTATTTTAGCAGCAGGCCGGTAATTTAGCAGCAGGCCGGTAATTTAGCAGCAGGCTGGTATTTTCCCAGCAGGCTGGTAATTTAGCAGCAGGCCGGTATTTTAGCAGCAGGCCGGTAATTTAGCAGCAGGCCGGTAATTTAGCAGCAGGCCGGTATTTTCCCAGCAGGCTGGTATTTTAGCAGCAGGCCGATAATTTAGCAGCAGGCCGGTATTTTAGCAGCAGGCCAGTAATTTAGCAGCAGGCCGGTATTTTAGCAGCAGGCCAGTATTTTCACAGCAATCCGGTATTTTAGCAGCAGGCCGGTAATTTAGCAGCAGGCCGGTAATTTAGCAGCAGGCCGGTAATTTAGCAGCAGGCCGGTATTTTCGCAGCAGGCCAGTATTTTCGCAGCAATCCGGTATTTTAGCAGCAGGCCGGTAATTTAGCAGCAGGCCAGTATTTTCGCAGCAATCCGGTATTTTAGCAGCAGGCGGGTAATTTAGCAGCAGGCCGATAATTTAGCAGCAGGCAAGTATTTTCTCAGCAGGCCCGTTATTTAGCAGCAGGCCGGTATTTTAGCAGCAGACCGGTAATTTAGCAGCAGGCCAGTATTTTAGCAGCAGGCCAGTATTTTCCCAGTAGGCCGGTAATTTAGCAGCAGGCCAGTATTTTCCCAGGAGGCCGGTAATTTAGCAGCAGGCCAGTATTTTCCCAGTAGGCCGGTAATTTAGCAGCAGGCCAGTATTTTCCCAGCAGGCCGGTAATTTAGCAGCAGGCCAGTATTTTCCCAGCAGGCCGGTAATTTAGCAGCAGGCCAGTATTTTCACAGCAATCCGGTATTTTAGCAGCAGGCCGGTATTTTAGCAGCAGGCCGGTAATTTAGCAGCAGGCCAGTATTTTCGCAGCAATCCGGTATTTTAGCAGCAGGCCGGTAATTTAGCAGCAGGCCGGTATTTTAGCAGCAGCCAGTATTTTACCAGCAGGCCGGTTATTTAGCAGCAGGCCTGTATTTTAGCAGCAGGCCGGTATTTTCCCAGTAGGCCGGTAATTTAGCAGCAGGCCAGTATTTTCCCAGGAGGCCGGTAATTTAGCAGCAGGCCAGTATTTTCCCAGTAGGCCGGTAATTTAGCAGCAGGCCAGTATTTTCCCAGCAGGCCGGTAATTTAGCAGCAGGCCAGTATTTTCCCAGCAGGCCGGTAATTTAGCAGCAGGCCAGTATTTTCACAGCAATCCGGTATTTTAGCAGCAGGCCGGTATTTTAGCAGCAGGCCTGTAATTTAGCAGCAGGCCAGTATTTTCGCAGCAATCCGGTATTTTAGCAGCAGGCCGGTAATTTAGCAGCAGGCCGGTAATTTAGCAGCAGGCCGGTAATTTAGCAGCAGGCCGGTATTTTAGCAGCAGCCAGTATTTTAGCAGCAGGCCGGTTATTTAGCAGCAGGCCGGTATTTTAGCAGCAGGCCGGTAATTTAGCAGCAGGCCAGTATTTTCGCAGCAGGCCGGTAATTTAGCAGCAGGCTGGTAATTTCGAGGCAGGCCGGTATTGTATGAGGCTATTGTTGGAGGTAATTGTATTTTGTGAAGTTAAGGTGCAAACCTAAGATAAGCCCTAATGTAATATCTACCTGCAGCTCTGGTATGGGACTACAACTCCCATAACTCTCTTCCTTCATAACAATAGAAATACAGATTCATGTGGCCAATCACATAGTCTGAAAGGGTTAATTAGAGTAAAATAATGGCTGATACAAGATGGCTGCTGTGTGGTTATTCTTCTCTGTCTCTGGCTTGTTTCAGATTCCAGCCTTCAGCCCAAAAGATCCCGTGAGCGATGAGGACGAGGAACTCATCGGAGATTTTACTAAAGTAAGTGGAATTTACTAACTCACTGGTCGACCGATGGAGAGACTCGGCTAGTAATGGTTGATTTCTGCAGGTCACTTTGTCGGGCTGCATGCTCTGGGAACATGGTCAATGGTAGCAGCCATTCATACAGATTAGAAATAGGCTGACCATTGTGTGCACACTGCATACATGTAATACATGTGCCCAAAAACAGGCACAAATTAAACAAAACTATAGAAAACAAACAATCTTTATTACAAAATTACATGAAAAAAATAACATACTGACATACAAACATTAACACACTGACATACAAACATTAACATTCTGACATGCAAACATTAACAAACAGACATTTACATACTGACATGCAAACATTAACATACCGACATACAAACATTAACACACTGACATACAAACATTAACATTCTGACATGCAAACATTAACAAACAGACATTAACATACTGACATACAAACATTAACACACTGACATACAAACATTAACATTCTGACATGCAAACATTAACACACTGACATACAAACATTAACATTCTGACATGCAAACATTAACAATCAGACATTAACACACTGACATACAAACATTAACACACTGACATACAAACATTAACATTCTGACATGCAAACATTAACAAACAGACATTAACATACTGACATACAAACATTAACACACTGACATACAAACATTAACATTCTGACATGCAAACATTAACACACTGACATACAAACATTAACATTCTGACATGCAAACATTAACAAACAGACATTAACATACTGACATACAAACATTAACACACTGACATACAAACATTAACATTCTGACATGCAAACATTAACAAACAGACATTAACATACTGACATGCAAACATTAACATACTGACATTAACATACTGACGTGCAAACATTAACATACTGACATTAACATACTAACATGCAAACATTAACATACTGACATTAACATACTAACATGCAAACATTAACATACTGACATGCAAATATTAACAAACAGACATTAACATACTGACATGCAAATATTAACATACTGACATTAACATACAGACATTAACATACTAACATGCAAACATTAACATACTGACATTAACATACTAACATGCAAATATTAACAAACAGACATTAACATACTGACATGCAAATATTAACAAACAGACATTAACATACTGACATGCAAATATTAACATACTGACATTAACATACAGACATTAACATACTAACATGCAAACATTAACATACTGACATGCAAACATTAACATACTGACATGCAAACATTAACATACTGACATTAACATACTAACATGCAAATATTAACATACTGACATTAACATACTGACATTAACATACTGACATTAACATACTGACATTAACATACTGACAATAACCTACTGACATTAACATACTGACATGCAAATATTAACAAACAGACATTAACATACTGACATGCAAATATTAACATTCTGACATGCAAACATTAACATACTGACATGCAAACATTAACATACTGACATGCAAACATTAACATACTGACATTAACATACTAACATGCAAATATTAACAAACAGACATTAACATACAGACATTAACATACTAACATGCAAATATTAACAAACAGACATTAACATACTGACATTAACATACTGACATGCAAACATTAACATACTGACATTAACATACTGACATTAACATATTAACATGCAAACATTAACACACTGACATTAACATGCAAACATTAACATACTGACATTAACATACTGACATTAACATACTGACATTAACATACTGACATTAACATATTAACATGCAAACATTAACACACTGACATTAACATGCAAACATTAACATACTGACATTAACATACTGACATTAACATACTGACATTAACCTACTGACATTAACATACTGACATGCAAACATTAACACACTGACATTAACATGCAAACATTAACATACTGACATTAACATACTGACATTAACATACTGACATTAACATACTGACATTAACATACTGACATTAACATACTGACATGCAAACATTAACATACTGACATTAACATACTGACATTAACATACTGACATTAACATACTGACATTAACACACTGACATTAACATACTGACATTAACATACTGACATGCAAACATTAACATACTGACATTAACATACTGACATTAACATACTGACATTAACATACAGACATTAACATACTGACATTAACCTACTGACATTAACATACTGACATTAACATACTGACATTAACATACTGACATTAACCTACTGACATTAACATACTGACATTAACATACTGACATTAACATACTGACATTAACATACTGACATTAACATACTGACATTAACATACTGACATGCAAACATTAACATACTGACATTAACATACTGACATTAACATACTGACATTAACATACTGACATTAACACACTGACATTAACATACTGACATTAACATACTGACATGCAAACATTAACATACTGACATTAACATACTGACATTAACATACTGACATTAACATACAGACATTAACATACTGACATTAACCTACTGACATTAACATACTGACATTAACATACTGACATTAACATACTGACATTAACATACTGACATTAACATACAGACATTAACATACTGACATTAACATACTGACATGCAAACATTAACATACTGACATTAACATACTGACATTAACATACTGACATTAACATACTGACATGCAAACATTAACATACTGACATTAACATACTGACATTAACATACAGACATTAACATACTGACATTAACATACTGACATGCAAACATTAACATACTGACATTAACATACTGACATTAACATACTGACATTAACATACTGACATTAACATACTGACATTAACATACTGACATGCAAACATTAACATACTGACATTAACATACTGACATTAACATACTGACATTAACATACTGACATTAACATACTGACATGCAAACATTAACATACTGACATTAACATACTGACATTAACATACTGACATTAACATACTGACATTAACCTACTGACATTAACATACTGACATTAACATACTGACATTAACATACTGACATTAACATACTGACATTAACATACTGACATGCAAACATTAACATACTGACATTAACATACTGACATTAACATACTGACATTAACATACTGACATTAACATATTAACATGCAAACATTAACACACTGACATTAACATGCAAACATTAACATACTGACATTAACATACTGACAATAACATACTGACATGCAAACATTAACACACTGACATTAACATACTGACATGCAAACATTAACACACTGACATTAACATGCAAACATTAACATACTGACATTAACATACTGACATTAACATACTGACATTAACATACTGACATTAACATACTGACATGCAAACGTTAACACACTGACATTAACATACATACATTAACATACTAACATGCAAACATTAACATACTGACATTAACATACTGACATGCAAACATTAACATACTGACATTAACATACTGACATTAACATACTGACATTAACATACTGACAATAACATACTGACATTAACATACTGACATTAACATACTGACATTAACATACTGACATTAACATACAGACATTAACATACAGACATTAACATACTGACATTAACATACTGACATTAACATACTGACATTAACCTACTAACATTAACATACTGACATTAACATACTGACATACAGACATTAACATACTGACATTAACATACTGACATTAACATACTGACATTAACATACTGACATACTGACATTAACATACTGACATTAACATACTGACATTAACATACTGACATTAACATACTGACATTAACATACTGACATACTGACATTAACATACTGACATTAACATACTGACATTAACATACTGACATTAACATACTGACATTAACATACTAACATGCAAACATTAACATACTGACATTAACATACTGACATTAACATACTGACATTAACATACTGACATTAACACACTGACATTAACATACTGACATTAACATACTAACATGCAAACATTAACATACTGACATTAACATACTGACATTAACCTACTGACATTAACATACTGACATTAACATACTGACATTAACATACAGACATTAACATACTGACATTAACATACTTACATTAACATACTGACATTAACATACTGACATTAACATACTGACATTAACATACTGACATGCAAACATTAACATACTGACATTAACATACTGACATTAACATACTGACATTAACATACTGACATTAACATACTGACATACTGACATTAACATACTGACATTAACATACTGACATTAACATACTGACATTAACATACTGACATACTGACATTAACATACTGACATTAACATACTGACATTAACATACTGACATTAACATACTGACATTAACACACTGACATTAACATACTGACATTAACATACTGACATTAACATACTGACATTAACATACTGACATTAACACACTGACATTAACACACTGACATTAACATACTGACATTAACATACTGACATTAACATACTGACATTAACATACTGACATGCAAACATTAACATACTGACATTAACATACTGACATTAACATACTGACATTAACATACTGACATTAACATACTGACATTAACATACTGACATACAGACATTAACATACTGACATTAACATACTGACATTAACATACTGACATTAACATACTGACATTAACATACTGACATACAGACATTAACATACTGACATTAACATACTGACATTAACATACTGACATTAACATACTGACATTAACCTACTAACATTAACATACTGACATTAACATACTGACATGCAAACATTAACATACTGACATTAACATACTGACATTAACATACTGACATTAACATACTGACATTAACATACAGACATTAACATACTGACATTAACATACTGACATTAACATACTGACATTAACATACAGACATTAACATACTGACATTAACATACTGACATTAACATACTGACATTAACATACTGACATTAACATACAGACATTAACATACTGACATTAACATACTGACATTAACATACTGACATTAACATACTGACATTAACATACTGACATTAACATACTGACATACAGACATTAACATACTGACATTAACATACTGACATTAACATACTGACATTAACATACTGACATTAACATACAGACATTAACATACTGACATTAACATACTGACATTAACATACTGACATTAACATACTGACATTAACATACTGACATTAACATACAGACATTAACATACTGACATTAACATACTGACATACAGACATTAACATACTGACATTAACATACTGACATTAACATACAGACATTAACATACTGACATTAACATACTGACATTAACATACAGACATTAACATACTGACATTAACATACTGACATTAACATACTGACATTAACATACTGACATACAGACATTAACATACTGACATTAACATACTGACATTAACATACTGACATTAACATACTGACATACAGACATTAACATACTGACATTAACATACTGACATTAACATACTGACATTAACATACTGACATTAACATACTGACATACAGACATTAACATACTGACATTAACATACTGACATTAACATACTGACATTAACATACTGACATTAACATACTGACATACAGACATTAACATACTGACATTAACATACTGACATGCAAACATTAACATACTGACATTAACATACTGACATTAACATACTGACATTAACATACTGACATTAACATACTGACATTAACATACTGACATACAGACATTAACATACTGACATTAACATACTGACATTAACATACTGACATTAACATACAGACATTAACATACTGACATTAACATACTGACATTAACATACTGACATGCAAACATTAACATACTGACATTAACATACTGACATTAACATACTGACATTAACATACAGACATTAACATACTGACATTAACATACTGACATTAACATACTGACATTAACATACAGACATTAACATACTGACATTAACATACTGACATGCAAACATTAACATACTGACATTAACATACTGACATTAACATACTGACATTAACATACTGACATTAACATACAGACATTAACATACAGACATTAACATACTGACATTAACATACTGACATTAACATACTGACATTAACATACTGACATTAACATACAGACATTAACATACAGACATTAACATACTGACATTAACATACTGACATTAACATACTGACATTAACATACAGACATTAACATACTGACATTAACATACTGACATTAACATACTGACATACTGACATTAACATACTGACATTAACATACTGACATTAACATACTGACATTAACACACTGACATTAACATACTGACATTAACATACTGACATTAACACACTGACATTAACACACTGACATTAACATACTGACATTAACATACTGACATTAACACACTGACATTAACATACTGACATTAACACACTGACATTAACATACTGACATTAACATACTGACATTAACATACTGACATTAACACACTGACATTAACATACTGACATTAATATACTGACATTAACATACTGACATTAACATACTGACATTAACATACTGACATTAACATACTGACATTAACATACAGACATTAACATACTGACATTAACATACTGACATTAACATACTGACTTAAGGTCTTGTTGGCAAAGTACCGTATTTGCTCGATTATAAGACAAGGTTTTTTTCAGAGCAATGCTCTGAAAAATCCCCCTCGTCTTACATTCGAGGTCTCTTATAATCTGACCTCAAATTGAGGTCAGATTATAAGACATGGATCCAGGTCCCCAGCAGAGCTTCAGGGGACCTGGATCCCCCTCTCTAGCAGCAGGGGATGTCTGCGCAACGAGCGCAGACTCCCCTGCTTCCACCCGGCACGACCGCCGGGGCTTCTGTGAAGAAGCCGGATACTTCCGCTTTCGTCCCAGAAGTCCCGGCGAGCGTGCCGGGCGGCAGCAGGGGAGGTCTGCGCTCATCGCGCAGACTTCCTCTGCTGCCCCACTAGGCACCAGGGAGAATCGGGCAGCTGGGGGATGTCTGCACGATACGTGCAGATATCCTCCATGCTGCCCGACACGGCAGACTATTATGACGGACAGCTGTCCGTCATAATAGACTGCCGTGTCGGGCAGCATGGAGGATGTCTGCAAGTATCGTGCAGACATCCCCCGGCTGCCCCCACTAGCCACCAGGGATCAAGGTAAGGGGAAGGGAGGGAGGGGGGGCAGAGAGACAGGGGGAGGGAGGGAGGGGGGCAGAGAGACAGGGGGAGGGAGGGAGGGAGGGGGACAGAGAGATAGGGGGAGGGAGGGAGGGGCACAGAGAGACAGGGGGGACAGAGAGACAGGGGGAGGGAGGGATGGGGACAGAGAGACAGGGGGGACAGAGAGACAGGGGGAGGGAGGGAGGGGGACAGAGACAGGGGGGAGGGAGGGGGGCAGAGACAGAGTCAAGGGGAGGGAGGGGGTTAAGAGACAGACAAGGGGAGGGAAGGGGTTAAGAGACAGAGACAAGGGGAGGGAAGGGGTTAAGAGACAGACAAGGGGAGGGAAGGGGTTAAGAGACAGAGACAAGGGGAGGGAAGGGGTTAAGAGACAGAGACAAGGGGAGTGAGGGGGTTAAGAGACAGGCAAGGGGAGGGGGGAGAGAGAGAAAAATGGGGGCAAGGGAAAGAGAAAGGCAGCATTGGCACATAAAAAGAAATAAAAACTAGAAATTTTTTGATATCATCATTTTTTATTAAAAAAAGCAATTTACATGTGAATATATACAAGTTTAACTTTTTTCCTATAGGGTAGTCTTATATTCAGGCTTTTAGTTTTTTTTCCTAAAGGAATATCCAAAGTTTGGGGGGTCGTATTATAATCAGGGTCATCTTATAATCGAGCAAATACGGTATGTCTTTTTGCTGATAATACAAAGATTTGCAGCAGGGTTGATATTCATGGAGGGATAAGCCAAATGGCAAATGATTTAGCTAAACTAGAAAAATGGTCAGAGCAGTGGCAACTGACATTTAATGTGGACAAGTGCAAGATTATGCACCTTGGGCGTAAAAACCCAAAAGCAGAATATAGACTATTTGGTACAGTCCTAACCTCAACATCTGAGGAAAGGGATTTAGGAGTAATAATTTCAGAGGACTTGAAGGTAGGTAGGCAATGCAATAGAGCAGCAGGAAATGCTAGCAGAATGCTTGGTTGCATAGGGAGAGGTATTAGCAGAATGCTTGGCTGCATAGGGAGAGGTATTAGCAGAATGCTTGGTTGCATAGGGAGAGGTATTAGCAGAATGCTTGGTTGCATAGGGAGAGGTATTAGCAGAATGCTTGGTTGTATAGGGAGAGGTATTAGCAGAATGCTTGGTTGCATAGGGAGAGGTATTAGCAGAATGCTTGGTTGCATAGGGAGAGGTATTAGCAGAATGCTTGGCTGCATAGGGAGAGGTATTAGCAGAATGCTTGGTTGTATAGGGAGAGGTATTAGCAGAATGCATGGTTGTATAGGGAGAGGTATTAGCAGAATGCTTGGCTGTATAGGGAGAGGTATTAGCAGAATGCTTGGCTGCATAGGGAGAGGTATTATCAGAATGCTTGGTTGTATAGGGAGAGGTATTAGCAGAATGCTTTGTTGCATAGGGAGAGGTATTAGCAGAATGCATGGTTGTATAGGGAGAGCTATTATCAGAATGCATGGTTGTATAGGGAGAGGTATTAGCAGAATGCTTGGTTGCATAGGGAGAGGTATTATCAGAATGCTTGGTTGTATAGGGAGAGGTATTAGCAGAATGCTTTGTTGCATAGGGAGAGGTATTAGCAGAATGCATGGTTGTATAGGGAGAGCTATTATCAGAATGCATGGTTGTATAGGGAGAGGTATTAGCAGAATGCTTGGTTGCATAGGGAGAGGTATTAGCAGAATGCTTTGTTGCCTAGGGAGAGGTATTAGCAGAATGCATGGTTGTATAGGGAGAGCTATTATCAGAATGCATGGTTGTATAGGGAGAGGTATTAGCAGAATGCATGGTTGTATAGGGAGAGCTATTATCAGAATGCTTGGTTGCATAGGGAGAGGTATTAGCAGTAGGAAGAGGGAAGTGCTCATGCCATTGTACAGAGCACTGGTGAGACCTCACTTGGAGTATTGTACAGAGCGCTGGTGAGACCTCACTTGGAGTATTGTACAGAGCACTGGTGAGACCTCACTTGGAGTATTGTACATAGCGCTGGTGAGACCTCACTTGGAGTATTGTACATAGCGCTGGTGAGACCTCACTTGGAGTATTGTACAGAGCACTGGTGAGACCTCACTTGGAGTATTGTACAGAGCGCTGGTGAGACCTCACTTGGAGTATTGTACAGAGCACTGGTGAGACCTCACTTGGAGTATTGTACGCAGTACTGGAGACCGTATCTCCAGAAGGATATTGATACTTTGGAGAGAGTTCAGAGAAGGGCTACTAAACTGGTTCATGGGTTTAAGGATAAAACTTACCAGGAAAGGTTAAAGCATCTTAATATGTATAGCTTGGAGGAAAGACGTAACAGGGGGGATATGATAGAAACATTTAAATACATAAAGGGAATCAACACAGTAAAGGAAGAGAGTATATTTAAAAGAAGAAAAACTACCACAACTTGAGGACATAGTCTTAAATTAGAGGGGCAACGATTTAAAAGTAATATCAGGAAGGTTAAGCATGCATGGGATAGGTATAAGGCTATCCTAGATATAAGATAAGGCCAGGGACTAATGAAAGTATTACATTACTGAGAGGGTAGTGGATGTATGGAATGGTCTTCCAGTAGAAGTGGTAGAGGTTAATACAGTGAAGGAGTTTAAGCATGCATGGGATAGGTATAAGGCTATCCTAGATATAAGATAAGGCCAGGGACTAATGAAAGTATTACTTTACTGAGAGGGTAGTGGATGTATGGAATAGTCTTCCAGTAGAAGTGGTAGAGGTTAATACAGTGAAGGATTTTAAGCATGCATGGGATTGGTATAAGGCTATCCTAGATATAAGATAAGGCCAGGGACTAATGAAAGTATTACTTTACTGAGAGGGTAGTGGATGTATGGAATAGTCTTCCAGTAGAAGTGGTAGAGGTTAATACAGTGAAGGAGTTTAAGCATGCATGGGATAGGTATAAGGTTATCCTAAATATAAGATAAGGTTAGGGACTAATGACAGTATTACTTTACTGAGAGGGTAGTGGATGTATGGAATAGTCTTCCAGTAGAAGTGGTAGAGGTTCATACAGTGAAGGAGTTTAAGCATGCATGGGATAGGTATAAGGCTATCCTAGATATAAGATAAGGCCAGGGACTAATGAAAGTATTACATTACTGAGAGGGTAGTGGATGCATGGAATAGTCTTCCAGTAGAAGTGGTAGAGGTTAATACAGTGAAGGAGTTTAAGCATGCATGGGATTGGTATATGGCTATCCTAGATATAAGATAAGGTCAGGGACTAATGAAAGTATTACATTACTGAGAGGGTAGTGGATGCATGGAATAGTCTTCCAGTAGAGGTGGTAGAGGTTAATACAGTGAAGGAGTTTAAGCATGCATAGGATAGGTATAAGGCTATCCTAGATATAAGATAAGGTCAGGGACTAATGAAAGTATTACTTTACTGAGAGGGTAGTGGATGTATGGAATAGTCTTCCAGTAGAAGTGGTAGAGGTTAATACAGTGAAGGAGTTTAAGCATGCATGGGATAGGTATAAGGCTATCCTTGATATAAGATAAGGCCAGGGACTAATGAAAGTATTACATTACTGAGAGGGTAGTGGATGTATGGAATAGTCTTCCAGTAGAAGTGGTAGAGGTTAATACAGTGAAGGAGTTTAAGCATGCATGGGATAGGTATAAGGTTATCCTAAATATAAGATAAGGTTAGGGACTAATGAAAGTATTACATTACTGAGAGGGTAGTGGATGTATGGAATAGTCTTCCAGTAGAAGTGGTAGAGGTTCATACAGTGAAGGAGTTTAAGCATGCATGGGATAGGTATAAGGCTATCCTAGATATAAGATAAGGCCAGGGACTAATGAAAGTATTACATTACTGAGAGGGTAGTGGATGCATGGAATAGTCTTCCAGTAGAAGTGGTAGAGGTTAATACAGTGAAGGAGTTTAAGCATGCATGGGATTGGTATATGGCTATCCTAGATATAAGATAAGGTCAGGGACTAATGAAAGTATTACAATACTGAGAGGGTAGTGGATGTATGGAATAGCCTTCCAGTAGAAGTGGTAGAGGTTAATACAGTGAAGGAGTTTAACCATGCATGGGATAGGTATAAGGCTATCCTAGATATAAGATAAGGCCAGGGACTAATGAAATTATTATATTACTGAGAGGGTAGTAGATGTATGGAATAGTCTTCCAGTAGAAGTGGTAGAGGTTAATACAGTGAAGGAGTTTAAGCATGCATGGGATAGGTATAAGGCTATCCTAGATATAAGATAAGGTCAGGGACTAATGAAAGTATTACATTACTGAGAGGGTAGTGGATGTATGGAATAGTCTTCCAGTAGAAGTGGTAGAGGTTAATACAGTGAAGGAGTTTAAGCATGCATGGGATTGGTATAAGGCTATCCTAGATATAAGATAAGGCCAGGGACTAATGAAAGTATTACTTTACTGAGAGGGTAGTGGATGTATGGAATAGTCTTCCAGTAGAAGTGGTAGAGGTTAATACAGTGAAGGAGTTTAAGCATGCATGGGATAGGTATAAGGCTATCCTAGATATAAGATAAGGTCAGGGACTAATGAAAGTATTACATTACTGAGAGGGTAGTGGATGTATGGAATAGTCTTCCAGTAGAAGTGGTAGAGGTTAATACAGTGAAGGAGTTTAAGCATGCATGGGATAGGTATAAGGTTATCCTAAATATAAGATAAGGTTAGGGACTAATGACAGTATTACTTTACTGACAGGGTAGTGGATGCATGGAATAGTCTTCCAGTAGAAGTGGTAGAGGTTAATACAGTGAAGGAGTTTAAGCATGCATGGGATAGGTATAAGGCTATCCTAGATATAAGATAAGGTCAGGGACTAATGAAAGTATTACTTTACTGAGAGGGTAGTGGATGTATGGAATAGTCTTCCAGTAGAAGTGGTAGAGGTTAATACAGTGAAGGAGTTTAAGCATGCATGGGATAGGTATAAGGCTATCCTTGATATAAGATAAGGCCAGGGACTAATGAAAGTATTACATTACTGAGAGGGTAGTGGATGTATGGAATAGTCTTCCAGTAGAAGTGGTAGAGGTTAATACAGTGAAGGAGTTTAAGCATGCATGGGATAGGTATAAGGCTATCCTAGATATAAGATAAGGCCAGGGACTAATGAAAGTATTACATTACTGAGAGGGTAGTGGATACATGGAATAGTCTTCCAGTAGAAGTGGTAGAGGTTAATACAGTGAAGGAGTTTAAGCATGCATGGGATAGGTATAAGGTTATCCTAGATATAAGAAAAACGAAAAAAAAAAAAAAAATAATAATAATTGTGATCTCTTAGACTTGTTCCCGTTTAAAACGTGAAACCTAATACATTTTTTCCTTTTCTTACAGATTTACTGTTTACCTTCTGCAAGTGGAAAACACCAGGACCTCAAGTATATAAACTGTGCCACAGTAAGTCATGTAACACGGACACTAACGCAGCCATGAATGTGAATCTTATAAAAATAAAGGTAACAGTTATCTATAAATCACCCCACGTCTGCCCATATCTCTACCCATCTAGTCTGCCCATATCTCTACCCATCTAGTCTGCCAATGTCTCTACCCATCTAGTCTGCCCATATATCTACCGTTCCAGTCTGCCCATATCTCTACCCATCTAGTCTGCCCATATCTCTACCCATCTAGTCTGCCCATATCTCTACCCATCTAGTCTGCCAATGTCTCTACCCATCTAGCTTGCCATATATCTCGACCGGTCCAGTCTGCCCATATCTCTACCCATCTAGTCTGCCCATATCTCTACCCATCTAGTCTGCCCATATCTCTACCCATCTAGTCTGCCAATGTCTCTACCCATCTAGCTTGCCATATATCTCGACCGGTCCAGTCTGCCCATATCTCTACCCATCTAGTCTGCCCATATCTCTACCCATCTAGTCTGCCCATATCTCTACTGATCCAGTCTGCCAATGTCTCTACCCATCTAGCTTGCCCATATCTCTACCTGACCAGTCTGCCTAAATCTCTACCCATCTAGTCTGCCCATATCTCTACCCGTCTAGTCTGCCCATATCTCTACCCATCTAGTCTGCCCATGTCTCTACCGATCTAGTCTGCCCATATCTCTACCCATCTAGTCTGCCCATGTCTCTACCGATCTAGTCTGCCCATATCTCTACCCATCTAGTCTGCCCATATCTCTACCCATCTAGTCTGCCCATATCTCTACCCATCTAGTCTGCCCATATCTCTACCCATCTAGTCTGCCCATATCTCTACCCATCTAGTCTGCCCATGTCTCTACCCATCTAGTCTGCCCATATATCTACCGGTCCAGTCTGCCCATATCTCTACCCATCTAGTCTGCCCATATCTCTACCCATCTAGTCTGCCCATATCTCTACCCATCTAGTCTGCCCATATCTCTACCCATCTAGTCTGCCCATGTCTCTACCCATCTAGTCTGCCCATATATCTACCGGTCCAGTCTGCCCATATCTCTACCCATCTAGTCTGCCCATATCTCTACCCATCTAGTCTGCCAATGTCTCTACCCATCTAGCTTGCCATATATCTCGACCGGTCCAGTCTGCCTGCCCATATCTCTACCCATCTAGCCTGCCCATGTCTCTACCCATCCAGTCTGCCCATGTCTCTACCCATCCAGTCTGAAGAATGCCAGTGCAGCATAGTATTAAACCTTTACTGGACATTATGGTGGATTTCTTTGTAAAAAAGAGTACATTAAATAAAAAACACCAAATAATAAATGTTTGGCTTGTAGAGCAGTTTATATTTTGATCAGATGGTCAGTGTTTTACTGTGCTATGTTACACACGAGAAGATTGCCAGTTGTAAGATGTCTCAAGATTGCAGGGTATAAGATGTCTTCAGATTGCAGGGTATAAGATGTCTTCAGATTGCAGGGTGTAAGATGTCTTCAGATTTCAGGGTATAAGAGGTCTTCAGATTTCAGGGTATAAGAGGCCTTCAGATTGCAGGTTATAAGATGTCTTCAGATTGCAGGGTATGAGATGTCTTCAGATTGCAGGGTATGAGATGTCTTCAGATTTCAGGGTATAAGAGGTCTTCAGATTGCAGGGTATACGATGTCTTCAGATTGCAGGGTATACGATGTCTTCAGATTGCAGGTTATAAGATGTCTTCAGATTGCAGGTTATAAGATGTCTTCAGATTTCAGGGTATAAGAGGTCTTCAGATTGCAGGGTATAAGATGTCTTCAGATTGCAGGTTATAAGATGTCTTCAGATTGCAGGGTATGAGATGTCTTCAGATTTCAGGGTATAAGAGGTCTTCAGATTTCAGGGTATAAGAGGTCTTCAGATTGCAGGGTATACAATGTCTTCAGATTGCAGGTATAAGATGTCTTCAGATTGCAGGGTATGAGATGTCTTCAGATTTCAGGGTATAAGAGGTCTTCAGATTGCAGTGTATACAATGTCTTCAGATTGCAGGTATAAGAAGTCTTCAGATTGCAGGGTATAAGATGTCTTCAGATTGCAGGGTATAAGATGTCTTCAGATTTCAGGTATTAGGATGTCTTCAGATTTCAGGTATTAAGATGTCTTCAGATTGCAGGTTATACGATGTCTTCAGATTGCAGGGTGTAAGATGTCTTCAGATTGCAGGGTGTAAGATGTCTTCAGATTGCAGGTATTAAGATGTCTTCAGATTGCAGGGTGTAAAACGTCTTCAGATTGCAGGGTGTAAGATGTCTTCAGATTGCAGGTATTAAGATGTCTTCAGATTGCAGGGTGTAAAATGTCTTCAGATTGCAGGGTGTAAGATGTCTTCAGATTGCAGGGTGTAAGATGTCTTCAGATTGCAGGGTGTAAGATGTCTTCAGATTGCAGGGTGTAAGATGTCTTCAGATTGCAGGGTGTAAGATGTCTTCAGATTGCAGGGTGTAAGATGTCTTCAGATTGCAGGGTGTAAGATGTCTTCAGATTGCAGGGTGTAAGATGTCTTCAGATTGCAGGGTGTAAGATGTCTTCAGATTGCAGGGTGTAAGATGTCTTCAGATTGCAGGTATTAAGATGTCTTCAGATTGCAGGTATTAAGATGTCTTCAGATTGCAGGGTGTAAAATGTCTTCAGATTGCAGGGTGTAAGATGTCTTCAGATTGCAGGGTGTAAGATGTCTTCAGATTGCAGGGTGTAAGATGTCTTCAGATTGCAGGGTGTAAGATGTCTTCAGATTGCAGGGTGTAAGATGTCTTCAGATTGCAGGGTGTAAGATGTCTTTAGATTGCAGGTATTAAGATGTCTTCAGATTGCAGGGTGTAAGATGTCTTCAGATTGCAGGGTGTAAGATGTCTTCAGATTGCAGGGTGTAAGATGTCTTCAGATTGCAGGGTGTAAGATGTCTTCAGATTGCAGGGTGTAAGATGTCTTCAGATTGCAGGGTGTAAGATGTCTTCAGATTGCAGGGTGTAAGATGTCTTCAGATTGCAGGGTGTAAGATGTCTTCAGATTGCAGGGTGTAAGATGTCTTCAGATTGCAGGGTGTAAGATGTCTTCAGATTGCAGGGTGTAAGATGTCTTCAGATTGCAGGGTGTAAGATGTCTTCAGATTGCAGGGTATACGATGTCTTCAGATTGCAGGTTATAAGATGTCTTCAGATTGCAGGTTATAAGATGTCTTCAGATTTCAGGGTATAAGAGGTCTTCAGATTGCAGGGTATAAGATGTCTTCAGATTGCAGGTTATAAGATGTCTTCAGATTGCAGGGTATGAGATGTCTACAGATTTCAGGGTATAAGAGGTCTTCAGATTTCAGGGTATAAGAGGTCTTCAGATTGCAGGGTATACAATGTCTTCAGATTGCAGGTATAAGATGTCTTCAGATTGCAGGGTATGAGATGTCTTCAGATTTCAGGGTATAAGAGGTCTTCAGATTGCAGTGTATACAATGTCTTCAGATTGCAGGTATAAGAAGTCTTCAGATTGCAGGGTATAAGATGTCTTCAGATTGCAGGGTATAAGATGTCTTCAGATTTCAGGTATTAGGATGTCTTCAGATTTCAGGTATTAAGATGTCTTCAGATTGCAGGTTATACGATGTCTTCAGATTGCAGGGTGTAAGATGTCTTCAGATTGCAGGGTGTAAGATGTCTTCAGATTGCAGGTATTAAGATGTCTTCAGATTGCAGGGTGTAAAACGTCTTCAGATTGCAGGGTGTAAGATGTCTTCAGATTGCAGGTATTAAGATGTCTTCAGATTGCAGGGTGTAAAATGTCTTCAGATTGCAGGGTGTAAGATGTCTTCAGATTGCAGGGTGTAAGATGTCTTCAGATTGCAGGGTGTAAGATGTCTTCAGATTGCAGGGTGTAAGATGTCTTCAGATTGCAGGGTGTAAGATGTCTTCAGATTGCAGGGTGTAAGATGTCTTCAGATTGCAGGGTGTAAGATGTCTTCAGATTGCAGGGTGTAAGATGTCTTCAGATTGCAGGGTGTAAGATGTCTTCAGATTGCAGGGTGTAAGATGTCTTCAGATTGCAGGTATTAAGATGTCTTCAGATTGCAGGTATTAAGATGTCTTCAGATTGCAGGGTGTAAAATGTCTTCAGATTGCAGGGTGTAAGATGTCTTCAGATTGCAGGGTGTAAGATGTCTTCAGATTGCAGGGTGTAAGATGTCTTCAGATTGCAGGGTGTAAGATGTCTTCAGATTGCAGGGTGTAAGATGTCTTCAGATTGCAGGGTGTAAGATGTCTTTAGATTGCAGGTATTAAGATGTCTTCAGATTGCAGGGTGTAAGATGTCTTCAGATTGCAGGGTGTAAGATGTCTTCAGATTGCAGGGTGTAAGATGTCTTCAGATTGCAGGGTGTAAGATGTCTTCAGATTGCAGGGTGTAAGATGTCTTCAGATTGCAGGGTGTAAGATGTCTTCAGATTGCAGGGTGTAAGATGTCTTCAGATTGCAGGGTGTAAGATGTCTTCAGATTGCAGGGTGTAAGATGTCTTCAGATTGCAGGGTGTAAGATGTCTTCAGATTGCAGGGTGTAAGATGTCTTCAGATTGCAGGGTGTAAGATGTCTTCAGATTGCAGGGTGTAAGATGTCTTCAGATTGCAGGGTGTAAGATGTCTACAGATTGCAGGTATTAAGATGTCTTCAGATTGCAGGGTGTAAGATGTCTTCAGATTGCAGGGTGTAAGATGTCTTCAGATTGCAAGTATTAAGATGTCTTCAGATTTCAGGGTATAAGAGGTCTTCCGATTGCAGGTATTTAGATGTCTTCAGATTTCAGGGTATAAGAGGTCTTCAGATTGCAGGGTATGAGATGTCTTCAGATTTCAGGGTATAAGAGGTCTTCAGATTGCAGGTAACACTGTGCTCAGCTCTCCCCTGGGGATATTATTATTTGATTCTCCATGTATATGTTTTCCTCTGGCACCTCTTATTATAATGTTTAATCTCTGTGTTTTATGTCCAGTTGGCACAGCTGCTCACCGGTGGTTATCAGGATGTTGTCTCACATTATTGTGTGGTGGACTGTCGTTATCCTTATGAATATACTGGTGGTCACATTAAGGTATGACACACGCATGTAAAGCCATCTATATGGGGCTTATTTTGGATAATGTGATAAGGAGATCTGTTTGTATCACAGGGAGCCCTGAATCTATACAGAGAGGAAGATCTGACACAGCAGCTTCTAAAGAATCCTTCTCTCCCCCAAAACCAGACCCTCCTCATCTTCCACTGTGAATTCTCTTCAGAGAGAGGGCCCAGACTGTGAGTATTCTCACTGCAGCATTACACAGTCCTGCTCTGCTGGCCCCAGATACCAGGGTCCAGCAGTTTATTGGGAGGTTTCTTGCACTGATTTCTCCTCAGTTTATTATCATAATGATTGGAAGATTTTTGTTGTCATTGCAGCTGTCGGACATTAAGGAATCTGGACAGAAATCGAAATCACTATCCTCATCTGTATTATCCTGAGATGTACATCTTACAAGGCGGATACAAGGAGTTCTATGAAGGTTTTAAGGTCTGTCTATGTCTTGTTATAATAAACAGGACTCGTCAAATCGTTATTCTTTTTTTTAAATTATTATATCTTTATTTAAACAAAAAATGTTTACGTTAAATATACAGACATGATCATAAATAGTGACTGTATCACCTAAACACTGCTTATACTGTGACTGTATCACCTAAACACTGCTTATACTGTGACTGTATCACCTAAACACTGCTTATACTGTGACTGTATCACCTAAACACTGCTTATACCGTGACTGTATCACCTAAACACTGCTTATACTGTGACTGTATCACCCAAACACTGCTTATACTGTGACTGTGTCACCCAAACACTGCTTATACTGTGACTGTATCACCCAAACACTGCTTATACTGTGACCGTATCACCCAAACACTGCTTATACTGTGACTGTATCAGCTAAACACTGCTTATACTGTGACTGTATCAGCTAAACACTGCTTATACTGTGACTGTATCACCCAAACACTGCTTATACTGTGACTGTATCACCTAAACACTGCTTATACCGTGACTGTATCACCTAAACACTGCTTATACTGTGACTGTATCACCTAAACACTGCTTATACTGTGACTGTATCACCTAAACACTGCTTATACTGTGACTGTATCACCTAAACACTGCTTATACTGTGACTGTATCACCCAATCACTGCTTATACTGTGACTGTATCACCCAACCACTGCTTATACTGTGACTGTATCACCCAACCACTGCTTATACTGTGACTGTATCACCCAACCACTGCTTATACTGTGACTGTATCACCCAAACACTGCTTATACTGTGACTGTATCACCTAAACACTGCTTATACTGTGACTGTATCACCTAAACACTGCTTATACTGTGACTGTATCACCCAATCACTGCTTATACTGTGACTGTATCACCCAACCACTGCTTATACTGTGACTGTATCACCCAACCACTGCTTATACTGTGACTGTATCACCCAAACACTGCTTATACTGTGACTGTATCACCTAAACACTGCTTATACTGTGACTGTATCACCCAAACACTGCTTATACTGTGAATGTATCACCCAAACACTGCTTATACTGTGACTGTGTCACCCAAACACTGTGACTGTGTCACCCAAACACTGCTTATACTGTGACTGTGTCACCCAAACACTGCTTATACTGTGACTGTATCACCTAAACACTGCTTATACTGTGACTGTATCACCTAAACACTGCTTATCCTGTGACTGTATCACCTAAACACTGCTTATCCTGTGACTGTATCACCTAAACACTGCTTATACTGTGACTGTATCACCCAAACACTGCTTATACTGTGACTGTCACCTAAACACTGCTCATACTGTGATATATAATAAGGAATAATACATATTATACATAATGACCTTTTGGTTTCTACTTGGTGTCACTTTAGAAGATGGGAATATTTGTATATTATAAATACCCCGCAATGTGCACTGAATTATTTTAAAGGTGAAAATCACAATAAACAGAATTATTCTCGTCTCTTGTGATATCGATAAGTAAAAGCAGTGGATGTTTTGCGATTACTGAGAATCCCCTTTTCTTCTTCTCTTCCAGGGTCTTTGTGAACCTCAGGGTTATGTGAACATGCTACACAGAGATTTCCGGGCCCAGTGGGCACATTACCACCGACAGAAGCACACTGGCGGGCCGAGAAGGATACGGAAGGAGCTCTTTAAACCTCTGTCCACCAACCAAATCATCCAGTGACAGGAGACGCCTGGCCGCTCCCTCGGAAGGGCTCATGGAATCGGTCTACACAAGCTGGGGTCCTATCATAATGTTCCGGTACTGGATCCGTTATATCAGGACCATTAACCTTTCAAGGTCAACTGTCTGCAAACAATGAACACAAAACAAGAACAATATACTGCGCCATTATGTGATGGGAGAAGCAGAACTAGAACAAACTAGAGCTCCACTTCTAGTTAGACATAAAAACAATACAACCGGTGAATGAGTGCGCTACTCCCAACACGCCACACACTTATAGTTACCCTATAGCAATAGCATTACATGTATTACATCTGAGAGTCAAAAAGAACCGTCCAATACTCTGCTTACAGCGCACTTTGAAAAATTCTGGCTACCTCCTCCAGCTCCTCCTCCAGCTCCTCCTCCTCCAGCGCCGCTTCCACCTACACCGCCACGGTCACCGCCTCCTCAACCTATGGGTCACTTAGTATAAACTGAAAGAGAATACCCTGCACTCCAACCCTCTCTCAAATGGATCATTCTGTTGATCCTCCTGGCAGCCATGCTTTGGATTTAGATTTATGTTCTTCTAAAGCTAAAATCAAAGATTCCATCTAGTGCTATTTTATGGCTCAGCTGTATTTGTAATTTATATGTATTTTATGTTATTTGAAGTTATTTCCCTATCCATATTTGTTTGCAGGGCACTTGTCCTACTTTTACCCACATTTTACTTCATTTTGCAGCCCTCTAGCCCTTTCCAGGACTTTTTTAGAGGCATTTTAGTGGCCAAAAGTTTGGGTCCCCATTGACTTCAATGGGGTTCGGGGTCAAGTTCGACCCCGAACCCGGACTTTTTTCCAAAGTTCGGCCGAACCTCTCGAACCTGAACATCCAGGTGTCCACGCAACTCTAGTGGTCTTGATTTTCAGTCGCCCTCCACTCCAATGTAGTAAAAAAGACAAGGGGAGAAGGGACCAGGCTTGAGTAAAACACATATTTAATACAACATATAAACTAAGAGTATAAACTGTACATTAAAAACAGCAATGTTCCATGAAGATAAAGTCTCTTAAAGTGCACTGTGTCTGTAGCAGCCAGATCTCCTTGCACAACGCGTTTCACCTTTCTGAGGCCTCCCCCTTATGTATCCTGCCGTCGCGTCACCCCCCGATGATATCACCGGAACGTCCGGTGCATCCAATAGACATCCGGTCCATCTCCCTGCCTACCGGATGCCCCAATCAGTGACGTGCATTCCCATCACTGAAGCCGGACGTTCCGGTGATGTCATCGGGGGCGACGTGTGAAAATCAAGACCACCTGCCATACCCCTATGGGGGTCCTGAATGCGCTCAGAGAAATATCCTACATATACCACTACAGTTCACCATATTTATGATATCCGTCACAATTATGTATTTCTATATGTCTCCGTCTATATAACACGTGGAGGAATCATACCTCACTATAGGGTAACTATAAGTGTGTGGCGTGTTGGAAGGTCTCCAAATGAAGTTCTGTTTAACCGACTGATGTGTAGACATGTTAACTGGAAATACATTAATGAAAGATAGGAATAAAGCATCGTATTGTCTGTACCTCTTGCTTGAATAGCTATATCAGGTGGCACCCGGGACTGGAGGATGACAACTCCTGTCTGTGAAAGCGAACTGCTAGATCTGCTGTAATCTGGCTGGAACAAGGACCCCATACTTACATCTGGCACATGCTAAAAGCACTGCACAAAGAGCAGGGCAGCACGGCAGTATGTAGGATGACTATACACACACACAGACAATCCAATTCATGTAAAGTGCAGCCCGGCAGTATGTAGGATGACTATACACACACACAGACAATCCAATTCATGTAAAGTGCAGCCCGGCAGTATGTAGGATGTATATACACACACACACACACACAATCCAATTCATGTAAAGTGCAGCCTGGCAGTATGTAGGATGTATACACACACACACAATCCAATTCATGTAAAGTGCAGCCTGGCAGTATGTAGGATGTATATACACACACAGACAATCCAATTCATGTACAGTGCAGCCTGGCAGTATGTAGGATGTATATACACACAGACACACAATCCAATTCATGTAAAGTGCAGCCCGGCAGTATGTAGGATGTATATACACACACACACAATCCAATTCATGTAAAGTGCAGCCCGGCAGTATGTAGGATGTATATACACACACACACACACAATCCAATTCATGTAAAGTGCAGCCTGGCAGTATGTAGGATGTATATACACACAGACACAATCCAATACATGTAAAGTGCAGCCCGGCAGTATGTAGGATGTATATATACACACACACAATCCAATTCATGTAAAGTGCAGCCCGGCAGTATGTAGGATGTATATACACACACACACACAATCCAATTCATGTAAAGTGCAGCCCGGCAGTATGTAGGATGTATATACACACACACAATCCAATTCATGTAAAGTGCAGCCTGGCAGTATGTAGGATGTATATACACACACACAATCCAATTCATGTAAAGTGCAGCCTGGCAGTATGTAGGATGTATATACACACACACACAATCCAATTCATGTAAAGTGCAGCCCGGCAGTATGTAGGATGTATATATACACACACACAATCCAATTCATGTAAAGTGCAGCCCGGCAGTATGTAGGATGTATATACACACACACACACAATCCAATTCATGTAAAGTGCAGCCCGGCAGTATGTAGGATGTATATACACACACACAATCCAATTCATGTAAAGTGCAGCCCGGCAGTATGTAGGATGTATATACACACACACACAATCCAATTCATGTAACGTGCAGCCTGGCAGTATGTAGGATGTATATACACACACACACACACACAATCCAATTCATGTAAAGTGCAGCCTGGCAGTATGTAGGATGTATATACACACAGACACAATCCAATACATGTAAAGTGCAGCCCGGCAGTATGTAGGATGTATATATACACACACACAATCCAATTCATGTAAAGTGCAGCCTGGCAGTATGTAGGATGTATATACACACACACACAATCCAATACATGTAAAGTGCAGCCCGGCAGTATGTAGGATGTATATATACACACACACAATCCAATTCATGTAAAGTGCAGCCCCGCAGTATGTAGGATGTATATACACACACACACACACAATCCAATTCATGTAAAGTGCAGCCCGGCAGTATGTAGGATGTATATACACACAGACACAATCCAATTCATGTAAAGTGCAGCCTAGCAGTATGTAGGATGTATATACACACACACACAATCCAATTCATGTAAAGTGCAGCCTGGCAGTATGTAGGATGTATATACACACACACACACACACACACACACAATCCAATTCATGTAAAGTGCAGCCTGGCAGTATGTAGGATGTATATACACACACACACAATCCAATTCATGTAAAGTGCAGCCTGGCAGTATGTAGGATGTATATACACACACACAATCCAATTCATGTAAAGTGCAGCCTGGCAGTATGTAGGATGTATATACACACACACACACAATCCAATTCATGTAAAGTGCAGCCTGGCAGTATGTAGGATGTATATATACACACACACACAATCCAATTCATGTAAAGTGCAGCCCGGCAGTATGTAGGATGTATATAAACACACGCAATCCAATTCATGTAACGTGCAGCCTGGCAGTATGTAGGATGTATATACACACACACACAATCCAATTCATGTAAAGTGCAGCCCGGCAGTATGTAGGATGTATATACACACACACACACACAATCCAATTCATGTAAAGTGCAGCCTGGCAGTATGTAGGATGTATATACACAAAGACACAATCCAATTCATGTAAAGTGCAGCCCGGCAGTATGTAGGATGCATATAAACACACACACACACAATCCAATTCATGTAAAGTGCAGCCTGGCAGTATGTAGGATGTTGTAGCGGATGGCACCAGGCAACCCTACAAAAATACTGTATAAAGCTGCATCCGTGTATCTGTTGTATTTTCTGTGTATTAAAGCCTTCCATTGTTTAGTTATGTCAGCCACCCAGTCTGACTACCTTGCTTCTAGCTCCAGATTAAAGTGGCTAGATACTGCTTTACTGGTGATGTGTTTAAGGTTTCTATTGTTTAATCAAGTGTTATCTGATTGCAGTTTGGTGTATATAAGTCTGTGTTGTTTGTCAAATAAAGTAGTTCAATCTTGCTGTAAAAGGCTTGTCAGTTATGCTCCTGAAACTGTGTGTCGTCCAGTTATTGGGATTGCTGTTGGGATATTGCTGTATTTGACCTGCTGGAAACCCTGCCTTTGGATTTACTATTTACTTGTTCCTGAGTCTCACTTGGATTATAAGCGGAGATAACCTGGGTAATATTGCATCTCCGCTACAGATGTATATACACATAGACACAATCCAATTCATGTAAAGTGCAGCCCGGCAGTATGTAGGATGTATATACACACACACACAATCCAATTCATGTAAAGTGCAGCCCGGCAGTATGTAGGATGTATACACACACACACAATCCAATTCATGTAAAGTGCAGCCTGGCAGTATGTAGGATGGATATACACACACACACAATCCAATTCATGTAAAGTGCAGCCCGGCAGTATGTAGGATGTATATACACACACACAGACACAATCCAATTCATGTAAAGTGCAGCCCGGCAGTATGTAGGATGTATATACACACACACAATCCAATTCATGTAAAGTGCAGCCCGGCAGTATGTAGGATGTATATATACACACACACAATCCAATTCATGTAAAGTGCAGCCCGGCAGTATGTAGGATGTATATACACACACACACAATCCAATTCATGTAAAGTGCAGCCCGGCAGTATGTAGGATGTATATACACACACACAATCCAATTCATGTAAAGTGCAGCCCGGCAGTATGTAGGATGTATATACACACACACACAATCCAATTCATGTAAAGTGCAGCCTGGCAGTATGTAGGATGTATATACACACACACACACAATCCAATTCATGTAATGTGCAGCCTGGCAGTATGTAGGATGTATATACACACACACAATCCAATTCATGTAAAGTGCAGCCCGGCAGTATGTAGGATGTATATACACACACACAATCCAATTCATGTAAAGTGCAGCCCGGCAGTATGTAGGATGTATATACACACACACACAATCCAATTCATGTAAAGGGCAGCCCGGCAGTATGTAGGATGTATATACACACACACACAATCCAATTCATGTAAAGGGAGCCCGGCAGTATGTAGGATGTATATATACACACACAATCCAATTCATGTAAAGTGCAGCCTGGCAGTATGTAGGATGTATATACACACACACAATCCAATTCATGTAAAGTGCAGCCTGGCAGTATGTAGGATGTATATACACACACACACAATCCAATTCATGTAAAGTGCAGCCCGGCAGTATGTAGGATGTATATATACACACACACAATCCAATTCATGTAAAGTGCAGCCCGGCAGTATGTAGGATGTATATACACACACACACAATCCAATTCATGTAAAGTGCAGCCCGGCAGTATGTAGGATGTATATACACACACACAATCCAATTCATGTAAAGTGCAGCCCGGCAGTATGTAGGATGGATATATACACACAGACACAATCCAATTCATGTAAAGTGCAGCCCGGCAGTATGTAGGATGTATATACACACACAGACAATACAATTCATGTACAGTGCAGCCTGGCAGTATGTAGGATGTATATACACACACACACACACACACACACACACAATCCAATTCATGTAAAGTGCAGCCTGGCAGTATGTAGGATGTATATACACACAGACACAATCCAATACATGTAAAGTGCAGCCCGGCAGTATGTAGGATGTATATATACACACACACAATCCAATTCATGTAAAGTGCAGCCTGGCAGTATGTAGGATGTATATACACACACACACAATCCAATACATGTAAAGTGCAGCCCGGCAGTATGTAGGATGTATATATACACACACACAATCCAATTCATGTAAAGTGCAGCCCGGCAGTATGTAGGATGTATATACACACACACACACAATCCAATTCATGTAAAGTGCAGCCCGGCAGTATGTAGGATGTATATACACACAGACACAATCCAATTCATGTAAAGTGCAGCCTAGCAGTATGTAGGATGTATATACACACACACACAATCCAATTCATGTAAAGTGCAGCCTGGCAGTATGTAGGATGTATATACACACACACACACACACACACACACACAATCCAATTCATGTAAAGTGCAGCCTGGCAGTATGTAGGATGTATATACACACACACACAATCCAATTCATGTAAAGTGCAGCCTGGCAGTATGTAGGATGTATATACACACACACAATCCAATTCATGTAAAGTGCAGCCTGGCAGTATGTAGGATGTATATACACACACACACACAATCCAATTCATGTAAAGTGCAGCCTGGCAGTATGTAGGATGTATATACACACACACAATCCAATTCATGTAAAGTGAAGCCCGGCAGTATGTAGGATGTATATACACACACACAATCCAATTCATGTAAAGTGCAGCCCGGCAGTATGTAGGATGTATATACACACACACACAATCCAATTCATGTAAAGGGCAGCCCGGCAGTATGTAGGATGTATATACACACACACACACAATCCAATTCATGTAAAGGGCAGCCCGGCAGTATGTAGGATGTATATATACACACACAATCCAATTCATGTAAAGTGCAGCCTGGCAGTATGTAGGATGTATATACACACACACAATCCAATTCATGTAAAGTGCAGCCTGGCAGTATGTAGGATGTATATACACACACACACAATCCAATTCATGTAAAGTGCAGCCCGGCAGTATGTAGGATGTATATATACACACACACAATCCAATTCATGTAAAGTGCAGCCCGGCAGTATGTAGGATGTATATACACACACACACAATCCAATTCATGTAAAGTGCAGCCCGGCAGTATGTAGGATGTATATACACACACACAATCCAATTCATGTAAAGTGCAGCCCGGCAGTATGTAGGATGGATATATACACACAGACACAATCCAATTCATGTAAAGTGCAGCCCGGCAGTATGTAGGATGTATATACACACACAGACAATCCAATTCATGTACAGTGCAGCCTGGCAGTATGTAGGATGTATATACACACACACACACACACACACACACACACAATCCAATTCATGTAAAGTGCAGCCTGGCAGTATGTAGGATGTATATACACACAGACACAATCCAATACATGTAAAGTGCAGCCCGGCAGTATGTAGGATGTATATATACACACACACAATCCAATTCATGTAAAGTGCAGCCTGGCAGTATGTAGGATGTATATACACACACACACAATCCAATACATGTAAAGTGCAGCCCGGCAGTATGTAGGATGTATATATACACACACACAATCCAATTCATGTAAAGTACAGCCCGGCAGTATGTAGGATGTATATACACACACACACACAATCCAATTCATGTAAAGTGCAGCCCGGCAGTATGTAGGATGTATATACACACAGACACAATCCAATTCATGTAAAGTGCAGCCTAGCAGTATGTAGGATGTATATACACACACACACAATCCAATTCATGTAAAGTGCAGCCTGGCAGTATGTAGGATGTATATACACACACACACACACACACACACACACAATCCAATTCATGTAAAGTGCAGCCTGGCAGTATGTAGGATGTATATACACACACACACAATCCAATTCATGTAAAGTGCAGCCTGGCAGTATGTAGGATGTATATACACACACACAATCCAATTCATGTAAAGTGCAGCCTGGCAGTATGTAGGATGTATATACACACACACACACAATCCAATTCATGTAAAGTGCAGCCTGGCAGTATGTAGGATGTATATATACACACACACACAATCCAATTCATGTAAAGTGCAGCCCGGCAGTATGTAGGATGTATATAAACACACGCAATCCAATTCATGTAACGTGCAGCCTGGCAGTATGTAGGATGTATATACACACACACACAATCCAATTCATGTAAAGTGCAGCCCGGCAGTATGTAGGATGTATATATACACACACAATCCAATTCATGTAAAGTGCAGCCTGGCAGTATGTAGGATGTATATACACACACACAATCCAATTCATGTAAAGTGCAGCCTGGCAGTATGTAGGATGTATATACACACACACACAATCCAATTCATGTAAAGTGCAGCCCGGCAGTATGTAGGATGTATATATACACACACACAATCCAATTCATGTAAAGTGCAGCCCGGCAGTATGTAGGATGTATATACACACACACACAATCCAATTCATGTAAAGTGCAGCCCGGCAGTATGTAGGATGTATATACACACACACAATCCAATTCATGTAAAGTGCAGCCCGGCAGTATGTAGGATGGATATATACACACAGACACAATCCAATTCATGTAAAGTGCAGCCCGGCAGTATGTAGGATGTATATACACACACAGACAATCCAATTCATGTACAGTGCAGCCTGGCAGTATGTAGGATGTATATACACACACACACACACACACACACACACACACACAATCCAATTCATGTAAAGTGCAGCCTGGCAGTATGTAGGATGTATATACACACAGACACAATCCAATACATGTAAAGTGCAGCCCGGCAGTATGTAGGATGTATATATACACACACACAATCCAATTCATGTAAAGTGCAGCCTGGCAGTATGTAGGATGTATATACACACACACACAATCCAATACATGTAAAGTGCAGCCCGGCAGTATGTAGGATGTATATATACACACACACAATCCAATTCATGTAAAGTGCAGCCCGGCAGTATGTAGGATGTATATACACACACACACACAATCCAATTCATGTAAAGTGCAGCCCGGCAGTATGTAGGATGTATATACACACAGACACAATCCAATTCATGTAAAGTGCAGCCTAGCAGTATGTAGGATGTATATACACACACACACAATCCAATTCATGTAAAGTGCAGCCTGGCAGTATGTAGGATGTATATACACACACACACACACACACACACACAATCCAATTCATGTAAAGTGCAGCCTGGCAGTATGTAGGATGTATATACACACACACACAATCCAATTCATGTAAAGTGCAGCCTGGCAGTATGTAGGATGTATATACACACACACAATCCAATTCATGTAAAGTGCAGCCTGGCAGTATGTAGGATGTATATACACACACACACACAATCCAATTCATGTAAAGTGCAGCCTGGCAGTATGTAGGATGTATATATACACACACACACAATCCAATTCATGTAAAGTGCAGCCCGGCAGTATGTAGGATGTATATAAACACACGCAATCCAATTCATGTAACGTGCAGCCTGGCAGTATGTAGGATGTATATACACACACACACAATCCAATTCATGTAAAGTGCAGCCCGGCAGTATGTAGGATGTATATACACACACACACACACAATCCAATTCATGTAAAGTGCAGCCTGGCAGTATGTAGGATGTATATACACAAAGACACAATCCAATTCATGTAAAGTGCAGCCCGGCAGTATGTAGGATGTATATAAACACACACACACACAATCCATTTCATGTAAAGTGCAGCCTGGCAGTATGTAGGATGTATATACACATAGACACAATCCAATTCATGTAAAGTGCAGCCCGGCAGTATGTAGGATGTATATACACACACACAATCCAATTCATGTAAAGTGCAGCCCGGCAGTATGTAGGATGTATATACACACACACACAATCCAATTCATGTAAAGGGCAGCCCGGCAGTATGTAGGATGTATATACACACACACACAATCCAATTCATGTAAAGTGCAGCCCGGCAGTATGTAGGATGTATACACACACACACACAATCCAATTCATGTAAAGTGCAGCCTGGCAGTATGTAGGATGGATATACACACACACACAATCCAATTCATGTAAAGTGCAGCCCGGCAGTATGTAGGATGTATATACACACACACAGACACAATCCAATTCATGTAAAGTGCAGCCCGGCAGTATGTAGGATGTATATACACACACACACACACAATCCAATTCATGTAATGTGCAGCCTGGCAGTATGTAGGATGTATATACACACACACAATCCAATTCATGTAAAGTGCAGCCCGGCAGTATGTAGGATGTATATACACACACACAATCCAATTCATGTAAAGTGCAGCCCGGCAGTATGTAGGATTTATATACACACACACACAATCCAATTCATGTAAAGGGCAGCCCGGCAGTATGTAGGATGTATATACACACACACACAATCCAATTCATGTAAAGGGCAGCCCGGCAGTATGTAGGATGTATATATACACACACAATCCAATTCATGTAAAGTGCAGCCCGGCAGTATGTAGGATGTATACACACACACACAATCCAATTCATGTAAAGTGCAGCCTGGCAGTATGTAGGATGGATATACACACACACACAATCCAATTCATGTAAAGTGCAGCCCGGCAGTATGTAGGATGTATATACACACACACAGACACAATCCAATTCATGTAAAGTGCAGCCCGGCAGTATGTAGGATGTATATACACACACACACACACAATCCAATTCATGTAATGTGCAGCCTGGCAGTATGTAGGATGTATATACACACACACAATCCAATTCATGTAAAGTGCAGCCCGGCAGTATGTAGGATGTATATACACACACACAATCCAATTCATGTAAAGTGCAGCCCGGCAGTATGTAGGATGTATATACACACACACACAATCCAATTCATGTAAAGGGCAGCCCGGCAGTATGTAGGATGTATATACACACACACACAATCCAATTCATGTAAAGTGCAGCCCGGCAGTATGTAGGATGTATACACACACACACACAATCCAATTCATGTAAAGTGCAGCCTGGCAGTATGTAGGATGGATATACACACACACACAATCCAATTCATGTAAAGTGCAGCCCGGCAGTATGTAGGATGTATATACACACACACAGACACAATCCAATTCATGTAAAGTGCAGCCCGGCAGTATGTAGGATGTATATACACACACACACACACAATCCAATTCATGTAATGTGCAGCCTGGCAGTATGTAGGATGTATATACACACACACAATCCAATTCATGTAAAGTGCAGCCCGGCAGTATGTAGGATGTATATACACACACACAATCCAATTCATGTAAAGTGCAGCCCGGCAGTATGTAGGATTTATATACACACACACACAATCCAATTCATGTAAAGGGCAGCCCGGCAGTATGTAGGATGTATATACACACACACACAATCCAATTCATGTAAAGGGCAGCCCGGCAGTATGTAGGATGTATATATACACACACAATCCAATTCATGTAAAGTGCAGCCCGGCAGTATGTAGGATGTATACACACACACACAATCCAATTCATGTAAAGTGCAGCCTGGCAGTATGTAGGATGGATATACACACACACACAATCCAATTCATGTAAAGTGCAGCCCGGCAGTATGTAGGATGTATATACACACACACAGACACAATCCAATTCATGTAAAGTGCAGCCCGGCAGTATGTAGGATGTATATACACACACACACACACAATCCAATTCATGTAATGTGCAGCCTGGCAGTATGTAGGATGTATATACACACACACAATCCAATTCATGTAAAGTGCAGCCCGGCAGTATGTAGGATGTATATACACACACACAATCCAATTCATGTAAAGTGCAGCCCGGCAGTATGTAGGATGTATATACACACACACACAATCCAATTCATGTAAAGGGCAGCCCGGCAGTATGTAGGATGTATATACACACACACACAATCCAATTCATGTAAAGGGAAGCCCGGCAGTATGTAGGATGTATATATACACACACAATCCAATTCATGTAAAGTGCAGCCTGGCAGTATGTAGGATGTATATACACACACACAATCCAATTCATGTAAAGTGCAGCCTGGCAGTATGTAGGATGTATATACACACACACACAATCCAATTCATGTAAAGTGCAGCCCGGCAGTATGTAGGATGTATATATACACACACACAATCCAATTCATGTAAAGTGCAGCCCGGCAGTATGTAGGATGTATATACACACACACACAATCCAATTCATGTAAAGTGCAGCCCGGCAGTATGTAGGATGTATATACACACACACAATCCAATTCATGTAAAGTGCAGCCCGGCAGTATGTAGGATGGATATATACACACAGACACAATCCAATTAATGTAAAGTGCAGCCCGGCAGTATGTAGGATGTATATACACACACACACAATCCAATTCATGTAAAGTGCAGCCTGGCAGTATGTAGGATGTATATACACACACACACACACAATCCAATTCATGTAAAGTGCAGCCTGGCAGTATGTAGGATGTATACACACACACACACACACACACAATCCAATTCATGTAAAGTGCAGCCCGGCAGTATGTAGGATGTATATACACACACACACACAATCCAATTCATGTAAAGTGCACCCCGGCAGTATGTAGGATGTATATACACACACACAATCCAATTCATGTAAAGTGCAGCCTGGCAGTATGTAGGATGTATATACACACACACACACACAATCCAATTCATGTAAAGTGCAGCCTGGCAGTATGTAGGATGTATATACACACACACACACACACACAATCCAATTCATGTAAAGTACAGCCTGGCAGTATGTAGGATGTATATACACACACACACACACAATCCAATTCATGTAAAGTGCAGCCTGGCAGTATGTAGGATGTATATACACACACACACAATCCAATTCATGTAAAGTGCAGCCTGGCAGTATGTAGGATGTATATACACACAGACACAATCCAATTCATGTAAAGTGCAGCCTGGCAGTATGTAGGATGTATATACACACACACACAATCCAATTCATGTATAGTGCAGCCCGGCAGTATGTAGGATGTATATACACACACACAATCCAATTCATGTAAAGTGCAGCCTGGCAGTTTGTAGGATGTATATATACACACACACACAATCCAATTCATGTAAAGTGCAGCCTGGCAGTATGTAGGATGTATATACACACACACACACACACAATCCAATTCATGTAAAGTGCAGCCTGGCAGTTTGTAGGATGTATATATACACACACACACATAATCCAATTCATGTAAAGTGCAGCCTGGCAGTATGTAGGATGTATATATACACACACACACAATTCAATTCATGTAAAGTGCAGCTCGGCAGTATGTAGGATGTATATACACACACACACACACACAATCCAATTCATGTAAAGTGCAGCCCGGCAGTATGTAGGATGACTATACACACACACACAATCCAATTCATGTAAAGTGCAGCCCGGCAGTATGTAGGATGTATATACACACACACACACACACAATCCAATTCATGTAAAGTGCAGCCTGGCAGTATGTAGGATGTATATACACACACACACAATCCAATTCATGTAAAGTGCAGCCTGGCAGTATGTAGGATGTATATACACACACACACAATCCAATTCATGTAAAGTGCAGCCTGGCAGTATGTAGGATGTATATACACACACACACACAATCCAATTCATGTAAAGTGCAGCCTGGCAGTATGTAGGATGTATATACACACAGACACACAATCCAATTCATGTAAAGTGCAGCCTGGCAGTATGTAGGATGTATATACACACACACAATCCAATTCATGTAAAGTGCAGCCTGGCAGTATGTAGGATGTATATACACACACACACAATCCAATTCATGTAAAGTGCAGCCCGGCAGTATGTAGGATGTATATACACACACACACACACACAATCCAATTCATGTAAAGTGCAGCCCGGCAGTATGTAGGATGTATATACACACACACACACAATCCAATTCATGTAAAGTGCAGCCCGGCAGTATGTAGGATGTATATACACACACACAATCCAATTCATGTAAAGTGCAGCCCGGCAGTATGTAGGATGTATATACACACACACACACAATCCAATTCATGTAAAGTGCAGCCCGGCAGTATGTAGGATGTATATACACACACACAATCCAATTCATGTAAAGTGCAGCCCGGCAGTATGTAGGATGTATATACACACACACAATCCAATTCATGTAAAGTGCAGCCCGGCAGTATGTAGTATGTATACACACACACAATCCAATTCATGTAAAGTGCAGCCTGGCAGTATGTAGGATGTATACACACACACACAATCCAATTCATGTAAAGTGCAGCCCGGCAGTATGTAGGATGTATATACACACACACACAATCCAATTCATGTACAGTGCAGCCTGGCAGTATGTAGGATGTATACACACACACACAATCCAATTCATGTAAAGTGCAGTCCAGCAGTATGTAGGATGTATATACACACACACACAATCCAATTCATGTACAGTGCAGCCCGGCAGTATGTAGGATGTATATACACACACACACACAATCCAATTCATGTAAAGTGCAGCCTGGCAGTATGTAGGATGTATATACACACACACACAATCCAATTCATGTACAGTGCAGCCTGGCAGTATGTAGGATGTATATACACACACACAATCCAATTCATGTAAAGTGCAGCCTGGCAGTATGTAGGATGTATATACACACACACACAATCCAATTCATGTATAGTGCAGCCCGGCAGTATGTAGGATGTATATACACACACACAATCCAATTCATGTAAAGTGCAGCCTGGCAGTTTGTAGGATGTATATATACACACACACACAATCCAATTCATGTAAAGTGCAGCCTGGCAGTATGTAGGATGTATATACACACACACACACACACAATCCAATTCATGTAAAGTGCAGCCTGGCAGTTTGTAGGATGTATATATACACACACACACATAATCCAATTCATGTAAAGTGCAGCCTGGCAGTATGTAGGATGTATATATACACACACACACAATCCAATTCATGTAAAGTGCAGCTCGGCAGTATGTAGGATGTATATACACACACACACACACACAATCCAATTCATGTAAAGTGCAGCCCGGCAGTATGTAGGATGACTATACACACACACACAATCCAATTCATGTAAAGTGCAGCCCGGCAGTATGTAGGATGTATATACACACACACACACACACAATCCAATTCATGTAAAGTGCAGCCTGGCAGTATGTAGGATGTATATACACACACACACAATCCAATTCATGTAAAGTGCAGCCTGGCAGTATGTAGGATGTATATACACACACACACAATCCAATTCATGTAAAGTGCAGCCTGGCAGTATGTAGGATGTATATACACACACACACACACAATCCAATTCATGTAAAGTGCAGCCTGGCAGTATGTAGGATGTATATACACACAGACACACAATCCAATTCATGTAAAGTGCAGCCTGGCAGTATGTAGGATGTATATACACACACACAATCCAATTCATGTAAAGTGCAGCCTGGCAGTATGTAGGATGTATATACACACACACACAATCCAATTCATGTAAAGTGCAGCCCGGCAGTATGTAGGATGTATATACACACACACACACAATCCAATTCATGTAAAGTGCAGCCCGGCAGTATGTAGGATGTATATACACACACACACACAATCCAATTCATGTAAAGTGCAGCCCGGCAGTATGTAGGATGTATATACACACACACAATCCAATTCATGTAAAGTGCAGCCCGGCAGTATGTAGGATGTATATACACACACACACACAATCCAATTCATGTAAAGTGCAGCCCGGCAGTATGTAGGATGTATATACACACACACAATCCAATTCATGTAAAGTGCAGCCCGGCAGTATGTAGGATGTATATACACACACACAATCCAATTCATGTAAAGTGCAGCCCGGCAGTATGTAGTATGTATACACACACACAATCCAATTCATGTAAAGTGCAGCCTGGCAGTATGTAGGATGTATACACACACACACAATCCAATTCATGTAAAGTGCAGCCCGGCAGTATGTAGGATGTATATACACACACACACAATCCAATTCATGTACAGTGCAGCCCGGCAGTATGTAGGATGTATATACACACACACACACAATCCAATTCATGTAAAGTGCAGCCTGGCAGTATGTAGGATGTATATACACACACACACAATCCAATTCATGTACAGTGCAGCCTGGCAGTATGTAGGATGTATATACACACACACACAATCCAATTCATGTAAAGTGCAGCCTGGCAGTATGTAGGATGTATATACACACACACACAATCCAATTCATGTAAAGTGCAGCCCGGCAGTATGTAGGATGTATATACACACACACACAATCCAATTCATGTAAAGTGCAGCCTGGCAGTATGTAGGATGTATATACACACACACACAATCCAATTCATGTAAAGTGCAGCCCGGCAGTATGTAGGATGTATATACACACACACACACAATCCAATTCATGTAAAGTGCAGCCTGGCAGTATGTAGGATGTATATACACACACACACAATCCAATTCATGTAAAGTGCAGCCTGGCAGTATGTAGGATGTATATACACACAATCCAATTCATGTAAAGTGCAGCCTGGCAGTATGTAGGATGTATATACACACACACACAATCCAATTCATGTAAAGTGCAGCCTGGCAGTATGTAGGATGTATATACACACACACACACACACACACACACAATCCAATTCATGTAAAGTGCAGCCCGGCAGTATGTAGGATGTACACACACACACAATCCAATTCATGTAAAGTGCAGCCCGGCAGTATGTAGGATGTATACACACACACACACACAATCCAATTCATGTAAAGTGCAGCCTGGCAGTATGTAGGATGTATACACACACACACACACACACACACAATCCAATTCATGTAAAGTGCAGCCTGGCAGTATGTAGGATGTATATACACACACACACACAATCCAATTCATGTAAAGTGCAGCCCGGCAGTATGTAGAATGTATATACACACACACAATCCAATTCATGTAAAGTGCAGCCTGGCAGAATGTAGGATGTATATACACACACACACACAATCCAATTCATGTAAAGTGCAGTCTGGCAGTATGTAGGATGTATATACACACACACAATCCAATTCATGTAATGTGCAGCCTGGCAGAATGTAGGATGTATATACACACACACACACAATCCAATTCATGTAAAGTGCAGCCTGGCAGAATGTAGGATGTATATACACACACACACACACACAATCCAATTCATGTAAAGTGCAGCCTGGCAGAATGTAGGATGTATATACACACACACACAATCCAATTCATGTAAAGTGCAGCCTGGCAGTATGTAGGATGTATATACACACACACAATCCAATTCATGTAAAGTGCAGCCTGGCAGTATGTAGGGTGTATATATACACACACACAATCCAATTCATGTAAAGTGCAGCCTGGCAGTATGTAGGATGTATATACACACACACACACACACAATCCAATTCATGTAAAGTGCAGCCTGGCAGTATGTAGGATGTATATACACACACACACACACAATCCAATTCATGTAAAGTGCAGCCCGGCAGTATGTAGGATGTATATACACACACACACAATCCAATTCATGTAAAGTGCAGCCTGGCAGTATGTAGGATGTATATACACACACACACAATCCAATTCATGTAAAGTGCAGCCCGGCAGTATGTAGGATGTATATACACACACACACACAATCCAATTCATGTATAGTGCAGCCCGGCAGTATGTAGGATGTATATACACACAGACACAATCCAATTCATGTAAAGTGCAGCCCGGCAGTATGTAGGATGTATATACACACACACAATCCAATTCATGTATAGTGCAGCCCGGCAGTATGTAGGATGTATATATACACACACACACACACACACACACAATCCAATTCATGTAAAGTGCTGCCCGGCAGTATGTAGGATGTATATACACACACACAATCCAATTCATGTAAAGTGCAGCCCGGCAGTATGTAGGATGTATATACACACACACAATCCAATTCATGTAAAGTGCAGCTTGGCAGTATGTAGGATGTATATACACACACACACACACACACACACACAATCCAATTCATGTAAAGTGCTGCCCGGCAGTATGTAGGATGTATATACACACACACAATCCAATTCATGTAAAGTGCAGCCCGGCAGTATGTAGGATGTATATACACACACACACAATCCAATACATGTAAAGTGCAGCCCGGCAGTATGTAGGATGTATATACACACACACACAATCCAATTCATGTAAAGTGCAGCCTGGCAGTATGTAGGATGTATATATACACACACACACAATCCAATTCATGTAAAGTGCAGCCCGGCAGTATGTAGGATGTATATACACACACACACACACAATCCAATTCATGTAAAGTGCAGCCTGGCAGTATGTAGGATGTATATACACACACACACAATCCAATTCATGTAAAGTGCAGCCCGGCAGTATGTAGGATGTATATACACACACACACACACAATCCAATTCATGTATAGTGCAGCCCGGCAGTATGTAGGATGTATATACACACACACACACACACACACACACACACAATCCAATTCATGTAAAGTGCAGCCCGGCAGTATGTATATACACACAGACACAATCCAATTCATGTAAAGTGCAGCCTGGCAGTATGTAGGATGTATATACACACACACACAGACACAATCCAATTCATGTAAAGTGCAGCCTGGCAGTATGTAGGATGTATATACACACACACACACACAATCCAATTCATGTAAAGTGCAGCCTGGCAGTATGTAGGATGTATATACACACACACACAATCCAATTCATGTAAAGTGCAGCCCGGCAGTATGTAGGATGTATATACACACACACACACAATCCAATTCATGTAAAGTGCAGCCCGGCAGTATGTAGGATGTATATACACACACACACACACACAATCCAATTCATGTATAGTGCAGCCCGGCAGTATGTAGGATGTATATACACACACACACACACACACACAATCCAATTCATGTAAAGTGCAGCCCGGCAGTATGTAGGATGTATATACACACACACACAATCCAATTCATGTAAAGTGCAGCCCGGCAGTATGTAGGATGTATATACACACACAATCCAATTCATGTAAAGTGCAGCCCGGCAGTATGTAGGATGTATATATATATACACACACAGACACAATCCAATTCATGTAAAGTGCAGCCCGGCAGTATGTAGGATGTATATACACACACACACAATCCAATTCATGTTAAGTGCAGCCTGGCAGTATGTAGGATGTATATACACACACACAATCCAATTCATGTAAAGTGCAGCCTGGCAGTATGTAGGATGTATATACACACAGACACACAATCCAATTCATGTAAAGTGCAGCCTGGCAGTATGTAGGATGTGTATATATATACACACACACACACACACAATCCAATTCATGTAAAGTGCAGCCCGGCAGTATGTAGGATGTATATACACACACACAATCCAATTCATGTAAAGTGCAGCCCGGCAGTATGTAGGATGTATATACACACACACACACAATCCAATTCATGTAAAGTGCAGCCCGGCAGTATGTAGGATGTATATACACACACACACACAATCCAATTCATGTAAAGTGCAGCCCGGCAGTATGTAGGATGTATATACACACACACACACAATCGAATTCATGTAACGTGCAGCCTGGCAGTATGTAGGATGTATATACACACACACACACACAATCCAATTCATGTAAAGTGCAGCCCAGCAGTATGTAGGATGTATATACACATACACACAATCCAATTCATGTAAAGTGCAGCCCGGCAGTATGTAGGCTGTATATATACACACACAATCCAATTCATGTAAAGTGCAGCCCGGCAGTATGTAGGATGTATATACACACACACACACACAATCCAATTCATGTAAAGTGCAGCCTGGCAGTATGTAGGATGTATATATACACACACACACACACAATCCAATTCATGTAAAGTGCAGCCTGGCAGTATGTAGGATGTATATACACACACACACACAATCCAATTCATGTAAAGTGCAGCCCGGCAGTATGTAGGATGTATATACACACACACACACAATCCAATTCATGTAAAGTGCAGCCTGGCAGTATGTAGGATGTATATACACACACACACACAATCCAATTCATGTAAAGTGCAGCCTGGCAGTATGTAGGATGTATATACACACACACAATCCAATTCATGTAAAGTGCAGCCTGTAGGATGTATATATACACACACACACAATCCAATTCATGTAAAGTGCAGCCCGGCAGTATGTAGGATGTATATACACACACACAATCGAATTCATGTAACGTGCAGCCTGGCAGTATGTAGGATGTATATACACACACACACAGACACAATCCAATTCATGTAAAGTGCAGCCCGGCAGTATGTAGGATGTATACACACACGCAGCCCTGTATTGTGTGGTATATGGAGGGCAGCCCTGTATTGATGTATGTATGTATTGTGTGGTATATGGAGGGCAGCCCTGTATTGTGTGGTATATGGAGGGCAGCCCTGTATTGTGTGGTATATGGAGGGCAGCCCTGTATTGTGTGGTATATGGAGGGCAGCCCTGTATTGATGTCTGTATTGTGTGGTATATGGAGGGCAGCCCTGTATTGATGTATGTATTGTGTGGTATATGGAGGGCAGCCCTGTATTGATGTATGTATTGTGTGGTATATGGAGGGCAGCCCTGTATTGTGTGGTATATGGAGGGCAGCCCTGTATTGATGTCTGTATTGTGTGGTATATGGAGGGCAGCCCTGTATTGATGTATGTATTGTGTGGTATATGGAGGGCAGCCCTGTATTGTGTGGTATATGGAGGGCAGCCCTGTATTGATGTATGTATGTATTGTGTGGTATATGGAGGGCAGCCCTGTATTGATGTATGTATTGTGTGGTATATGGAGGGCAGCCCTGTATTGTGTGGTATATGGAGGGCAGCCCTGTATTGTGTGGTATATGGAGGGCAGCCCTGTATTGATGTATGTATTGTGTGGTATATGGAGGGCAGCCCTGTATTGTGTGGTATATGGAGGGCAGCCCTGTATTGATGTATGTATTGTGTGGTATATGGAGGGAAGCCCTGTATTGATGTATGTATTGTGTGGTATATGGAGGGCAGCCCTGTATTGTGTGGTATATGGAGGGCAGCCCTGTATTGATGTATGTATTGTGTGGTATATGGAGGGCAGCCCTGTATTGATGTATGTATGTATTGTGTGGTATATGGAGGGCAGCCCTGTATTGATGTATGTATTGTGTGGTATATGGAGGGCAGCCCTGTATTGTGTGGTATATGGAGGGCAGCCCTGTATTCATGTATGTATTGTGTGGTATATGGAGGGCAGCCCTGTATTGATGTATGTATTGTGTGGTATATGGAGGGCAGCCCTGTATTGATGTATGTATTGTGTGGTATATGGAGGGCAGCCCTGTGTTGATGTATGTATTGTGTGGTATATGGAGGGCAGCCCTGTATTGATGTATGTATTGTGTGGTATATGGAGGGCAGCCCTGTATTGTGTGGTATATGGAGGGCAGCCCTGTATTGATGTCTGTATTGTGTGGTATATGGAGGGCAGCCCTGTATTGATGTATGTATTGTGTGGTATATGGAGGGCAGCCCTGTATTGTGTGGTATATGGAGGGCAGCCCTGTATTGTGTGGTATATGGAGGGCAGCCCTGTATTGATGTATGTATTGTGTGGTATATGGAGGGCAGCCCTGTATTGTGTGGTATATGGAGGGCAGCCCTGTATTGATGTATGTATTGTGTGGTATATGGAGGGAAGCCCTGTATTGATGTATGTATTGTGTGGTATATGGAGGGCAGCCCTGTATTGTGTGGTATATGGAGGGCAGCCCTGTATTGATGTATGTATTGTGTGGTATATGGAGGGCAGCCCTGTATTGATGTATGTATGTATTGTGTGGTATATGGAGGGCAGCCCTGTATTGATGTATGTATTGTGTGGTATATGGAGGGCAGCCCTGTATTGTGTGGTATATGGAGGGCAGCCCTGTATTCATGTATGTATTGTGTGGTATATGGAGGGCAGCCCTGTATTGATGTATGTATTGTGTGGTATATGGAGGGCAGCCCTGTATTGATGTATGTATTGTGTGGTATATGGAGGGCAGCCCTGTGTTGATGTATGTATTGTGTGGTATATGGAGGGCAGCCCTGTATTGATGTATGTATTGTGTGGTATATGGAGGGCAGCCCTGTATTGTGTGGTATATGGAGGGCAGCCCTGTATTGATGTCTGTATTGTGTGGTATATGGAGGGCAGCCCTGTATTGATGTATGTATTGTGTGGTATATGGAGGGCAGCCCTGTATTGTGTGGTATATGGAGGGCAGCCCTGTATTGATGTATGTATTGTGTGGTATATGGAGGGCAGCCCTGTATTGATGTATGTATTGTGTGGTATATGGAGGGCAGCCCTGTATTGATGTATGTATTGTGTGGTATATGGAGGGCAGCCCTGTATTGTGTGGTATATGGAGGGCAGCCCTGTATTGATGTCTGTATTGTGTGGTATATGGAGGGCAGCCCTGTATTGATGTCTGTATTGTGTGGTATATGGAGGGCAGCCCTGTATTGTGTGGTATATGGAGGGCAGCCCTGTATTGTGTGGTATATGGAGGGCAGCCCTGTATTGTGTGGTATATGGAGGGCAGCCCTGTATTGATGTCTGTATTGTGTGGTATATGGAGGGCAGCCCTGTATTGATGTCTGTATTGTGTGGTATATGGAGGGCAGCCCTGTATTGTGTGGTATATGGAGGGCAGCCCTGTATTGTGTGGTATATGGAGGGCAGCCCTGTATTGATGTATGTATTGTGTGGTATATGGAGGGCAGCCCTGTATTGTGTGGTATATGGAGGGCAGCCCTGTATTGATGTATGTATTGTGTGGTATATGGAGGGCAGCCCTGTATTGATGTATGTATTGTGTGGTATATGGAGGGCAGCCCTGTATTGTGTGGTATATGGAGGGCAGCCCTGTATTGTGTGGTATATGGAGGGCAGCCCTGTATTGATGTATGTATTGTGTGGTATATGGAGGGCAGCCCTGTATTGATGTATGTATTGTGTGGTATATGGAGGGCAGCCCTGTATTGTGTGGTATATGGAGGGCAGCCCTGTATTGTGTGGTATATGGAGGGCAGCCCTGTATTGATGTATGTATTGTGTGGTATATGGAGGGCAGCCCTGTATTGTGTGGTATATGGAGGGCAGCCCTGTATTGTGTGGTATATGGAGGGCAGCCCTGTATTGTGTGGTATATGGAGGGCAGCCCTGTATTGTGTGGTATATGGAGGGCAGCCCTGTATTGTGTGGTATATGGAGGGCAGCCCTGTATTGATGTATGTATTGTGTGGTATATGGAGGGCAGCCCTGTATTGTGTGGTATATGGAGGGCAGCCCTGTATTGATGTCTGTATTGTGTGGTATATGGAGGGCAGCCCTGTATTGATGTATGTATTGTGTGGTATATGGAGGGCAGCCCTGTATTGTGTGGTATATGGAGGGCAGCCCTGTATTGATGTATGTATTGTGTGGTATATGGAGGGCAGCCCTGTATTGATGTATGTATTGTGTGGTATATGGAGGGCAGCCCTGTATTGTGTGGTATATGGAGGGCAGCCCTGTATTGATGTATGTATTGTGTGGTATATGGAGGGCAGCCCTGTATTGATGTATGTATTGTGTGGTATATGGAGGGCAGCCCTGTATTGTGTGGTATATGGAGGGTAGCCCTGTGGTTGAGCTCTATCTGCCAGGAGCAGATATGGATCAAACAGCTTCACTGCCAGTGAGGTGCTCGCACTGCGCACGCGCCGGTTCTCTGGTTGCTAGGCGCTGTGTCTATGTGTATTGCGCACGCCCATTACTTCCTGTTCGGTTGCTAGGTGACGTGACGTCACGTTTGGCGCCTGCGCAGTGCCTCCAGCCAGCGCTCTCTCCGCAGTGTGACAGCCGCCCAGGAGAAGTCGCCATGGCCGCCTACAAACTGGTCCTTATCCGCCACGGGGAGAGCACCTGGAACCAGGAGAACCGCTTCTGCGGCTGGCATGATGCCGACCTGAGCGCCACCGGCCAGGAGGAGGCTGAGCGGGGAGGCCAGGCCCTGAGAGGTGACCTTCACTGCCTGGCTCAGCGGAGTGGGAGTAGCCTGAGTGTGATAGGAGTGCTCATCCGTGATCACACCATGTTATAGTTTGGGGAACAGGGGCTGAGCCTTGTGGGAGTTGTAATGGAAGGCGGCAGTATGTATAATGGATGTGTCTGTAAAATGCATGGGGGATGTGCTGTGATCAGTCAAGGCATCAAACCATCAGAAAGCACTGCTCAGCCTGGCAGGGTCTCCAATAACTGATTAATCTCTGATACTCACATTGAGCTCAGCCTGGCAGGGTCTCCAATAACTGATTAATCTCTGATAGTCACATTGAGCTCAGCCTGGGAGGGTCTCCAATAACTGATTAATCTCTTGATACTCACATTGAGCTCAGCCTGGCAGGGTCTCCAATAACTGATTAATCTCTGATACTCACATTGAGCTCAGCCTGGGAGGGTCTCCAATAACTGATTAATCTCTTGATACTCACATTGAGCTCAGCCTGGGAGGGTCTCCAATAACTGATTAATCTCTGATACTCACATTGAGCTCAGCCTGGGAGGGTCTCCAATAACTGATTAATCTCTGATACTCACATTGAGCTCAGCCTGGGAGGGTCTCCAATAACTGATTAATCTCTGATACTCACATTGAGCTCAGCCTGGGAGGGTCTCCAATAACTGATTAATCTCTGATACTCACATTGAGCTCAGCCTGGCAGGGTCTCCAATAACTGATTAATCTCTGATACTCACATTGAGCTCAGCCTGGCAGGGTCTCCAATAACTGATTAATCTCTGATACTCACATTGAGCTCAGCCTGGGAGGGTCTCCAATAACTGATTAATCTCTGATACTCACATTGAGCTCAGCCTGGGAGGGTCTCCAATAACTGATTAATCTCTGATACTCACATTGAGCTCAGCCTGGGAGGGTCTCCAATAACTGATTAATCTCTGATACTCACATTGAGCTCAGCCTGGGAGGGTCTCCAATAACTGATTAATCTCTGATACTCACATTGAGCTCAGCCTGGGAGGGTCTCCAATAACTGATTAATCTCTGATACTCACACTGAGCTCAGCCTGGGAGGGTCTCCAATAACTGATTAATCTCTGATACTCACACTGAGCTCAGCCTGGGAGGGTCTCCAATAACTGATTAATCTCTGATACTCACATTGAGCTCAGCCTGGGAGGGTCTCCAATAACTGATTAATCTCTGATACTCACATTGAGCTCAGCCTGGCAGGGTCTCCAATAACTGATTAATCTCTGATACTCACACTGAGCTCAGCCTGGGAGGGTCTCCAATAACTGATTAATCTCTGATACTCACACTGAGCTCAGCCTGGGAGGGTCTCCAATAACTGATTAATCTCTGATACTCACATTGAGCTCAGCCTGGGAGGGTCTCCAATAACTGATTAATCTCTGATACTCACATTGAGCTCAGCCTGGCAGGGTCTCCAATAACTGATTAATCTCTGATACTCACATTGAGCTCAGCCTGGGAGGGTCTCCAATAACTGATTAATCTCTGATACTCACATTGAGCTCAGCCTGGGAGGGTCTCCAATAACTGATTAATCTCTGATACTCACATTGAGCTCAGCCTGGGAGGGTCTCCAATAACTGATTAATCTCTGATACTCACATTGAGCTCAGCCTGGGAGGGTCTCCAATAACTGATTAATCTCTGATACTCACACTGAGCTCAGCCTGGCAGGGTCTCCAATAACTGATTAATCTCTTGATACTCACATTGAGCTCAGCCTGGGAGGGTCTCCAATAACTGATTAATCTCAGATACTCACATTGAGCTCAGCCTGGCAGGGTCTCCAATAACTGATTAATCTCTGATACTCACATTGAGCTCAGCCTGGGAGGGTCTCCAATAACTGATTAATCTCAGATACTCACATTGAGCTCAGCCTGGGAGGGTCTCCAATAACTGATTAATCTCTTGATACTCACATTGAGCTCAGCCTGGCAGGGTCTCCAATAACTGATTAATCTCTTGATACTCACATTGAGCTCAGCCTGGGAGGGTCTCCAATAACTGATTAATCTCAGATACTCACATTGAGCTCAGCCTGGGAGGGTCTCCAATAACTGATTAATCTCTTGATACTCACATTGAGCTCAGCCTGGCAGGGTCTCCAATAACTGATTAATCTCTTGATACTCACATTGAGCTCAGCCTGGGAGGGTCTCCAATAACTGATTAATCTCAGATACTCACATTGAGCTCAGCCTGGGAGGGTCTCCAATAACTGATTAATCTCTGATACTCACATTGAGCTCAGCCTGGGAGGGTCTCCAATAACTGATTAATCTCTGATACTCACATTGAGCTCAGCCTGGGAGGGTCTCCAATAACTGATTAATCTCTGATACTCACATTGAGCTCAGCCTGGGAGGGTCTCCAATAACTGATTAATCTCTGATACTCACATTGAGCTCAGCCTGGGAGGGTCTCCAATAACTGATTAATCTCTGATACTCACATTGATCTCTGCCTGGGAGAGTCTCTAATACTCTAGTGTCATATTGATTTATTGAGCACTGCCAGGTGTTGCAGTATATGTATGTGTGTGTGTATATCTATTCCCAGGCTCTGTACACATGCATTATCCACAGTAAAGCTGAATAAAAGTATCTCTGCAGTAATCACCGATGTCCTGTGGATGTTTGATTATATTTGACCTTCAGGTGTATTTCTCAAGGTCAGGCTGACATTTAGGGTCCAAGTGGTGCTCATGGAGTGATCACCAAGGGAATCAATGGGACTGTTTATTGGCCAGATATGGCTAGTGGTTTTTGCTTTGTGTTGTGTATTTTGTGTCTGTTATTAGGGATCATTATTTCTCTATCAGTATTTGAAGCCGTGATGTTTCCACTGATCTGCTGGTGAGGTGTATGTCTTATTACGGTAAATTCTAGGGTGGTATTTTCCCCTTGCAGGGGGGGGGGGGGGGGGGATGGAATGGAGCTCACTTTTTTCCTGTATTGCTCATTCTAGTTCTAGCTCATGCCCAGCCCCTAATGGAAATGAATCATCGGCTGTGGCAAGTACTCTGAGCTGCTGGCTTGTGCATTACTCAATTCAGTGCTTTAATCAGGCTGTATATCAATAGGGAGAATAAATGGAATCATTTGAGTGTTTGTTTAAATGTTGCATAGATTGCAGTCAGCTAATAGACTGTGTTAAACGATCCGTGGGTGAATCTAAACAGGTCTTGTTAGATAGGAGGAGATATTACAGAGCTGCATTCATATCACTGGGGTCTTGTAGGATGTGCTTGTTTTTTCCCCCAGGGGGATCTGATTTCTGGATTTTCCTGTTATTAATGAGCCGTGGTCTGTAAGTAGATTGTCATGTGGTCTGTCTGTAAATCCAGCACCAGATCTTGAGGTAGAGAGCCCTGCTCACAGAGCTTACAATCTAGATAAAACGGAATTACAGACTGTGTTATATGAACAGAGACAGACTGATACATGAGGTAGAGAGCCCTGCTCACAGAGCTTACAATCTAGATAAAAGGGAATTACAGACTGTGTTATATGAACAAAGACAGACTGATACATGAGGTAGAGAGCTCTGCTCACAGAGCTTACAATCTAGATAAAACGGAATTACAGACTACATTATATGAACAGAGACAGACTGATAAATGAGGTAGAAAGCCTTGCTCACAGAGCTTACAATCTAGATACAAGGGAATTACAGACTGTGTTATATGAACAGAGACAGACTGATACACGAGGTAGAGAGCCTTGCTCACAGAGCTTACAATCTAGATACAAGGGAATTACAGACTGTGTTATATGAACAGAGACAGACTGATACACGAGGTAGAGAGCCTTGCTCACAGAGCTTACAATCTAGATAAAAGGGAATTACAGACTGCGCTATATGAACAGAGACAGACTGATACATGAGGTAGAGAGCCTTGCTCACAGAGCTTACAATCTAGATAAAAGGGAATTACAGACTGTGTTATATGAACAGAGACAGACTGATACATGAGGTAGAGACCCCTGCTCACAGAGCTTACAATCTAGATAAAAGGGAATTACAGACTGTGTTATATGAACAGAGACAGACTGATACATGAGGTAGAGAGCCTTGCTCACAGAGCTTACAATCTAGATAAAACGGAATTACAGACTGCGTTATATGAACAGAGACAGACTGATACATGAGGTAGAGAGCCCTGCTCACAGAGCTTACAATCTAGATAAAACGGAATTACAGACTACATTATATGAACAGAGACAGACTGATAAATGAGGTAGAAAGCCTTGCTCACAGAGCTTACAATCTAGATACAAGGGAATTACAGACTGTGTTATATGAACAGAGACAGACTGATACACGAGGTAGAGAGCCTTGCTCACAGAGCTTACAATCTAGATACAAGGGAATTACAGACTGTGTTATATGAACAGAGACAGACTGATACACGAGGTAGAGAGCCTTGCTCACAGAGCTTACAATCTAGATAAAAGGGAATTACAGACTGCGCTATATGAACAGAGACAGACTGATACATGAGGTAGAGAGCCTTGCTCACAGAGCTTACAATCTAGATAAAAGGGAATTACAGACTGTGTTATATGAACAGAGACAGACTGATACATGAGGTAGAGACCCCTGCTCACAGAGCTTACAATCTAGATAAAAGGGAATTACAGACTGTGTTATATGAACAGAGACAGACTGATACATGAGGTAGAGACCCCTGCTCACAGAGCTTACAATCTAGATAAAAGGGAATTACAGACTGTGTTATATGAACAGAGACAGACTGATACATGAGGTAGAGAGCCCTGCTCACAGAGCTTACAATCTAGATAAAGGGAATTACAGACTGTGTTATATGAACAGAGACAGACTGATTCATGAGGTAGAGAGCCTTGCTCACAGAGCTTACAATCTAGATAAAAGGGAATTACAAACTGTGTTATATGAACAGAGACAGACTGATACATGAGGTGGAGAGCCCTGCTCACAGAGCTTACAATCTAGATACAAGGAAATTACAGACTGTGTTATATGAACAGAGACAGACTGATACATGAGGTAGAGAGCCCTGCTCACAGAGCTTACAATCTAGATACAAGGGAATTACAGACTGTGTTATATGAACAGAGACAGACTGATACACGAGGTAGAGAGCCTTGCTCACAGAGCTTACAATCTAGATAAAAGGGAATTACAGACTGTGTTATATGAACAGAGACAGACTGATACATGAGGTAGAGACAGACTGATACATGAGGTAGAGACAGACTGATACATGAGGTAGAGAGCCTTGCTCACAGAGCTTACAATCTAGATAAAAGGGAATTACAGACTGCGCTATATGAACAGAGACAGACTGATACATGAGGTAGAGAGCCTTGCTCACAGAGCTTACAATCTAGATAAAAGGGAATTACAGACTGCGCTATATGAACAGAGACAGACTGATACATGAAGTAGAGAGCCCTGCTCACAGAGCTTACAATCTATCGGGACAGACTGATACATGAGGTAGAGAGCCCTGCTCACAGAGCTTACAATCTAGATAAAAGGGAATTACAGACTGTGTTATATGAACAGAGACAGACTGATACATGAGGTAGAGAGCCCTGCTCACAGAGCTTACAATCTAGATAAGAAAATTACAGACTGTGTTATATGAACAGAGACAGACTGATACATGAGGTAGAGAGTCCTGCTCATAGAGATTACAATCTAGATACAAGGGAATTACAGACTACGTTATATGAACTGAGGCAGACTGATACATGAGGTAGAGAGCCTTGCTCACAGAGCTTACAATCTAGAGGGACAGACTGATACATGAGGTAGAGAGCCTTGCTCGCAGAGCTTACAATCTAGAGGGAGTGTGGGACATGAGGTTAAAGGGAAGGTGGTGGTAGTAACAGTATTAGGGATGGTTGGAGCTAGGTGGGTTTGGCCAGAGGTGATGTGTTTTCTAGTTGGAGGAGTTGTAAGATTCCTGTTCGTAACACTGTTTGAGGACGGGGAGAGCTGGTGGGATTGGATAGAGGTTAATTCATGGATGGCGTAGTGCTGTGTGTATTAAGCTTGAGGTTTTAAGGGAATTCTTGAAGTTTGAGAAGGAAGGAGAGAGCTGGATGCTCTGCGCGAGTGTGAAGAGGTGATGAGGTTGGAGGAGAGCAGGGAAGTATCGGGTAATGAGGGAGGTAGTGTAAGGGAGGACCTAGGAGCTTTTTAGGTTAAAGATGGAGTTTTACATTTTATTCTAGAGCAGACAGGAAGCCAGTGGAGGGCGTTGTAGAGGGCATTGTAGAGAGCAGCAGCCTGGGATTTGTTTAGCTCTTTATGTTGTGCAGCAGTTTGATGGTTTATTGGTCTGTTTTGTTTCTCTAGATGCCGGCTATCAGTTCGATATTTGCTATACCTCTGTGCTTAAAAGAGCCATTCGTACCTTGTGGATCGCTCTGAATGCCACTGACCAGATGTGGCTGCCGGTTGTGAGAACATGGCGTCTTAATGAGCGACACTATGGCGGTCTGACGGGTCTGAACAAGGCTGAGACCGCAGCTAAACATGGTGAGGAGCAGGTGAAGATCTGGAGACGGTCGTTTGATGTCCCTCCTCCTCCCATGGATCCAGACCATGACTATTACAGCAGCATCAGCAAGGTGAGCTACACCCCTCATATAATCCCAGCCACATCACTGCTCCACAGAAATAGCTTCCAGTACTAGGAGTAAATATAATGTGTCCTGGGCTGCTACCCCTTCACAGTGAGGTATGTATGGGTAAAGAAGAGAGCCCGGCGCGGGCTAAGGGGGAGCAAGAGCCCGGCGCGGGCTAAGGGGGAGCAAGAGCCCGGCGCGGGCTAAGGGGGAGCGAGAGCCCGGCGCGGGCTAAGGGGGAGAGAGAGAGCCCGGCGCGGGCTAAGGGGGAGAGAGAGAGCCCGGCGCGGGCTAAGGGGGAGAGAGAGAGCCCGGCGCGGGCTAAGGGGGAGAGAGAGAGCCCGGCGCGGGCTAAGGGGGAGAGAGAGAGCCCGGCGCGGGCTAAGGGGGAGAGAGAGAGCCCGGCGCGGGCTAAGGGGGAGAGAGAGAGCCCGGCGCGGGCTAAGGGGGAGAGAGAGAGCCCGGCGCGGGCTAAGGGGGAGAGAGAGAGCCCGGCGCGGGCTAAGGGGGAGAGAGAGAGCCCGGCGCGGGCTAAGGGGGAGAGAGAGAGCCCGGCGCGGGCTAAGGGGGAGAGAGAGAGCCCGGCGCGGGCTAAGGGGGAGAGAGAGAGCCCGGCGCGGGCTAAGGGGGAGAGAGAGCCCGGCGCAGCAGGAGTATAACAGCGGTGACAACACCTCACCTGCGTTTATTCACATACAGAGTGAGCGGAGAGACAGCAGCCCCCCTTTCTCAGTACATACAATCCCCCCCGGCCCTTTAAAACAACAGAGATTTTCAGTGGAATTCCAGCTTTGGGGGTTTAGTGTTGGACTTTGCAGTTTGAATGGAGAAAGAAAACATTTACTCGGTTAAAATAAATTCTCATTTGTTGGAAATTTGAACCCAAACAATGGATTTTAATACGGTTACCTGGGCGGGACTGTTGCCATAGTGACGGCAATATCTCTTATTAAACTTTTATTTGGGTTTTTTAGGAGACAGTAGCTGGAATAAAAAACCAAAAGAAGAAATTGTGCAAGTGATACATTTCAGCAAAGATACCATAACACCCTTTAGCGCCTGTGGAAATGTACAAAATGTTAAAAAAAAGAAAATAAATAGAAATAATTTTTTGGACCCCATAGGTGGGACGGCCCCTTCAAATAATGTGACTGTATTCTGGCAGAACATGGTGACAAACAGCCGAGCGGCAAAGATTCCCTGACTTTGCTGTCTCTCCAGCTTGGAAATGAATGACTGTTTTGCAGGTCACTTGTATAGTCATTTTTAGTATTGGAATGATTTTCCCTGTCCTTGTCCTAGGACCGGCGTTACGCAGATTTAACGGAAGATGAGCTCCCAAGCTGTGAGAGTCTGAAGGATACAATCGCCAGAGCTCTGCCCTTCTGGAACGAACAGATCGTCCCACAGATCAAAGAGGGCAAGCAAGTGTTGATCGCAGCTCACGGGAACAGTCTTCGGGGGATTGTCAAACACCTTGAAGGTAACTGTCAGACTGCGCTGTGAGTGAAGCATTGCGAGGTTAGGCAGAGGGTTAAAACAGATCTGCTCTTTCTCCAGCTTGTCCCTGAATAAACATGTTTATCTAACATTACATGCACTAGGGCACATAGCTACACGTATGGCCAAATTCTGCCAATGCTGCAGATCATGACCCAGAAATAGACGGGGCTCTGTAAGGAAAAGTGCTGTGTACGCAGATATGGAGCATAAACCCTGTGTTATAAGGACTCTGTCACCCAAACATTGCTTGTACTGCGACTGTATCACCCAAACACTACTTATACTGCGACTGTATCACCCAAACACTGCTTATACTGCGACTGTATCACCCAAACACTACTTATACTGTGACTGTATCACCCAAACACTACTTATACTGCGACTGTATCACCCAAACACTGCTTGTACTGCGACTGTATCACCCAAACACTACTTATACTGTGACTGTATCACCCAAACACTACTTATACTGCGACTGTATCACCCAAACACTACTTATACTGTGACTGTATCACCCAAACACTACTTATACTGCGACTGTATCACCCAAACACTGCTTATACTGCGACTGTATCACCCAAACACTGCTTATACTGCGACTGTATCACCCAAATATTACTAGTACTGCGACTGTATCACCCAAACACTACTAGTACTGCGACTGTATCACCCAAACACTACTTATACTGCGACTGTATCACCCAAACACTGCTTATACTGTGACTGTATCACCTAAACACTACTAGTACTGCGACTGTATCACCCAAACACTACTAGTACTGCGACTGTATCACCCAAACACTGCTTATACTGCGACTGTATCACCCAAACACTACTTATACTGCGACTGTATCACCCAAACACTACTAATACTGCGACTGTATCACCCAAACACTAATACTGTGACTGTATCACCCAAACACTGCTTATACTGCGACTGTATCACCCAAATACTACTTATACTGCGACTGTATCACCCAAACACTGCTTATACTGTGACTGTATCACCCAAACACTACTAATACTGCGACTGTATCACCCAAACACTGCTTATACTGCGACTGTATCACCCAAATACTACTAGTACTGCGACTGTATCATACAAACACTACTAATACTGTGACTGTATCACCTAAACACTACTAGTACTGCGACTGTATCACCCAAACACTACTAGTACTGCGACTGTATCACCCAAACACTGCTTATACTGCGACTGTATCACCCAAACACTACTTATACTGCGACTGTATCACCCAAACACTACTAATACTGCGACTGTATCACCCAAACACTACTAATACTGTGACTGTATCACCCAAACACTGCTTATACTGCGACTGTATCACCCAAATACTACTTATACTGCGACTGTATCACCCAAACACTGCTTATACTGTGACTGTATCACCCAAACACTACTAATACTGCGACTGTATCACCCAAACACTGCTTATACTGCGACTGTATCACCCAAATACTACTAGTACTGCGACTGTATCATACAAACACTACTAATACTGCGACTGTATCACCCAAACACTACTAGTACTGCGACTGTATCACCCAAACACTACTAGTACTGCGACTGTATCACCCAAACACTGCTTATACTGCGACTGTATCACCCAAACACTACTTATACTGCGACTGTATCACCCAAACACTACTAGTACTGCGACTGTATCACCCAAACACTACTAGTACTGCGACTGTATCACCCAAACACTACTAATACTGCGACTGTATCACCCAAACACTACTAATACTGCGACTGTATCACCCAAACACTACTAATACTGCGACTGTATCACCCAAACACTACTAGTACTGCGACTGTATCACCCAAACACTACTAGTACTGCGACTGTATCACCCAAACACTACTAATACTGCGACTGTATCACCCAAACACTACTAATACTGCGACTGTATCACCCAAACACTGCTTATACTGTGACTGTCACCTAAACACTGCTAGTACTGCGACTGTATCACCCAAACACTGCTAGTACTGCGACTGTATCACCCAAACACTGCTAGTACTGCATCACACAAACACTACTAATACTGTGACTGTATCACCCAAACACTGCTTGTACTGCGACTGTATCACCCAAACACTGCTAGTACTGCGACTGTATCACCCAAACACTGCTAGTACTGCGACTGTATCACCCAAACACTGCTAGTACTGCGACTGTATCACCCAAACACTGCTAGTACTGCGACTGTATCACCCAAAAACTGCTAGTACTGCGACTGTATGACACAAACACTACTAGTACTGCGACTGTATCACCCAAACACTACTAGTACTGCATCACACAAACACTACTAATACTGTGACTGTATCACCCAAACACTGCTTGTACTGCGACTGTATCACCCAAACACTGCTTATACTGTGACTGTATCACCTAAACACTGCTTATACTGTGACTGTATCAGCTAAACACTGCTTATACTGTGACCGTATCACCTAAACACTGCTTATACTGTGACTGTATCACATAAACACTGCTTATCCTGTGACTGTATCACCTAAACACTGCTTATACTGTGACTGTATCACCTAAACACTGCTTATACTGTGACTGTATCACCCAAACACTGCTTGTACTGCGACTGTATCACCCAAACACTGCTTGTACTGCGACTGTATCACCCAAACACTGCTTATATTTCGACTGTGTCGTCCAAACACACACGCTGCTTGTACTATAAATGCAGATAATAAGAAATGATGAATGAATATTTTTATATTGTGTTAGCAGAATTGCTGCAAAGCCATGAATTAGGAGCAAACTGGGGTTTAAATGGGTCTGTGGGTCTCCTGCTTATGTCCTCACCTGTGGCTTGATATGCAAATGATTCCCATAGAAGATTAGTTGCATATGAACCCACAAGGTGATGTCATACACAGGAGACATGTTCATCTTTAACTTGTGCATTCGTTGCAGTTATGCTGACAGTGTATGGATCATGGTGATTCTCTATATTCACAGTAATGTTGTGTCCGTTACAGTGACATTTAGGGACTGACGCCCCTCTCTGCTCATTACACTATAGTACAACAGTGTTACTGCCACACAGTGTGAACAGGAGGGGATCAGTGTAGGTTCTGTATAAAGGAAATGTCTGGGGTAAAGCTCGAAAAGTGATGTCATCAGCGGGAACATTCCATTGGTTTCCATGGTGACTGCACCACCTGGTTAAATGGTCATGCACAGAGGGCAGCATTCAGCCGACTGTTACAAGGTCACTTTAAACACATTGGGAATTACGTATAAAGGTCAGTCACCATGGAAACCAATGGAATGTTCTGCAGTCACCATGGGAACCAATGGAATGTTCCTGCTGATGACATCACTTTTAGAACTTTACCCCAGAAATCAGTGTTATACAGGCCTGCCCAGTGGCATCCCACGTTACAGGTGTCTGCAGAAGCCGCAGGTAACGTGTCTTGTTTCAGGTATGTCTGAGGAGGCCATCATGGAGCTGAACCTGCCCACCGGGATTCCCATCGTGTACGAGTTGGACAAGAACCTGAAACCCATCAAGCCAATGCAGTTCCTTGGGGATGAGGAGACCGTGAGGAAAGCCATGGAAGCGGTCGCTGCCCAGGGCAAAGCCAAGAAGTAATTCTACCCGAACGCAAAAGCTGCTCCTTAGTTTACGTTCCCCAAACACTTCCCAGCTCCGGTCTCAAATACAGCCCAGCCGTGTCGTCTCCTTCAGCCAGACTCCGCTCCGTACACTGTGAAACGCGTTGTCTACCAGGGACCAATATCCGTTCATGTAGTCTCCAATATTAACCATGTCCATGCCAGAGAAGGCATTGTTCACCTCCAGTACCCAAACGGTTAATTACAAGACCTCCATTGCTATAGTGTGAGATTTGTTTACTTCCCATACGGTTAATGTGGAGATTATTCTGCAATGCCTCAATGGTGTGTAATTCCCAGTATGTCACGGTTATTTCCAAAATGCTTCAGTTATCAATGTCTTGGGTGGAATATTTTCTGTTACTTTTATCTGAATCATCTTTCCATCGCAAGTGATGTGAATCCAGCCTTGGTTACTCCGGCACTATGTGATCACAACTCCGCGCGGTCTGTATTTTAGATTTCTGATGGGATTAACCCTTCCCAGTCACTTAGTGCTAGCAGTCTCCATGTGGCAGGCGCCTCTCCTGTGTCTTGAGCCGATGTCCTGCTTTATAAATGTGGAACTTTCTTTGCACAACTTTCCTGTAGTTCTCTCCTAATGGAGACGTCATTTATCTAAATCATTTCAATAAATTAGTGATGTGCAATGGTTATTGTGAGTTTCGTGGATTGAGTTATGACAAGTCAAATGTATCCTATTCTCTGTAACTGTGAGTTGGAGATTGAGATCTGCCACGGTGTGGAACAAAGGTGGTAAGCGGTACACAGATTGCAAAGACAGCACCACCCACGCTCCTCAGTAAATAAACCGTTGCTCAACACTTAGTGACGTGTTTAATTTCACTCAAATTGTGTCAACCCCTGAAGGTCTTTCTCAAGCCATAAAAGCGTGTGAACAAAGTGTTAAAAGGGAAAATAGTTTCATACATAGTGTAATTTTCTTATCTAGCAGTGCAGGGGTGGAGCTTTCTGAAACAGCCTATATCTAGCAGTGCAGGGGTGGAGCTTTCTGAAACAGCCTATATCTAGCAGTGCAGGGGTGGAGCTTTCTGAAACAGCCTATATCTAGCAGTGCAGGGGTGGAGCTTTCTGAAACAGCCTAAATCTCTGCTTATAAAGGTGTCCTATAATGAATGTATATATATTATAAACATATTTGATCTGAAATCTACATGGTTAACAAGGCTTCCTAATAATTTAAATAATATAAAATGTGACCCTGAATGGCAGAATTCAAATGTGATCACCCTACAGGTCATCGTAACAAGACATCCAGTGGGCCAACAAATTATTCTAGCAGGACTGGTACTCTTTACTGCCTCCCAACACTGACCCACCAAAGTGAGATGTGGCTGCCAAAGTTTTTCAGCTACAGTTTGTTGCAGTGCCAGGTTGTCTCTTACACTGGAATGAAACTTGGCCATGATGTCTGGTTATTGCAGGACGTTGCAGATTTGGTGGATTTCTCACCTTCCTCCACTGAAGCACCTTGTTAAAGGGAAGTTACAAAATTCAATTAGATGCAAGGCATGGCCAGCCAAAGACCCCCGACAAATCCGTGTAGTCTGCACCACAAGGGTGCTTCCTGGCCGTGATTGTTCTCAGTGCGCCGTCGCAACCAATGTCAGAAATATAAAACTGAAAAAGTGATAAATCCACTTTAACCCCCCCTCACCCTTCCTGGGACAGTCCTACCACCCCCCTCACCCTCCCTGGGACAGTCCCAACACCACCTCCCTTCTTCCTCCCTGGGACAGTCCCACCACCTCCCCTCACCCTCCCTGGGACAGTCCTACCAACTCCCTTCTTCCCTGGGACAGTCCCACCACCCCCCTCACCCTCCCTGGGACAGTCCTACCACCTCCCTCCCTCCCTGGGACAGTCCTACCACCTCCCCTCATCCTCCCGGGGACAGTCCTACCACCTCCCTCGGACAGTCCCACCACCTCCCTCACCCTCCCTGGGACAGTCCCACCACCTCCCTGGGACAGTCCTACCACCCCCCTCACCCTCCCTGGGACAGTCCTACCACCTCCCCTCACCCACCCTGGGACAGTCCTACCAACTCCCTTCTTCCCTGGGACAGTCCCACCACCCCCCTCACCCTCCCTGGGACAGTCCTACCAACTCCCTTCTTCCCTGGGACAGTCCCACCACCCCCCTCACCCTCCCTGGGACAGTCCTACCACCTCCCTTCTTCCTCCCTGGGACAGTCCTACCACCTCCCCTCATCCTCCCGGGGACAGTCCTACCACCTCCCCTCATCCTCCCGGGGACAGTCCTACCACCTCCCTCATCCTCCCTGGGACAGTCCCACCACCTCCCTCACCCTCCCTGGGACAGTCCCACCACCTCCCTCACCCTCCCTGGGACAGTCCTACCACCCCCCTCACCCTCCCTGGGACAGTCCTACCACCTCCCTTCTTCCTCCCTGGGACAGTCCTACCACCTCCCCATATCCTCCCGGGGACAGTCCTACCACCCCCCTCATCCTCCCTGGGACAGTCCTACCACCTCCCCTCATCCTCCCGGGCACAGTCCCACCACCCCCCTCACCCTCCCGGGCACAGTCCCACCACCTCCCCTCACCCTCCCTGGGACAGTCCTACCACCTCCCTCACACTCCCTGGGACAGTCCCACCACCTCCCTGGGACAGTCCTACCACCCCCCTCACCCTCCCTGGGACAGTCCTACCACCTCCCCTCACCCTCCCTGGGACAGTCCTACCAACTCCCTTCTTCCCTGGGACAGTCCCACCACCCCCCTCACCCTCCCTGGGACAGTCCTACCAACTCCCTTCTTCCCTGGGACAGTCCCACCACCCCCCTCACCCTCCCTGGGACAGTCCTACCACCTCCCTTCTTCCTCCCTGGGACAGTCCTACCACCTCCCCTCATCCTCCCGGGGACAGTCCTACCACCTCCCTCATCCTCCCTGGGACAGTCCCACCACCTCCCTCACCCTCCCTGGGACAGTCCCACCACCTCCCTCACCCTCCCTGGGACAGTCCTACCACCCCCCTCACCCTCCCTGGGACAGTCCTACCACCTCCCTTCTTCCTCCCTGGGACAGTCCTACCACCTCCCCATATCCTCCCGGGGACAGTCCTACCACCCCCCTCATCCTCCCTGGGACAGTCCTACCACCTCCCTGGGACAGTCCCACCACCTCCCCTCATCCTCCCGGGCACAGTCCCACCACCCCCCTCACCCTCCTGGGCACAGTCCCACCACCTCCCCTCACCCTCCCTGGGACAGTCCTACCACCTCCCTCATCCTCCCTGGGACAGTCCCACCACCTCCCTGGGACAGTCCTACCACCCCCCTCACCCTCCCTGGGACAGTCCTACCACCTCCCTTCTTCCTCCCTGGGACAGTCCTACCACCTCCCCTCATCCTCCCGGGGACAGTCCTACCACCTCCCTGGGACAGTCCCACCACCTCCCTCACCCTCCCTGGGACAGTCCCACCACCTCCCTCACCCTCCCTGGGACAGTCCTACCACCCCCCTCACCCTCCCTGGGACAGTCCTACCACCTCCCTTCTTCCTCCCTGGGACAGTCCTACCACCTCCCTTCTTCCTCCCTGGGACAGTCCTACCACCCCCCTCATCCTCCCTGGGACAGTCCTACCACCTCCCTGGGACAGTCCCACCACCTCCCCTCATCCTCCCGGGCACAGTCCCACCACCTCCCCTCATCCTCCCGGGCACAGTCCCACCACCCCCCTCACCCTCCCGGGCACAGTCCCACCACCTCCCCTCACCCTCCCTGGGACAGTCCTACCACCTCCCTCATCCTCCCTGGGACAGTCCTACCACCTCCCTCATCCTCCCTGGGACAGTCCCACCACCTCCCTCACCCTCCCTGGGACAGTCCCACCACCCCCCTCACCCTCCCGGGCACAGTCCCACCACCTCCCCGGGACAGTCCTACCACCCCCCTCACCCTCCCGGGGACAGTCCTACCACCTCCCTCACCCTCCCTGGGACAGTCCCACCACCTCCCTCACCCTCCCTGGGACAGTCCCACCACCTCCCTCACCCTCCCTGGGACAGTCCCACCACCTCCCTCACCCTCCCTGGGACAGTCCCACCACCTCCCTCACCCTCCCTGGGACAGTCCTACCACCCCCCTCACCCTCCCTGGGACAGTCCTACCACCCCCCTCATCCTCCCGGGGACAGTCCTACCACCCCCCTCATCCTCCCGGGGACAGTCCTACCACCCCCCTCACCCTCCCGGGGACAGTCCCACCACCTCCCTCATCCTCCCTGGGACAGTCCCACCACCTCCCTCATCCTCCCTGGGACAGTCCTACCCTCCCCCTCACCCTCCCTGGGACAGTCCTACCACCTCCCTCACCCTCCCGGGGACAGTCCCACCACCTCCCTCATCCTCCCTGGGACAGTCCCACCACCTCCCTCATCCTCCCTGGGACAGTCCTACCACCCCCCTCACCCTCCCTGGGACAGTCCTACCACCTCCCTCATCCTCCCTGGGACAGTCCTACCACCCCCCTCATCCTCCCTGGGACAGTCCTACCACCTCCCTCACCCTCCCTGGGACAGTCCCACCACCTCCCTCATCCTCCCTGGGACAGTCCTACCACCCCCCTCATCCTCCCTGGGACAGTCCCACCACCTCCCTCATCCTCCCTGGGACAGTCCCACCACCTCCCTCATCCTCCCTGGGACAGTCCCACCACCTCCCTCATCCTCCCTGGGACAGTCCCACCACCTCCCTCACCCTCCCTGGGACAGTCCCACCACCTCCCTCATCCTCCCTGGGACAGTCCCACCACCCCCCTCATCCTCCCTGGGACAGTCCTACCACCCCCCTCATCCTCCCTGGGACAGTCCTACCACCTCCCTCACCCTCCCTGGGACAGTCCTACCACCTCCCTCACCCTCCCTGGGACAGTCCTACCACCTCCCTCATCCTCCCTGGGACAGTCCTACCACCCCCCTCATCCTCCCTGGGACAGTCCTACCACCTCCCTCACCCTCCCTGGGACAGTCCCACCACCCCCCTCACCCTCCCTGGGACAGTCCCACCACCTCCCTCATCCTCCCTGGGACAGTCCTACCACCTCCCTCATCCTCCCTGGGACAGTCCCACCACCTCCCCCCCCTCCCTGGGACAGTCCTACCACCTCCCTCACCCTCCCTGGGACAGTCCTACCACCTCCCTCACCCTCCCTGGGACAGTCCTACCACCCCCCTCATCCTCCCTGGGACAGTCCTACCACCTCCCTCACCCTCCCTGGGACAGTCCTACCACCCCCCTCACCCTCCCTGGGACAGTCCTACCACCTCCCTCACCCTCCCTGGGACAGTCCTACCACCTCCCTCATCCTCCCTGGGACAGTCCTACCACCCCCCTCATCCTCCCTGGGACAGTCCCACCACCTCCCTCACCCTCCCTGGGACAGTCCTACCACCCCCCTCATCCTCCCTGGGACAGTCCCACCACCTCCCTCACCCTCCCTGGGACAGTCCTACCACCTACCTCATCCTCCCTGGGACAGTCCTACCACCTCCCTCACCCTCCCTGGGACAGTCCTACCACCCCCCTCATCCTCCCTGGGACAGTCCCACCACCTCCCTCACCCTCCCTGGGACAGTCCTACCACCTACCTCATCCTCCCTGGGACAGTCCTACCACCTCCCTCATCCTCCCTGGGACAGTCCCACCACCTCCCTCACCCTCCCTGGGACAGTCCTACCACCTCCCTCACCCTCCCGGGCACAGGATTTTGTAGTCATTGGTTAGATGGGACTATTCCCAAATCAAAGATGTCCGGCGGCGACTTCCGGTAAGCCTTGCATGGGATTGGCTGAGTTGGTCCAATGAGAAGCACTTATATTAGTGACCAATCCGAGCGCAGGTTCTAGGTTTGTCTCCCACGTGACTGCGATGGCTCCTGTGCGATGCTGTGTACCGGGTGAGCTATAACTGACCGCAGGTCGCATCATGCTCAGCCATTAATACTGCGAGTCTCCTGCTATCCCTTTATTATCATTATCACTGTGCATTTATTATCATCATTACATATTATTATCATTATCACTGTGCATTTATTATCATCATTACATATTATTATCATTATCACTGTACATTTATTATCATCCTTACATATTATTATCATTATCACTGTACATTTATTATCATCCTTACATATTATTATCATTATCACTGTACATTTATTATCATCCTTACATATTATTATCATTATCACTGTACATTTATTATCATCATTACATATTATTATCATTATCACTGTGCATTTATTATCATCATTACATATTATTATCATTATCACTGTACATTTATTATCATCATTACATATTATTATCATTATCACTGTACATTTATTATCATCCTTACATATTATTATCATTATCACTGTACATTTATTATCATCATTACATATTATTATCATTATCACTGTACATTTATTATCATCATTACATATTATTATCATTATCACTGTACATTTATTATCATCCTTACATATTATTATCATTATCACTGTACATTTATTATCATCATTACATATTATTATCATTATCACTGTGCATTTATTATCATCATTACATATTATTATCATTATCACTGTGCATTTATTATCATCATTACATATTATTATCATTATCACTGTGCATTTATTATCATCATTACATATTATTATCATTATCACTGTACATTTATTATCATCATTACATATTATTATCATTATCACTGTGCATTTATTATCATCATTACATATTATTATCATTATCACTGTGCATTTATTATCATCATTACATATTATTATCATTATCACTGTGCATTTATTATCATCCTTACATATTATTATCATTATCACTGTACATTTATTATCATCCTTACATATTATTATCATTATCACTGTACATTTATTATCATCATTACATATTATTATCATTATCACTGTACATTTATTATCATCCTTACATATTATTATCATTATCACTGTACATTTATTATCATCCTTACATATTATTATCATTATCACTGTACATTTATTATCATCCTTACATATTATTATCATTATCACTGTACATTTATTATCATCCTTACATATTATTATCATTATCACTGTACATTTATTATCATCCTTACATATTATTATCATTATCACTGTACATTTATTATCATCCTTACATATTATCATTATCACTGTACATTTATTATCATCATTACATATTATTATTATCACTGTACATTTATTATCATCCTTACATATTATTATTATTATCACTGTGCATTTATTATCATCCTTACATATTATTATCATTATCACTGTACATTTATTATCATCCTTACATATTATTATTATTATCACTGTGCATTTATTATCATCCTTACATATTATTATCATTATCACTGTACATTTATTATCATCCTTACATATTATCATTATCACTGTACATTTATTATCATCCTTACATATTATTATCATTATCACTGTACATTTATTATCATCCTTACATATTATTATCATTATCACTGTACATTTATTATCATCCTTACATATTATTATCATTATCACTGTACATTTATTATCATCCTTACATATTATTATCATTATCACTGTGCATTTATTATCATCATTACATATTATTATCATTATCACTGTACATTTATTATCATCCTTACATATTATTATCATTATCACTGTGCATTTATCATCATTACATATTATCATTATCACTGTGCATTTATTATCATCATTACATATTATTATTATTATCACTGTACATTTATTATCATCCTTACATATTATTATCATTATCACTGTGCATTTATTATCATCCTTACATATTATTATCATTATCACTGTGCATTTATTATCATCATTACATATTATTATCATTATCACTGTACATTTATTATCATCATTACATATTATTATCATTATCACTGTACATTTATTATCATCATTACATATTATTATCATTATCACTGTGCATTTATCATCCTTACATATTATCATTATCACTGTGCATTTATTATCATCATTACATATTATTATTATTATCACTGTGCATTTATTATCATCCTTACATATTATTATCATTATCACTGTGCATTTATTATCATCCTTACATATTATTATTATTATCACTGTACATTTATTATCATCCTTACATATTATCATTATCACTGTACATTTATTATCATCCTTACATATTATTATCATTATCACTGTGCATTTATTATCATCCTTACATATTATTATTATTATCACTGTACATTTATTATCATCCTTACATATTATTATTATTATCACTGTACATTTATTATCATCCTTACATATTATTATCACTGTGCATTTATTATCATCATTACATATTATTATTATTATCACTGTACATTTATTATCATCCTTACATATTATTATCACTGTGCATTTATTATCATCATTACATATTATTATCATTATCACTGTACATTTATTATCATCATTACATATTATTATCATTATCACTGTGCATTTATTATCATCCTTACATATTATTATCATTATCACTGTACATTTATTATCATCCTTACATATTATTATCATTATCACTGTGCATTTATTATCATCCTTACGTATTATCATTATCACTGTGCATTTATCATCCTTACATATTATTATCATTATCACTGTGCATTTATTATCATCATTACATATTATTATCATTATCACTGTACATTTATTATCATCCTTACATATTATTATTATCACTGTACATTTATTATCATCATTACATATTATTATCATTATCACTGTACATTTATTATCATCATTACATATTATTATCATTATCACTGTACATTTATTATCATCCTTACATATCATTATCACTGTGCATTTATTATCATCATTACATATTATTATCATTATCACTGTACATTTATTATCATCCTTACATATTATTATCATTATCACTGTACATTTATTATCATCCTTACATATCATTATCACTGTGCATTTATTATCATCATTACATATTATTATCATTATCACTGTACATTTATTATCATCCTTACATATTATTATCATTATCACTGTACATTTATTATCATCATTACATATTATTATCATTATCACTGTGCATTTATTATCATCCTTACATATTATTATCATTATCACTGTACATTTATTATCATCATTACATATTATTATCATTATCACTGTACATTTATTATCATCCTTACATATTATTATCACTGTACATTTATTATCATCATTACATATTATTATCATTATCACTGTGCATTTATTATCATCCTTACATATTATTATCATTATCACTGTACATTTATTATCATCCTTACATATTATTATCATTATCACTGTACATTTATTATCATCCTTACATATTATTATCATTATCACTGTACATTTATTATCATCCTTACATATTATTATCATTATCACTGTACATTTATTATCATCCTTACATATTATTATCATTATCACTGTACATTTATTATCATCCTTACATATTATTATCATTATCACTGTGCATTTATTATCATCCTTACATATTATTATTATTATCACTGTACATTTATTATCATCCTTACATATTATTATCATTATCACTGTACATTTATTATCATCCTTACATATTATTATCATTATCACTGTACATTTATTATCATCCTTACATATTATTATCATTATCACTGTACATTTATTATCATCCTTACATATTATTATTATTATCACTGTACATTTATTATCATCATTACATATTATTATTATCACTGTACATTTATTATCATTACATATTATTATTATTATTATTATCACTGTGCATTTATTATCATCATTACATATTATTATCATTATCACTGTGCATTTATTATCATCCTTACATATTATCATTATCACTGTGCATTTATTATCATCATTACGTATTATCATTATCACTGTGCATTTATTATCATCCTTACGTATTATTATCATTATCACTGTACATTTATTATCATCCTTACATATTATTATTATTATCACTGTACATTTATTATCATCATTACATATTATTATTATCACTGTACATTTATTATCATTACATATTATTATTATTATTATCACTGTGCATTTATTATCATCATTACATATTATTATCATTATCACTGTGCATTTATTATCATCCTTACATATTATCATTATCACTGTGCATTTATTATCATCATTACGTATTATCATTATCACTGTGCATTTATTATCATCCTTACGTATTATTATCATTATCACTGTACATTTATTATCATCCTTACGTATTATTATCATTATCACTGTGCATTTATTATCATCCTTACGTATTATCATTATCACTGTGCATTTATTATCATCCTTACGTATTATTATCATTATCACTGTGCATTTATTATCATCCTTACATATTATCATTATCACTGTGCATTTATTATCATCCTTACATATTATTATCATTATCACTGTGCATTTATTATCATCCTTACATATTATTATCATTATCACTGTGCATTTATTATCATCATTACAGTCAGCCCGGCAGTATGTAGGATGTATATACACACGGCGCAGCCCGGCAGTATGTAGGATGTATATACACACAGCACAGCCCGGCAGTATGTAGGATGTATATACACGCACAGCCCGGCAGTATGTAGGATGTATATACACACATGGTGCAGGCCGGCAGTATGTAGGATGTATATACACACAGCACAGCCCGGCAGTATGTAGGATGTATATACACACATGTTGCAGGCCGTCAGTATGTAGGATGTATATACACACATGGTGCAGACTGGCAGTATGTAGGATGTATATACACACATGGTGCAGGCCGGCAGTATGTAGGATGTATATACACACAGCACAGCCCGGCAGTATGTAGGATGTATATACACACATGTTGCAGGCCGGCAGTATGTAGGATGTATATACACACATGTTGCAGGCCGGCAGTATGTAGGATGTATATACACACATGTTGCAGACTGGCAGTATGTAGGATGTATATACACACAAGGTGCGGGCCGGCAGTATGTAGGATGTATATACACACATGGTGCGGGCCGGCAGTATGTAGGATGTATATACACACATGGTATATACACACAGTAGTACCCGGCCTCTAGCCCCCATGCATTACAGTCCCTGACTCGCATGCATTGTGACCTTTCTTGTGTTGTTCCTGCAGGTGAAAGGTTGTGCAGTCTGGAGGATTGTGCCCCAGGTTCCGGCACTTACTGCAGACATGGTTATATATTTGCCTCCCTCTCTGGATACATTGTGAAGAGAAGTGACAATGGCTTGGTAAGTGCGGTGCGGGGGGCTAGCTCTGCCTGTCTGGTACGTGCTGTGCGGGGGGCTAGCCCTGCCTGTCTGGTACGTGCGGTGTGGGGGGCTAGCTCTGCCTGTCTGGTACGTGCTGTGCGGGGGCCTAGCCCTGCCTGTCTGGTACGTGCGGTGTGGGGGGCTAGCCCTGCCTGTCTGGTACGTGCGGTGCGGGGGGCTAGCCCTGCCTGTCTGGTACGTGCGGTGGGCCAGCCCTGCCTGTCTGGTACTTGCGGTGCGGTGTGCTACCCCTGCCGGTCTGGTACGTGCAGTGCGGGGGGCTAGCCCTGCTTGTTTGGTACGTGCGGTGCGGGGGGCTAGTCCTGCCTGTCTGGTGCGGGGGGGGGGGGGGGGCTAGCCCTGCCTGTCTGGTATGTGCGGTGCGGGGGGCTTTCAGTTTGAGTGTAATTACTGACGGTTCAGTCTCTCTCTTTACTGCAGATGCCACTTATCACTGTGCTAAGAGACACTGATTCTCACCTGCTGCCAGACGTGAACACTATTGTGACTTGTAAGGTGAGAAGCCCTGGATTTACTTGTTGGCCGGCCGGCCCGCCCACCCAGCCTTCAGGGTGGCATGCTGAGAGTTGTGGGAGTGCATGTCACATGTATTCAATGTGTGCACTGGGCAGTCAGGGTGGCATGCTGAGAGTTGTGGGAGTGCATGTGTAATTCGTTTTTCAGACCTTTTTAGGGGGACAAAAAAAGTTTGTGTCAAACAGATGTGACTAGGGATGATTTCCCCTTTGTGTTTTGATATAATTATTGTTCTCCCCCCATCTAATAGGTGATGAGTATAAATTCTAGGTTTGCCAAGGTCCAGATCATGTACATTGGATCCGCACCTCTGAAAAACACCTTTCGAGGCACGATAAGGTGAGTTTATTGGCTCTGCATATCTCCCAATTAATATCATTTTGGTTTCATCTCTTATCAAAACATAATCTTGATTTGTGAGAAGTCACTGGTGTCTATAGCGCTCTACAGCCGCAGCCTGGGAGTATTTTTGGGATTGTGAGTTGTGCCTTTGTAGCCATCAAGTGGGGCGGCTGCGCTGGGTGGGGCGGCTGCGCTGGGTGGGGTGGCAGTTGCTGGGTGGGGCGGCTGCGCTGGGTGGGGTGGTGGATGCTGGGTCGGGAAGCGTTTGCTGCGCTGGGTGGGACGGCGATTGCTGGGTGGGGCGGCGGGTGGTGCGCTGGGTGGGGCGGCGGCTGCACTGGGTGGGGTGGCAGTGGCTGCGCCGGGTAGGGCGGGGCGACGGTGGCTGCGCCGGGTGGGACGGCGGGTGCTGGGTGGGATGGGGTGGCGGTTGCTGCGCTGGGTGGGGCGGCGGTTGCTGGGTGGGACGGCGGGTGCTGGGTGGGATGGGGTGGCGGTTGCTGCGCTGGGTGGGGCGGCGGTTGCTGGGTGGGACGGCGGGTGCTGGGTGGGATGGGGTGGCGGTTGCTGCGCTGGGTGGGGCGGCGGTTGCTGGGTGGGGCGGCGGGTGCTGGGTGGGATGGGGTGGCGGTTGCTGCGCTGGGTGGGGCGGCGGTTGCTGGGTGGGGCGGCGGTTGCTGGGATGGATGGGGTGGCGGTTGCTGCGCTGGGTGGGGCGGCGGCTGTGCTGGGTTGGGTGGCAGTGGCTGCGCCGGGTGGGACGGCGGGTGCTGGGTGGGGCGGCGGTTGCTGGGTGGGGCGGCGGGTGGTGCGCTGGGTGGGGCGGCGGCTGTGCTGGGTTGGGTGGCAGTGGCTGCGTCGGGTGGGACGGCGGGTGCTGGGTGGGGTGGCAGCTGCTGCTCTGTATATTAAGTGGTTTGATAAACACTCTCTGAAATGAGTTTCTTTTGTCTTGTAGGAAGGAGGATATCCGAGCGACAGAGAAAGACAAGGTGAGCTCATCATTCAGTGTTTTGTGTGCTGTGCAAACTAGTAGAGTAATGAATGTTGACATTTGAGATCAGTCCTGTAACTAGCACTTCTGTCAGCCAGATACTGAGGGTTGTGTGACTTGTAGTCCGCTATCAGGCAGGGATTCATGTAGAATGGAGGGCACATGAGGTGACATTTAAAATAAATGCATTATTGTTTTTCAAGGATTTGACTTTTATCACTGAGACTAATTAATTCCATCTACTCATCAGCATTTGTCCATTTATTGCAGGTGGAGGTTTATAAAAGCTTTCGCCCAGGAGATATTGTCATCGCTAAAGTAATATCCTTTCCAACATTAAACACACAGCTCTGAGGTGACTTTGTATTAAGTAAGGAATGAAAGAGCAGAGCCCCTGATTCCGGGGCGTGGGTAACGGGATCCGTCATAGAGCAGAGCCCCTGATTCCGGGGCGTGGGTAACGGGATCCGTCATAGAGCAGAGCCCCTGATTCCGGTGCGTGGGTAACGGGATCCGTCATAGAGCAGAGCGCCTGATTCCGGTGCGTGGGGTAACTGGATCAGTGGTAGAGCAGAGCCCCTGATTCCGGTGCGTGGGGTAACGGGATCGGTTCTAGAGCAGAGCCCCTGATTCCGGTGCGTGGGTAATGGGATCCGTCGTAGAGCAGAGCCCCTGATTCCGGTGCGTGGGTAACGGGATCCGTCATAGAGCAGAGCCCCTGATTCCGGGGCGTGGGTAACGGGATTCGTTGTAGAGCAGAGCCCCTGATTCCGGTGCGTGGGGTAATGGGATCCGTTCTAGAGCAGAGCCCCTGATTCCGGGGTGTGGGTAACGGGATCCGTCATAGAGCAGAGCCCCTGATTCCGGGGCGTGGGTAAAGGGATCCGTTGTAGAGCAGAGCCCCTGATTCCGGTGCGTGGGGTAATGGGATCCGTTCTAGAGCAGAGCCCCTGATTCCGGGGCGTGGGTAACTGGATCAGTGGTAGAGCAGAGCCCCTGATTCCGGGGCGTGGGTAACGGGATCCGTCGTAGAGCAGAGCCCCTGATTCCGGTGCGTGGGGTAACTGGATCAGTGGTAGAGCAGAGCCCCTGATTCCGGGGCGGGGGTAATGGGATCCGTCATAGAGCAGAGCCCGTGATTCCGGTGCGTGGGGTAACGGGATCCGTCATAGAGCAGAGCCCGTGATTCCGGGGCGGGGGTAATGGGATCCGTCATAGAGCAGAGCCCGTGATTCCGGGGCGTGGGTAACTGGATCCGTGGTAGAGCAGAGCCCGTGATTCCGGGGCGTGGGTAACTGGATCCGTGGTAGAGCAGAGCCCCTGATTCCGGGGCGTGGGTAACTGGATCCGTCATAGAGCAGAGCCCGTGATTCCGGGGCGGGGGTAATGGGATCGGTTCTAGGTCCAGGTCTCTGCTTTGCTAGACTGTGTATAGTTTCCTGAATCTTGTGCATTAGATATCCCTGGGAGATGCTCAGTCAAATTATCTTTTAACCACCGCAGAGAATGAGCTGGGGGTGGTTGTGGCTCACAGTGAAGCAGGTGAGTGGAACGTGTGGGGGTCTTACTGCCAGGTGTATATACTGACACACTATATATAGAATACTTATTTGTGCACCTTTCCAACACTAATCTCTAGCTGTGATTTGCTCAGAGGAATTTTTCTTTCTTTGTTAAATATTTTATTTCTAAAGAGTTACATTTAATGTCATGCGGTGTGTTGAGCTCTTGTTATTGGTTTGGCAGGTGCTAGCATGGTACCAATCAGCTGGTGTGAGATGCAGTGCCCACAGACACACATCAAGGAACCACGGAAAGTGGCCAGAGTGCAGCCGGAGTTTCTTCAGACATAGTCCACGGATTGGAGATCATTGCGTGGCCTGCAGCCCCTCCCCCTGCGTTCATTATGTGGTGATGGAAGCTGGACCTGCCTCAGAACATTTGTTATTGATTTTTTTTAATATTGATTCTGCTCCATTTTTTCCCCACCATGAGTTCGTAGGACCCCCTTCCTGGAGTATACACACCCTGTCTGCAGAGTCTAATAATCATCTTCAGGATCTTTTACGGGATCAATATGTTGTTTTTTTACCATTGTTATACTGCAGCCTGAGGGTTTGTAAGACTTGATCTATTCTAATTGATTTTAAGGCCATAGTGTTATCTATAAATTGCTGTTTTGTCACAATACAGAGCTAGTTTTGAAATCTGTCTGATGTCTTGTGTATCTGGTTATAGTAACGGTGGGTGCTGCCGGTCACGTGTATCCGGTTATAGTAACGCTGGGTGCTGCGGGTCCCGTGTATCTGGTGGTTATAGTAACGCTGGGTGCTGCCGGTCACGTGTATCCGGTGGTTATAGTAACGCTGGGTGCTGCCGGTCACGTGTATCCGGTGGTTATAGTAACGCTGGGCGCTGCTGGTCCCGTGTATCTGGTGGTTATAGTAACGCTGGGCGCTGCGGGTCCCGTGTATCCGGTTATAGTAACGCTGGGCGCTGCTGGTCCCGTGTATCCGGTTATAGTAACGCTGGGCGCTGCGGGTCCCGTGTATCCGGTGGTTATAGTAACGCTGGGCGCTGCCGGTACCGTGTATCCGGTTATAGTAACGCTGGGTGCTGCCGGTCCCGTGTATCCGGTTATAGTAACGCTGGGCGCTGCGGGTCCCGTGTATCCGGTGGTTATAGTAACGCTGGGCGCTGCGGGTCCCGTGTATCCGGTTATAGTAACGGTGGGTGCTGCCGGTCCCGTGTATCCGGTGGTTATAGTAACGCTGGGTGCTGCGGGTCCCGTGTATCCGGTGGTTATAGTAACGCTGGGCGCTGCGGGTCACGTGTATCCGGTGGTTATAGTAACGCTGGGCGCTGCGGGTCCCGTGTATCCGGTGGTTATAGTAACGCTGGGCGGTCCCGTGTATCCGGTTATAGTAACGCTGGCCGCTGCCGGTCCAGTGTATCCGGTGGTTATAGTAACGCTGGGTGCTGCGGGTCCCGTGTATCCGGTTATAGTAACGCTGGGTGCTGCGGGTCCCGTGTATCCGGTTATAGTAACGCTGGGTGCTGCGGGTCCCGTGTATCCGGTTATAGTAACGCTGGGTGCTGCCGGTCCCGTGTATCCGGTTATAGTAACGCTGGGTGCTGCGGGTCCCGTGTATCCGGTTATAGTAACGCTGGGCGCTGCTGGTCCCGTGTATCCGGTTATAGTAACGCTGGGCGCTGCCGGTCCCCTGTATCCGGTTATAGTAACGCTGGGTGCTGCCGGTCACGTGTATCCGGTGGTTATAGTAACGCTGGGTGCTGCCGGTCCCGTGTATCCGGTGGTTATAGTAACGCTGGGCGCTGCGGGTCCCGTGTATCCGGTTATAGTAACGCTGGGCGCTGCGGGTCACGTGTATCCGGTTATAGTAACGCTGGGCGCTGCGGGTCCCGTGTATCCGGTGGTTATAGTAACGCTGGGCGCTGCGGGTCCCGTGTATCCGGTGGTTATAGTAACGCTGGGCGCTGCGGGTCACGTGTATCCGGTGGTTATAGTAACGCTGGGTGCTGCCGGTCCCGTGTATCCGGTGGTTATAGTAACGCTGGGCGCTGCCGGTCCCGTGTATCCGGTTATAGTAACGCTGGGCGCTGCCGGTCCCGTGTATCCGGTTATAGTAACGCTGGGCGCTGCCGGTCCCGTGTATCCGGTGGTTATAGTAACGCTGGGCGCTGCCGGTCCCGTGTATCCGGTGGTTATAGTAACGCTGGGTGCTGCCGGTCACGTGTATCCGGTTATAGTAACGCTGGGCGGTCCCGTGTATCCGGTGGTTATAGTAACGCTGGGCGGTCCCGTGTATCCGGTGGTTATAGTAACGCTGGGTGCTGCCGGTCACGTGTATCCGGTTATAGTAACGCTGGGCGGTCCCGTGTATCCGGTGGTTATAGTAACGCTGGGTGCTGCCGGTCACGTGTATCCGGTTATAGTAACGCTGGGCGGTCCCGTGTATCCGGTTATAGTAACGCTGGGCGCTGCTGGTCCCGTGTATCCGGTTATAGTAACGCTGGGTGCTGCCGGTCCCCTGTATCCGGTTATAGTAACGCTGGGCGCTGCCGGTCCCCTGTATCCGGTTATAGTAACGCTGGCCGCTGCCGGTCCCGTGTATCCGGTTATAGTAACGCTGGGCGCTGCCGGTCCCGTGTATCCGGTTATAGTAACGCTGGGCGCTGCTGGTCCCGTGTATCCGGTTATAGTAACGCTGGGTGCTGCGGGTCCCGTGTATCCGGTTATAGTAACGCTGGGCGCTGCTGGTCCCGTGTATCCGGTTATAGTAACGCTGGGCGCTGCCGGTCCCCTGTATCCGGTTATAGTAACGCTGGCCGCTGCCGGTCCCGTGTATCCGGTTATAGTAACGCTGGGCGCTGCCGGTCCCGTGTATCCGGTTATAGTAACGCTGGGCGCTGCTGGTCCCGTGTATCCGGTTATAGTAACGCTGGGCGCTGCCGGTCCCGTGTATCCGGTGGTTATAGTAACGCTGGGCGCTGCCGGTCCCGTGTATCCGGTGGTTATAGTAACGCTGGGTGCTGCCGGTCACGTGTATCCGGTTATAGTAACGCTGGGCGGTCCCGTGTATCCGGTGGTTATAGTAACGCTGGGCGCTGCCGGTCCCCTGTATCCGGTTATAGTAACGCTGGGCGCTGCCGGTCCCGTGTATCCGGTGGTTATAGTAACGCTGGGCGCTGCCGGTCCCGTGTATCCGGTGGTTATAGTAACGCTGGGTGCTGCCGGTCACGTGTATCCGGTTATAGTAACGCTGGGCGGTCCCGTGTATCCGGTGGTTATAGTAACGCTGGGCGCTGCGGGTCCCGTGTATCCGGTTATAGTAACGCTGGGTGCTGCCGGTCCCGTGTATCCGGTGGTTATAGTAACGCTGGGTGCTGCGGGTCCCGTGTATCCGGTTATAGTAACGCTGGGCGCTGCCGGTCCCGTGTATCCGGTGGTTATAACGCTGGGCGCTGCCGGTCCCGTGTATCCGGTGGTTATAACGCTGGGCGCTGCCGGTCCCGTGTATCCGGTGGTTATAGTAACGCTGGGTGCTGCGGGTCCCGTGTATCCGGTGGTTATAGTAACGCTGGGCGCTGCCGGTACCGTGTATCCGGTTATAGTAACGCTGGGCGCTGCCGGTCCCGTGTATCCGGTGGTTATAGTAACGCTGGGCGCTGCCGGTACCGTGTATCCGGTGGTTATAGTAACGCTGGGTGCTGCCGGTCACGTGTATCCGGTTATAGTAACGCTGGGCGCTGCCGGTCCCGTGTATCCGGTTATAGTGACGCTGGCCGGTCCCGTGTATCCGGTTATAGTAACGCTGGGCGCTGCCGGTCCCGTGTATCCGGTTATAGTAACGCTGGGCGCTGCTGGTCCCGTGTATCCGGTTATAGTAACGCTGGGCGCTGCTGGTCCCGTGTATCCGGTTATAGTAACGCTGGGCGCTGCTGGTCCCGTGTATCCGGTGGTTATAGTAACGCTGGGCGCTGCTGGTCCCGTGTATCCGGTGGTTATAGTAACGCTGGGCGCTGCCGGTCCCGTGTATCCGGTTATAGTAACGCTGGCCGCTGCCGGTCCCGTGTATCCGGTGGTTATAGTAACGCTGGCCGCTGCCGGTCCCGTGTATCCGGTGGTTATAGTAACGCTGGCCGCTGCCGGTCCCGTGTATCCGGTTATAGTAACGCTGGCCGCTGCCGGTCCCGTGTATCCGGTTATAGTAACGCTGGGCGCTGCCGGTCCCGTGTATCCGGTTATAGTAACGCTGGGCGCTGCTGGTCCCGTGTATCCGGTTATAGTAACGCTGGGCGCTGCCTGTCCCGTGTATCCGGTGGTTATAGTAACGCTGGGCGCTGCCTGTCCCGTGTATCCGGTGGTTATAGTAACGCTGGGCGCTGCCGGTCACGTGTATCCGGTTATAGTAACGCTGGGCGCTGCCGGTCCCGTGTATCCGGTTATAGTAACGCTGGGCGCTGCCGGTCCCGTGTATCCGGTTATAGTAACGCTGGGCGCTGCCGGTCCCGTGTATCCGGTTATAGTAACGCTGGGCGCTGCCGGTCCCGTGTATCCGGTTATAGTAACGCTGGGCGCTGCCGGTCCCGTGTTTCCGGTTATAGTAACGCTGGGCGCTGCCGGTCACGTGTATCCGGTTATAGTAACGCTGGGCGCTGCCGGTCCCGTGTATCCGGTTATAGTAACGCTGGGCGCTGCCGGTCCCGTGTATCCGGTTATAGTAACGCTGGGCGCTGCCGGTCCCGTGTATCCGGTGGTTATAGTAACGCTGGGCGCTGCCGGTCATGTGTATCCGGTGGTTATAGTAACGCTGGGCGCTGCCGGTCACGTGTATCCGGTGGTTATAGTAACGCTGGGTGCTGCCGGTCCCGTGTATCCGGTGGTTATAGTAACGCTGGGCGCTGCCGGTCCCGTGTATCCGGTTATAGTAACGCTGGGCGCTGCCGGTCCCGTGTATCCGGTTATAGTAACGCTGGGCGCTGCCGGTCCCGTGTATCCGGTTATAGTAACGCTGGGTGCTGCCGGTCCCGTGTATCCGGTGGTTATAGTAACGCTGGGTGCTGCCGGTCACGTGTATCCGGTGGTTATAGTAACGCTGGGTGCTGCCGGTCCCGTGTATCCGGTGGTTATAGTAACGCTGGGTGCTGCCGGTCCCGTGTATCCGGTGGTTATAGTAACGCTGGGTGCTGCCGGTCACGTGTATCCGGTGGTTATAGTAACGCTGGGTGCTGCCGGTCCCGTGTATCCGGTTATAGTAACGCTGGGCGCTGCCGGTCCCGTGTATCCGGTTATAGTAACGCTGGGCGCTGCCGGTACCGTGTATCCGGTGGTTATAGTAACGCTGGGCGCTGCCGGTCCCGTGTATCCGGTTATATTGACGCTGGGTGCTGCCGGTCCCGTGTATCCGGTGGTTATAACGCTGGGCGCTGCCGGTCACGTGTATCCGGTTATAGTAACGCTGGGTGCTGCCGGCCCCGTGTATCCGGTGGTTATAGTAACGCTGGGCGCTGCCGGTCCCGTGTATCCGGTTATAGTAACGCTGGGCGCTGCCGGTCCCGTGTATCCGGTTATAGTAACGCTGGGCGCTGCCGGTCACGTGTATCCGGTGGTTATAGTAACGCTGGGCGCTGCCGGTCCCGTGTATCCGGTTATAGTAACGCTGGGCGCTGCCGGTCCCGTGTATCCGGTTATAGTAACGCTGGGCGCTGCCGGTCCCGTGTATCCGGTTATAGTAACGCTGGGCGCTGCCGGTCCCGTGTATCCGGTTATAGTAACGCTGGGTGCTGCCGGTCCCCTGTATCCGGTTATAGTAACGCTGGGCGCTGCCGGTCCCGTGTATCCGGTGGTTATAGTAACGCTGGGTGCTGCCGGTCACGTGTATCCGGTTATAGTAACGCTGGGCGCTGCCGGTCCCGTGTATCCGGTGGTTATAGTAACGCTGGGCGCTGCCGGTCCCGTGTATCCGGTGGTTATAGTAACGCTGGGCGCTGCCGGTCACGTGTATCCGGTTATAGTAACGCTGGGTGCTGCCGGCCCCGTGTATCCGGTGGTTATAGTAACGCTGGGCGCTGCCGGTCCCGTGTATCCGGTTATAGTAACGCTGGGCGCTGCCGGTCCCGTGTATCCGGTTATAGTAACGCTGGGCGCTGCCGGTCACGTGTATCCGGTGGTTATAGTAACGCTGGGCGCTGCCGGTCCCGTGTATCCGGTTATAGTAACGCTGGGCGCTGCCGGTCCCGTGTATCCGGTTATAGTAACGCTGGGCGCTGCCGGTCCCGTGTATCCGGTTATAGTAACGCTGGGCGCTGCCGGTCACGTGTATCCGGTGGTTATAGTAACGCTGGCCGCTGCCGGTCACGTGTATCCGGTTATAGTAACGCTGGGCGCTGCCGGTCTCGTGTATCCGGTGGTTATAGTAACGCTGGGTGCTGCCGGTCCCGTGTATCCGGTGGTTATAGTAAAGCTGGGTGCTGCCGGTCACGTGTATCCGGTGGTTATAGTAACGCTGGGCGCTGCGGGTCCCGTGTATCCGGTGGTTATAGTAACGCTGGGTGCTGCCGGTCCCGTGTATCCGGTGGTTATAGTAAAGCTGGGTGCTGCCGGTCACGTGTATCCGGTGGTTATAGTAACGCTGGGTGCTGCCGGTCCCGTGTATCCGGTGGTTATAGTAAAGCTGGGTGCTGCCGGTCACGTGTATCCGGTGGTTATAGTAACGCTGGGTGCTGCCGGTCCCGTGTATCCGGTGGTTATAGTAAAGCTGGGTGCTGCCGGTCACGTGTATCCGGTGGTTATAGTAACGCTGGGTGCTGCCGGTCACGTGTATCCGGTGGTTATAGTAACGCTGGGTGCTGCTGGTCACGTGTAGCCAGGTAATGTTCTTACTGATGACGTCATGCTGGAGCGCCGTGTTATATCTCCAGTCACCGCTGGGGGCAGTGCAGGAGCGGTTATATCCTATTTATGGTCTTGGGGGCGGGGCTGTGCTCCCAGCATGCAATGCGTTCTGTGAGAATTCCGTGTAGAATAGTGATCGGGACTCTGCGGATGACTTCCGGGGGTGGAGCAAAGACATCGCATTTACCGGAAGTACTTCAGGAGACAATTGACAGGAGCCGGTCTGAGGAGACAGTCACCCGGCTACAGGAGGTAAGACAACACGGGCGTCATATAGTGCTGCCTGAGGGTGATTGTGGGAGTCCAGGCGCCGGGTGTAAAGACAAAACATGACGCTTAGCTTAAATGAGAGATTATATCCCGTGTATATCATGTAACTAGAAATATATCCTGAAAGCAGCTAATACAGCTCTGTATAGCTCTATCAGGGGTGGACATTGCTCTGTATAGCTCTATCAGGGGTGGACATTGCTCTGTATAGCTCTATCAGGGGGCGGACATTGCTCTGTATAGCTCTATCAGGGGCGGACATTGCTCTGTATAGCTCTATCAGGGGTGGACATTGCTCTGTATAGCTCTATCAGGGGGCGGACATTGCTCAGTATAGCTCTATCAGGGGGCGGACATTGCTCTGTATAGCTCTATCAGGGGCGGACATTGCTCTGTATAGCTCTATCAGGGGGTGGACATTGCTCTGTATAGCTCTATCAGGGGTGGACATTGCTCAGTATAGCTCTATCAGGGGGCGGACATTGCTCAGTATAGCTCTATCAGGGGGCGGACATTGCTCTGTATAGCTCTATCAGGGGGCGGACATTGCTCAGTATAGCTCTATCAGGGGCGGACATTGCTCTGTATAGCTCTATCAGGGGGAGGACATTGCTCTGTATAGCTCTATCAGGGGGCGGACATTGCTCTGTATAGCTCTATCAGGGGTGGACATTGCTCTGTATAGCTCTATCAGGGGTGGACATTGCTCTGTATAGCTCTATCAGGGGGCGGACATTGCTCAGTATAGCTCTATCAGGGGGCGGACATTGCTCTGTATAGCTCTATCAGGGGGCGGACATTGCTCTGTATAGCTCTATCAGGGGGCGGACATTGCTCAGTATAGCTCTATCAGGGGGCGGACATTGCTCAGTATAGCTCTATCAGGGGGCGGACATTGCTCTGTATAGCTCTATCAGGGGGCGGACATTGCTCTGTATAGCTCTATCAGGGGGCGGACATTGCTCTGTATAGGTCTATCAGGGGGCGGACATTGCTCTGTATAGGTCTATCAGGGGGCGGACATTGCTCAGTATAGCTCTATCAGGGGGCGGACATTGCTCTGTATAGCTCTATCAGGGGGCGGACATTGCTCTGTATAGCTCTATCAGGGGGCGGACATTGCTCAGTATAGGTCTATCAGGGGGCGGACATTGCTCAGTATAGGTCTATCAGGGGGCGGACATTGCTCTGTATAGCTCTATCAGGGGGCGGACATTGCTCTGTATAGCTCTATCAGGGGGCGGACATTGCTCTGTATAGCTCTATCAGGGGGCGGACATTGCTCTGTATAGCTCTATCAGGGGGCGGACATTGCTCTGTATAGCTCTATCGGGGCGGACATTGCTCTGTATAGCTCTATCAGGGGGCAGACATTGCTCAGTATAGCTCTATCGGGGCGGACATTGCTCTGTATAGCTCTATCGGGGCGGACATTGCTCTGTATAGCTCTATCAGGGGGCAGACATTGCTCAGTATAGCTCTATCAGGGGGCGGACATTGCTCTGTATAGCTCTATCAGGGGGCAGACATTGCTCTGTATAGCTCTATCAGGGGGCGGACATTGCTCTGTATAGCTCTATCAGGGGGCGGACATGTTCTGCTGGGTACCAGGGGCAGGGGTTTAGTATTGGTGTCGGGTACCTAGGGTTTATCATTATCCCTAATTCTGTGATACAGGGATGCCAGTTGCGAGATGGGAGAGGAGCTCGGTATCCCCAACTGCATGACGTACAGGTAAACGCTTTCTACATTCTGGGTGTTATTTACACGCTGTCTCTTCCTCTGTCTGGGTGTATTGTTTGTTTGGACGCCAGCCTCCTCCTCCTCTGTCTGGGTGTATTGTTTGTTTGTTTGGACGCCAGCCTCCTCCTCCTCTGTCTGGGTGTATTGTTTGTTTGTTTGGACGCCGGCCTCCTCCTCCTCCTCTGTCTGGGTGTATTGTTTGTTTGGACGCCGGCCTCCTCCTCTGTCTGGGTGTATTGTTTGTTTGGACGCCGGCCTCCTCCTCTGTCTGGGTGTATTGTTTGTTTGGACGCCGGCCTCCTCCTCTGTCTGGGTGTATTGTTTGTTTGGACGCCGGCCTCCTCCTCTGTCTGGGTGTATTGTTTGTTTGGACGCCGGCCTCCTCCTCCTCCTCTGTCTGGGTGTAATGTTTGTTTGGACGCCGGCCTCCTCCTCCTCCTCTGTCTGGGTGTATTGTTTGTTTGGACGCCGGCCTCCTCCTCCTCCTCTGTCTGGGTGTATTGTTTGTTTGGACGCCGGCCTCCTCCTCCTCCTCTGTCTGGGTGTATTGTTTGTTTGGACGCCGGCCTCCTTCTCCTCCTCTGTCTGGGTGTATTGTTTGTTTGGACGCCGGCCTCCTCCTCCTCCTCTGTCTGGGTGTATTGTTTGTTTGGACGCCGGCCTCCTCCTCCTCCTCTGTCTGGGTGTATTGTTTGTTTGGACGCCGGCCTCCTCCTCCTCCTCTGTCTGGGTGTATTGTTTGTTTGGACGCCGGCCTCCTCCTCCTCCTCTGTCTGGGTGTATTGTTTGTTTGGACGCCAGCCTCCTCCTCCTCCTCTGTCTGGGTGTATTGTTTGTTTGGACGCCAGCCTCCTCCTCCTCCTCCTCCTCCTCTGTCTGGGTGTATTGTTTGTTTGGACGCCAGCCTCCTCCTCCTCCTCTGTCTGGGTGTATTGTTTGTTTGGACGCCGGCCTCCTCCTCTGTCTGGGTGTATTGTTTGTTTGGACGCCGGCCTCCTCCTCTGTCTGGGTGTATTGTTTGTTTGGACGCCGGCCTCCTCCTCTGTCTGGGTGTATTGTTTGTTTGGACGCCGGCCTCCTCCTCCTCCTCTGTCTGGGTGTATTGTTTGTTTGGACGCCGGCCTCCTCCTCCTCCTCTGTCTGGGTGTATTGTTTGTTTGGACGCCGGCCTCCTCCTCCTCCTCTGTCTGGGTGTATTGTTTGTTTGGACGCCGGCCTCCTCCTTCTCCTCTGTCTGGGTGTATTGTTTGTTTGGACGCCGGCCTCCTCCTCCTCCTCTGTCTGGGTGTATTGTTTGTTTGGACGCCGGCCTCCTCCTCCTCCTCTGTCTGGGTGTATTGTTTGTTTGGACGCCGGCCTCCTCCTTCTCCTCTGTCTGGGTGTATTGTTTGTTTGGACGCCGGCCTCCTCCTCCTCCTCTGTCTGGGTGTATTGTTTGTTTGGACGCCGGCCTCCTCCTTCTCCTCTGTCTGGGTGTATTGTTTGTTTGGACGCCGGCCTCCTCCTCCTCCTCTGTCTGGGTGTATTGTTTGTTTGGACGCCGGCCTCCTCCTCCTCCTCTGTCTGGGTATTAAATGTTCTTTTCGCCTCCAGATTTTGAATCGTGGGAATGAGAAGCAGCCGGCGTTGGTTTTTGAGGTGTTTACGCATTGGGTATAGGCGGAAATGTCGAGTCCTTAGCCAGTTCCTGGATTACCTTCGTTATGGCAGATTTTGTCTGGTCTCCTTGGCGTATAATTCCTTTACCAACAGTGATGTCGTCATTGATTCGCTTTTTGAACCTATTTATTGGTTGGTCGATCACGTGACCAGATGGTTTGGCGTGGTAAGTACACGGCATGGACCGGCTCCCAACACACACACACACACACTGATTCTCTGTAGATATTAAATATTCCGGCGTCTCTGTAATACGAGCCGTGTTAATTTAGACATGAAATGAATTCAGAGAATAAACTGGGAAATGGAAGCTGAATGTTTGTTATTCTGACGATCACAATATCTGGTTCCATCCGTTGTATTTCACAATCTTACCGCCGGGAGGTGGAGCTAGTGCCGGTGCGCGGTGCCCGTGCCGGCGCTCGGAGATTTGCATTGAGGTGCCTCTGGTATTGAGGCGCATGAGGTCCCCTAGTACAACAAAATGGGAGACAGAGCAGTGCTTTTCACCTAAATGGTATTTTAACCTATGGTTGGGCCTCCGGCAAATGACCCCCCCAGGACTTTAACACACTGACTGAGACCGCCCACAAAATAAGTCAGGCCGGGTCATATACAGATCGGGATGAGGTACAACAGAGTTAGGCAAAAAAAAACAGTCACAGGACAGGTAGCAATCCAAATAGTCAAAAGACAGGTTTGTCCGGCTTGTCTGCAATAAGCAGGCAAGAAATATAACGCTAGGTCAAGTCACAGGAACTATCTCTGGCAAGGATGTGAGCAGACTCCGGGTTTAAATATCCTTCTACCGCCTCCAGGTAATTAAGAACCTTTAAGGCCATACTAGATCTCGTTAGAAGTCTCGCACACTGTTTTTGGCTGATGCGTCTCTCTCAGCTGAATGGGAATTCACAGGAGGCGTGCTGGAGGGCTCCGGCAGCTGAATGGGGGGGCTGGACCTCCTCCTGGGGGTTGCGGGCAGTGGTGAGCATTTTCCTGATGGCACGTGCGTCGTTGGGGGCGTGGCACCAGTTTTTCAGGTGATTATGTTGCTACCTGTGTTATAAATGTTTAATTATAAAGTACACAGTTTATGCAGCACTAAAAACTCGGATCTGATCTAAGCGGACCCGTCCGGCAGATAGAACCGCGCTCACAAGCTTGTAATCTACAAGGAGAGGGGGAGAAGATGGTGGGTGAATAGCAGGGGATTGTGACTGCTGCATAGGATGAATGAGCTGTGAATAGAGACCCATTGATTGAGCTGGACAATCTGTGGGAAGCTGATAACCTTTCCAAGGTCCAGGTTTAAATCCGTGCTCTCTCCGCACCGCGCTCTCTCCGCACCGCGCTCTCTCCGCACCGCGCTCTCTACGCAGACATTGTATAGTTACAGGTCACTGCGCTGTCTATAATGTCCCTGACTTGCTGTTTCCAGGTGTTTGTAGCTCTGGTGATACTGCTGACCACTTCCATCGTCCTGATTGTGTATATCTGCATCCTGCCGGTAATTCTGCACACCTACTCCACGGGATGGATATGTTGGCATGTTGGCTATGGCCACTGGAATCTGGTTATGATTGTCTTTCATTATTGCAAGGCAATTAGCACTCCCCCTGGATACCCGCCTCAGGTAAATATGGAAACGCAGCCGGACCTCACACTTCAGAAAGTGTATACTGATTTCTCAGTCATCGCTGCATGTATAAAAAGCAGTGAGGTACATGGGAAATCTGTGTGTGGGTAAAATTCTCTCATCCGAGACAGTTTCCGGAATGAATTTTCTGGACTTGTAGCGAAACAAGACTAACTACTTGCACTGTATGTTACCTGAAGATGTTTTTGGGGGGTGTTACTCCTCTATATATCGCTATTCCATGTGCGGAGTTAGTGAGACCCTCACACCCCTTGTTGTTCTTTTGCAGGACAAGCTAGACATCCCGTCAGTTTCTGTTTGCAGGAAATGTATTTCCCCGAAGCCTGCTCGCACCCATCACTGCAGCATCTGCAGCCGGTAAGGGGCTCAGCCCTCCCTGGGGTAATAGGTTTTGGGCAGAGGATCCGTGACATTCATTGGAACATTCACTTGGTTAAATGACTGTTTGTAATGAACGCCGGAGCTGCCGTTATGTGAATTATCCAGATCATTCCACGTCAGAGGATTCCTGCTCTTTGACCTCTACTGCTTGTTATTGAGTTGTGTTACTATTTTACGTGTGTGTGTGTGTGTACATACCTTGGCTTTGTGTTTTGCTTCTTAAATGTTTATATATTAATCTTGTCGGCAGGTGTATTCTGAAGATGGATCATCACTGCCGTATCCTATGTGTATCAAGTACACCGTTTGTCTTAGTTGTCTGTGTTGTGTAGGTTGGGGGGTGGGGAGCGCTGTGTTGTGTAGGTTGGGGGGGTGGGAACGCTGTGTTGTGTAGGTTGGGGGGTGGGGGTGGGAACGCTGTGTTGTGTAGGTTGGGGGGTGGGGGTGGGAACGCTGTGTTGTGTAGGTTGGGGGGTGGGGGTGGGAACGCTGTGTTGTGTAGGTTGGGGGGTGGGAACGCTGTGTTGTGTAGGTGGGGGGGGGGGGAACGCTGTGTTGTGTAGGTTGGGGGGGTGGGGGTGGGAACGCTGTGTTGTGTAGGTTGGGGGGGTGGGAACGCTGTGTTGTGTAGGTGGGGGGGTGGGGGTGGGAACGCTGTGTTGTGTAGGTGGGGGGTGGGAACGCTGTGTTGTGTAGGTGGGGGGGGGGAACGCTGTGTTGTGTAGGTGGGGGGGGGGTGGGAACGCTGTGTTGTGTAGGTGGGGTGGGGGTGGGAACGCTGTGTTGTGTGGGGGGGTGGGAACGCTGTGTTGTGTAGGTGGGGGGGGGGGTGGGAACGCTGTGTTGTGTAGGTTGGGGGGGGGGGGGTGGGAACGCTGTGTTGTGTAGGTTGTGGGGGGGGGTGGGAACGCTGTGTTGTGTAGGTTGGAGGGGGGGGTGGGAACGCTGTGTTGTGTAGGTTGGAGGGGGGGGTGGGAACGCTGTGTTGTGTAGGTTGGGGGTGGGAACGCTGTGTTGTGTAGGTTGGGGGGGGAGCGCTGTGTTGTGTAGGTTGGGGGGGGAGCGCTGTGTTGTGTAGGTTGGGGGGGGGGGGGAGCGCTGTGTTGTGTAGGTTGGGGGGGGGGGAGCGCTGTGTTGTTGGGGGGTGTGGGAACGCTGTGTTGTGTAGGTTGGGGGGGTGTGGGAACGCTGTGTTGTTTAGGTTGGGGGGGTGTGGGAACGCTGTGTTGTTTAGGTTGGGTGGGAGCGTGGGGGGGGGGAGAGGTGGGTGGGAATGCTGTATCTTGGTGATCAGCTTTAAGCAGAGGGTAAGGGGTGTATTTAGAATAAACCCAGACTTTATTCCTGTCCTTAACCCTCCTCGTAGCTTGGTTGAATAACTGTGTCGGCCAGTACAACCATCGTTATTTTTTCTCCTTCTGTCTGTTTATGACCCTGGGTTGTATTTACTGTAGTGTCAGCAGTCGGCTCATGTTCAGAGAGGCCTACTCCGCCATAGAGGTGAGTGTCCCCTTACATCGTGCTAGCAATCCTGTCACACGTTACAATATGTGAAGATCCAGACTCCTGATGTGTGTCTGAATAAAACATTATATACATCCTGCTTGTACAATAAACCATAGATCAGTAAATGGAAGGTATAGAGTATGTGTGAAGAAAGGAATTTCCTTGCTTGATGTATGAAGTCAGCTCTGTGGTTCGGTTTGTATAATGCAGTTTGTAAGGTAATTATGATCCTGTCTTCCCTTATTAGAGCTTGAAGCTTCAGGAGAAGAACAGGCTTCTGGTCGCTGTCAATGAGGTGGGCCGCACTGAACCCCCGACGCTTGTAATCAGTAGATCTAACGTGTGCATTGAAACGACGGTGATCAGTAGATCTAACGTGTGCATTGAAACGACGGTGATCAGTAGATCTAACGTGTGTGATTTTGATCTTGTGTTGAAACGTCGGTGATCAGTAGATCTAACGTGTGCATTGAAATGTCGGTGATCAGTAGATCTAACGTGTGCATTGAAACGTCGGTGATCAGTAGATCTAACGTGTGTGATTTTGATCTTGTGTTGAAACGTCGGTGATCAGTAGATCTAACGTGTGCATTGAAATGTCGGTGATCAGTAGATCTAACGTGTGCATTGAAACGTCGGTGATCAGTAGATCTAACGTGTGTGATTTTGATCTTGTGTTGAAACGTCGATCAGTAGATCTAACGTGTGCATTGAAACGACGGTGATCAGTAGATCTAACGTGTGCATTGAAATGTCGGTGATCAGTAGATCTAACGTGTGCATTGAAACGACTGTGATCAGTAGATCTAACGTGTGCATTGAAATGTCGGTGATCAGTAGATCTAACGTGTGCATTGAAACGACGGTGATCAGTAGATCTAACGTGTGTGATTTACATTTTTCGTTGAAACGTCGGTGATCAGTAGATCTAACGTGTGTGATTTACATTTTTCGTTGAAACGACGGTGATCAGTAGATCTAACGTGTGTGATTTACATTTTTCGTTGAAACGACGGTGATCAGTAGATCTAACGTGTGTGATTTACATTTTTCGTTGAAACGTCGGTGATCAGTAGATCTAACGTGTGTGATTTACATTTTTCGTTGAAACGACGGTGCTCAGTAGATCAAACGTGTGTGATTTACATTTTTCGTTGAAACGACGGTGATCAGTAGATCTAACGTGTGTGATTTTAATCTTTGTATTACTTTAACCCTCAGCTGTCTGTTCGTCATGGAATTGTAATGTTTATTTCTGGTTTGGATTCCTCTTATCACTCCTAGTCACACCCTGTGTCCACAGTAATTAAACCTGTTCCACTGGCACAATGAGTTTCTTACCGGATTACTCATTTTATAGTGTGAGGAATATATCATGTCTTATATGTGATTATATTATTCCTGAATCAATGACTAGGAAGACAGGACATGTTTAGATCTCAATCTGTCCGAGTTCTTCTGTTTGTCTGTTGTATTATAACCTCCTTAATGTGGGTAAAACGCCAGGAACAAACGTTTAATTGATCTAATAGGTGATACAGACGGCAAAACACGCGCAGAATAACCCAACGCGTTTCACATCATAAGTGGGAGTGTGAAGGCATAACCTCATTAATTACTGCTCATAAGGTCAAAGTGTTTAATTAAAGTAAATTAGTGGTTACATCAGAAAAAGGGAGAAGTAACTGTATAAACCTTTAATTAGAAACTAAAATATCTGTAGAAATACTTGGTGATTATATGATGTGGGGGCAATAACGATGTGTGATTAAAGTGTACACAGAACATATAGAGCACTAATATTACATATGAATACACACAAACATACAAACAGCGAGAGCCACTATCATGTTCTATTGAGTCTCATCATAACAGACCAACAATACGCAGAACACGGAGTTCATTAAAGACCCCCCGAAGTATAATGTGCGCTGTTAGACGACAGCCCCCGTTTAGTTTGGAAGTTTTGCAGTCCAGGCTCTGTGTCTGTTTGTTAATTAGTATCTCATTTCATGTTCCCATTTATATTTAACATCGATTTAGCGCCTGGTTTTCTCATCACAAACGCAATGGAATAGACAAGTCCGATGATGATAGAGCTACACAGAGCAGAGACATGCTGATGGAATGAATCATTAAAACACGCAGGCCGATGATGATAGAGCTACACAGAGCAGAGACATGCTGATGGAATGAATCATTATAACACGCAGGCCGATGATGATAGAGCTACACAGAGCAGAGACATGCTGATGGAATGAATCATTATAACACGCAGGCCGATGATGATAGTGAATAAAATCCAAATTAATGAACATCTCATTTCATATTGGCGTACATACTTAATTTGGATTTAATTCACTCATATCATCGGCCTACACATTATACTCCACTGAGAGCTTGAGACTGTACAATGTGTTGCAGGGGGTTTACCGGACCCCAATGGGGCTTTGGCGTCCTGTACATGAAACTGATCTAGTTTTATTTCGTAGACGTATAATCAGACTCCACCTCCAGCCTTCTCCTTCCGAGACCGAGTGTTTCACAAATGTATCATCTATCTGTGGGTGCTGTGCAGGTAATCCCCCCTCATTCTGTCTGTATTGTATAGGCGTCACTGTCTGGATGCGGCACAGCGGGGAGGCTTTCTAACCGACTCCAATAAATAACCCTCCAGACTGTCCCCTTCTCGCCCTAATCTAATAAATAACCCCCCAGTCTGTCCCCCGCTCGCCCTAATAAATAACCCCCCAGTCTGTCCCCCGCTCGCCCTAATAAATAACCCCCCAGTCTGTCCCCCGCTCGCCCTAATAATCTAATAAATAACCCCCCAGTCTGTCCCCCGCTCGCCCTAATAAATAACCCCCCAGTCTGTCCCCCGCTCGCCCTAATAAATAACCCCCCAGTCTGTCCCCCGCTCGCCCTAATAAATAACCCCCCAGTCTGTCCCCCGCTCGCCCTAATAATCTAATAAATAACCCCCCAGTCTGTCCCCCGCTCGCCCTAATAAATAACCCCCCAGTCTGTCCCCCGCTCGCCCTAATAAATAACCCCCCAGTCTGTCCCCCGCTCGCCCTAATAATCTAATAAATAACCCCCCAGTCTGTCCCCCGCTCGCCCTAATAATGTAATAAATAACCCCCCAGTCTGTCCCCTTCTCGCCCTAATAATGTAATAAATAACCCCCCAGTCTTTCCCCCGCTCGCCCTAATAATCTAATAAATAACCCCCCAGTCTGTCCCCTTCTCGCCCTAATCTAATAAATAACCCCCCAGTCTGTCCCCCGCTCGCCCTAATAATCTAATAAATAACCCCCCAGTCTGTCCCCCGCTCGCCCTAATAATCTAATAAATAACCCTCCAGTCTGTCCCCCGCTCGCCCTAATAATGTAATAAATAACCCCCCAGTCTGTCCCCCGCTCGCCCTAATAATGTAATAAATAACCCCCGTCTGTCCCCCGCTCGCCCTAATAATCTAATAAATAACCCCCCAGTCTGTCCCCCGCTCGCCCTAATAATCTAATAAATAACCCCCCAGTCTGTCCCCCGCTCGCCCTAACAATGTAATAAATAACCCCCCAGTCTGTCCCCTTCTCGCCCTAATAATCTAATAAATAACCCCCCGGTCTGTCCCCCGCTCGCCCTAATAATGTAATAAATAACCCCCCGTCTGTCCCCCGCTCGCCCTAATAATGTAATAAATAACCCCCCCCGTCTGTCCCCCGCTCACCCTAATAATCTAATAAATAACCCCCCAGTCTGTCCCCCGCTCACCCTAATAATGTAATAAATAACCCCCGTCTGTCCCCCACTCGCCCTAATAATCTAATAAATAACCCCCCAGTCTGTCCGCCGCTCGCCCGAATAATCTAATAAATAACCCCCCAGTCTGTCCGCCGCTCGCCCGAATAATCTAATAAATAACCCCCCAGTCTGTCCGCCGCTCGCCCGAATAATCTAATAAATAACCCCCCAGTCTGTCCCCCGCTCGCCCTAATAATATAATAAATAACCCCCCAGTCTGTCCCCCGCTCGCCCTAATAATGTAATAAATAACCCCCCAGTCTGCGTTTGCCGCATGGATTGTGCAAGTTTGAGTCTCAGGCGTGTGTTTTCTTTTCTAGCTCTGTGGCTCTAGCACTGGGGGCCCTGACATTATGGCATGCAATGCTCATTACTCGCGGGGAGACCAGTATAGAAAGACACATCAACAAGAAAGAGCGCAAGAGACTGCTGGCTAAAGAAAAGGTACATTAGACTGTCTGTATGACCTGTAAATGTCTCCTGATACAGTGACTACTGGTCAGATCAAATTGCTCTAAAATGTGAATATCTGTATTTAAATATGTTTAATTTACTTACGATTATCAGCTCTTGGCCTCAGAGGACAAGCAAAGTCTCCCAAATATTAACTATACTTGCAGTGTGTGCATACATATATTACACAGGAGGCTGTACAGAGCAGACATATAATAATACCAGGTGAATGATAACTATACTTGCAGTGTGTGCATACATATATTACACAGGAGTCTGTACAGAGCAGACATATAATAATACCAGGTGAATGATAACTATACTTGCAACGTGTGCATACATATATTACACAGGAGTCTGTACAGAGCAGACATATAATAATACCAGGTGAATGATAACTATACTTGCAACGTGTGCATACATATATTACACAGGAGTCTGTACAGAGCAGACATATAATAATACCAGGTGAATGATAACTATACTTGCAGTGTGTGCATACATATATTACACAGGAGTCTGTACAGAGCAGACATATAATAATACCAGGTGAATGATAACTATACTTGCAACGTGTGCATACATATATTACACAGGAGTCTGTACAGAGCAGACATATAATAATACCAGGTGAATGATAACTATACTTGCAGTGTGTGCATACATATATTACACAGGAGCCTGTACAGAGCAGACATATAATAATACCAGGTGAATGATAACTATACTTGCAGTGTGTGCATACATATATTACACAGGAGCCTGTACAGAGCAGACATATAATAATACCAGGTGAATGATAACTATACTTGCAGTGTGTGCATACATATATTACACAGGAGTCTGTACAGAGCAGACATATAATAATACCAGGTGAATGATAACTATACTTTCAGTGTGTGCATACATATATTACACAGGAGTCTGTACAGAGCAGACATATAATAATACCAGGTGAATGATAACTATACTTTCAGTGTGTGCATACATATATTACACAGGAGGCTGTACAGAGCAGACATATAATAATACCAGGTGAATGATAACTATACTTGCAGTGTGTGCATACATATATTACACAGGAGTCTGTACAGAGCAGACATATAATAATACCAGGTGAATGATAACTATACTTGCAACGTGTGCATACATATATTACACAGGAGTCTGTACAGAGCAGACATATAATAATACCAGGTGAATGATAACTATACTTGCAACGTGTGCATACATATATTACACAGGAGTCTGTACAGAGCAGACATATAATAATACCAGGTGAATGATAACTATACTTGCAACGTGTGCATACATATATTACACAGGAGTCTGTACAGAGCACACATATAATAATACCAGGTGAATGATATATGTATGCACACACTGCAAGTATAGTTATTACACAGGAGTCTGTACAGAGCAGACATATATAAATACCAGATGAATAACTATACATGCAGTGTGCGCATACATATATTACACAGGAGTCTGTACAGAGCAGACATATAATAATACCAGGTGACTGATAACTATACTTGCAGTGTGTGCATACATATATTACACAGGAGTCTGTACAGAGCAGACATATAATAATACCAGGTGAATGATAACTATACTTGCAGTGTGTGCATACATATATTACACAGGCGTCTGTATAGAGCAGACATATAATAATACCAGGTGAATGATAACTATACTTGCAGTGTGTGCATACATATATTACACAGGAGCCTGTACAGAGCAGACATATAATAATACCAGGTGAATGATAACTATACTTGCAGTGTGTGCATACATATATTACACAGGAGTCTGTACAGAGCAGACATATAATAATACCAGGTGAATGATAACTATACTTTCAGTGTGTGCATACATATATTACACAGGAGTCTGTACAGAGCAGACATATAATAATACCAGGTGAATGATAACTATACCTGCAGTGTGTGCATACATATATTACACAGGAGTCTGTACAGAGCACACATATAATAATACCAGGTGATGTGGTATATGAAGGAATTTAATGTAAGGGGTTATAAGGAATAGGTCTGGATGATAATGACACGTTTCCCCTGTCACTGGGGGCTTCCTGCTGGGTTTTATGGCGCATGCATTAAATGTTATTGATCGTTTAGCCTCTGCAGTCACTGTATAAATGGTGTTTAGGTGACAGAGCCCATTTTGCAGGAGGTCTCAATGTGCCGTTTCTTTTCGTCTCTTGCGCAGATTTTTCAGAATCCGTACAGCTATGGACGCAGCCAGAACTGGCAACTATTCCTTGGCGTAGAAACACAGCAGTAAGTAACACGTGTGTTTCATGATTAATTGGCTGAAATATCGGACTCCCAGTCTGCTGCGGCTGAGGGTGCAGGGAGTCTCCGGTAGCACTCTAGTTACAGATCCATTATTGAGTTTCTTACACAGGATTCATTATTAACTGCATTTATTTTTTCCCCTCCAGCCATTGGATTACCAGAGTCCTGCTCCCATCCTCACACCCCCCTCATGGAGATGGTCTGACCTGGAATGTTCCACCATGGATTTCTACTAAGCAGAAATCTGTACTCGCAATATGATTGGCTGATGCCAGACACAACGTTTGGAAAATGTTACAAACTAACGGCCCGCCCCCTCACCTGTATCGTCAGACTCTCCCTGGGGGAATACCCTCTAAACAGCCCCCCCTCACCTGTACCGTCAGACTCTCCCTGGGGGAATACCTTCTAAACAGCCCCCCCTCACCTGTACCGTCACTCTCCCTGGGGGAATACCTTCTAAACAGCCCCCCCTCACCTGTACCGTCACTCTCCCTGGGGGAATACCTTCTAAACAGCCCCCCCTCACCTGTACCGTCACTCTCCCTGGGGGAATACCTTCTAAACAGCCCCCCCTCACCTGTACCGTCAGACTCTCCCTGGGGGAATACCCTTTAAACAGCCCCCCTCACCTGTACCGTCACTCTCCCTGGGGGAATACCCTCTAAACAGCCCCCATCACCCTGCCTCAACCTGATGCCAGACACAACGTTTGGAAAATGTTACAAACTAACGGCCCGCCCCCTCACCTGTATCGTCAGACTCTCCCTGGGGGAATACCCTCTAAACAGCCCCCCCTCACCTGTACCGTCAGACTCTCCCTGGGGGAATACCTTCTAAACAGCCCCCCCTCACCTGTACCGTCACTCTCCCTGGGGGAATACCTTCTAAACAGCCCCCCCTCACCTGTACCGTCAGACTCTCCCTGGGGGAATACCTTCTAAACAGCCCCCCCTCACCTGTACCGTCAGACTCTCCCTGGGGGAATACCCTTTAAACAGCCCCCCTCACCTGTACCGTCAGACTCTCCCTGGGGGAATACCTTCTAAACAGCCCCCCCTCACCTGTACCGTCAGACTCTCCCTGGGGGAATACCCTTTAAACAGCCCCCCTCACCTGTACCGTCACTCTCCCTGGGGGAATACCCTTTAAACAGCCCCCCCTTATCTGTACCGTCAGACTCTCCCTGGGGGAATACCCTTTAAACAGCCCCCCCTTATCTGTACCGTCACTCTCCCTGGGGGAATACCCTTTAAACAGCCCCCCCTTATCTGTACCGTCAGACTCTCCCTGGGGGAATACCCTTTAAACAGCCCCCCCCCCCCCCCCCCCCTGTATCGTCAGACTCTCCCTGGGGGAATACCTTCTAAACAGCCCCCCCCTCACCTGTATCGTCAGACTCTCCCTGGGGGAATACCTTCTAAACAGCCCCCCTTCACCTGTATCGTCAGACTCTCCCTAGGGGAATACCCTTTAAACAGCCCCCCTCACCTGTACCGTCAGACTCTCCCTGGGGGAATACCTTCTAAACAGCCCCCCTCACCTGTACCGTCACTCTCCCTGGGGGAATACCCTTTAAACAGCCCCCCCTCACCTGTACCGTCAGACTCTCCCTGGGGGAATACCCTTTAAACAGCCCCCCTTCACCTGTATCGTCAGACTCTCCCTGGGGGAATACCCTTTAAACAGCCCCCCCTCACCTGTACCGTCAGACTCTCCCTGGGGGAATACCCTTTAAACAGCCCCCCCTCACCTGTACCGTCACTCTCCCTGGGGGAATACCCTCTAAACAGCCCCCATCACCCTGCCTCAACCTGTGCACATTCCTCCCCCGGTGCAGGGTCCATGTTCCTGTTTGTAGCTGGGTTTATTTCTCTGAGGGGCTTGGAGGGGGCTGAATGAGTAACCTGTTTATAGAGCATTGTTTGATATATGATGTGTAATCCCCCCTCACTCCGTCAGGATTTTGTCAATGTCTGAATATATTTATTATTTAGTAAAGTGTGCATTATCACGTGTTCAGGGGGCTGGAGTAATAAAAGGCGTTTCCCATGTGTGAATGTCTGTTATTACATCTCCTTGGTGTGTAGAATTAGAGAAAGGGTCAGTCTATTATAATCATCTTAATACACGGAACACGTATAATACACGGAACACGTATAATACACGGAACAGCACCAGACGCAGGAAAAGAAACAATTCCCATTTTATGTGAAATCAGGCGATTAAAGCACATTATATACTTTACAATATACATTATATATACGCTGGACTGGCATGGGTTAATTATTAATGATCTCCGATCTCAACTGCCCGGACTTCCCAGCAGGAACCTAGAAACACAACAAAAACTTTATTCAGCCCAATGATTTCAATTCCTGCACCACAATGCTGGCTCAGACTGATGGGAGCTGCAGGAGAGAGCCAGATCTCCCCTCCCTCCATGTGAACTCACCACTGACATCGAGCAGCGACTGCCTCCCGCCGGACCAACCTTTTCTTATCATCCAAGGTCTTTCCCAAGGATCGAAGCACCAGCTGCTTGTGGGGCAGGAGCTAAAAATCATAGAAAGCAGACATGTAACAAGGGCTGGGGGGCTTATATTAAGCAGCGGGGGGGGGGGGGGGCTTATATTAAGCAGCGCGGGGGGGGGCTTATATTAAGCAGCGGGGGGGGCTTATATTAAGCAGCGGGGGGGGCTTATATTAAGCAGCGGGGGGGGCTTATATTAAGCAGCGGGGGGGGGCTTATATTAAGCAGCGGGGGGGGGGCTTATATTAAGCAGCGGGGGGGGCTTATATTAAGCAGCGGGGGGGGGCTTATATTAAGCAGCGCGGGGGGGTGGCTTATATTAAGCAGCGGGGGGGGGGGGGGCGCCTTATATTAAGCAGGGGGGGGCTTATATTAAGCAGCGGGGGGAGGGGGGCTTATATTAAGCAGCGCAGGGGGCCCTTATATTAAGCAGCGGGGGGGGGGGGGGGGGGGGCTTATATTAAGCACACCTCCAGGATACATAAAACACAGTTATTTTCAAACCAGTTCCAGATCTCCTGTCATTTTACATTATAGAATCTCCGGGGAAATTATTTCCAATCAGTGACAGCAGATAAGGAGGGGCTTGGAGAGAGGGGGAGGGGCTTGGAGAGAGGGGGAGGGGCTTGGAGAGAGGGGGAGGGGCTTGGAGAGAGGGGGAGGGGCGGGACTGTTGCTACAGTAACAGCAGTAACTCCGTTGTTACTGGGGCAGGATCCTGTGATACCCCGTGCGATGCTCACCATGTGTAACGGCAGCTCGGTGACAGACTGCAGACATTTCAACGCTGTGACCCGTACCGTCTGTCAGGAGAAAACATGACATCACAGCGCGCAGATACGACACAGCGCGCATGACACGACACAGCGCGCATGACACGACACAGCGCGCGGACACGACACAGCGCGCGGACACGACACAGCGCGCGGACACGACACAGCGCGCGGACACGACACAGCGCGCGGATACGACACAGCGCGCGGATACGACAGCGCGCGGATACGATACACCGCGCGGATACGACAGCGCGCGGATACGACACAGTGCGCATGACACAGCGTGCAGATACAACACAGCGCGCATGACACAACACAGCGCGCAGATACAACACAGCGCGCATGACACAGCACAGCGCGCATGACACAGCACAGCGCGCATGACACAGCACAGCGCGCATGACACAGCACAGCGCGCATGACACAACACAGCGCGCATGACACAACACAGCGCGCATGACACAACACAGCGCGCTTGACACAGCGCGCATGACACAACACAGCACGCTTGACACAGCGCGCCGACACCGCACGACATCACAGCGCGCAGACACCGCACGACATCACAGCGCGCCGACACCGCACGACATCACAGCGCGCCGACACCGCACGACATCACAGCGCGCCGACACCGCACGACATCACAGCGCGCCGACACCGCACGACATCACAGCGCGCCGACACCGCACGACATCACAGCGCGCCGACACCGCACGACATCACAGCGCGCCGACACCGCACGACATCACAGCGCGCCGACACCGCACGACATCACAGCGCGCCGACACCGCACGACATCACAGCGCGCAGACACCGCACGACATCACAGCGCGCAGACACCGCACGACATCACAGCGCGCAGACACCGCACGACATCACAGCGCGCAGACACCGCACGACATCACAGCGCGCCGACACCGCACGACATCACAGCGCGCAGACACCGCACGACATCACAGCGCGCAGACACCGCACGACATCACAGCGCGCAGACACCGCACGACATCACAGCGCGCAGGAGATATGACAGGGTCACCTGTCGACTACTCATGTTTGTGCCCAAATGAGAACACAGCCCGCCACATAAGCGCACACACACAAAAGATAACATGCTCCCACCATGTATGTATACACAGACAGGATTATGCCCCCGCCACGTGCACACACAGGTTAATACACCCCTGCCAGCTATGTATACACAGCATAACACGCCTTGCCACGTTTGTGCACATACTTACCATAGCTGGACTGGAAGATAATGCGAGGAGCTTTGTGACCAGGGTATCAATGTGAGCGCTCAAAATCCCCGACGCGTCCAGCAGTAACGGCTCCAGACACGTCAGGGTGGACAACTGAACCACCTGATCTGGGCAGGACAAGGCCTCTAACAGCAGCAACAGCAGCTAAGACGGGAGAGGAGATCAGTCAGTGCACGTAATATACACACTGGAAACCAATATAACTGGATATAATGGAATAATGAGATATCTGTATATTACAGTTCTACAATTTGCTATTATTGTACATGTTATATAAATATATACAGGGTGCAGGGCACACGCTGTCTGAGGAGGTGGTTCTACTAAATCCGTCAGATGCCTTTAGAAGCGGCCTGGATAGTAATGCCCCGGAGCACAGAGGGCTATGTATGTTACTATAGGCAGTAATGCCCGGGAGCACAGAGGGCTATGTATGTTACTATAGGCAGTAATGCCCCGGAGCACAGAGGGCTATGCATGTTACTATAGGCAGTAATGCCCCGGAGCACAGAGGGCTATGTATGTTACTATAGGCAGTAATGCCCCGGAGCACAGAGGGCTATGTATGTTACTATAGGCAGTAATGCCCCGGAGCACAGAGGGCTATGTATGTTACTATAGGCAGTAATGCCCCGGAGCACAGAGGGCTATGTATGTTACTATAGGCAGTAATGCCCCGGAGCACAGAGGGCTATGTATGTTACTATAGGCAGTAATGCCCCGGAGCACAGAGGGCTATGTATGTTACTATAGGCAGTAATGCCCCGGAGCACAGAGGGCTATGTATGTTACTATAGGCAGTAATGCCCCGGAGCACAGAGGGCTATGTATGTTACTATAGGCAGTAATGCCCCGGAGCACAGAGGGCTATGTATGTTACTATAGGCAGTAATGCCCCGGAGCACAGAGGGCTATGTATGTTACTATAGGCAGTAATGCCCCGGAGCACAGAGGGCTATGTATGTTACTATAGGCAGTAATGCCCCGGAGCACAGAGGGCTATGTATGTTACTATAGGCAGTAATGCCCCGGAGCACAGAGGGCTATGTATGTTACTATAGGCAGTAATGCCCCGGAGCACAGAGGGCTATGTATGTTACTATAGGCAGTAATGCCCCGGAGCACAGAGGGCTATGTATGTTAGTATAGGCAGTAATGCCCCGGAGCACAGAGGGCTATGTATGTTACTATAGGCAGTAATGCCCCGGAGCACAGAGGGCTATGTATGTTACTATAGGCAGTAATGCCCCGGAGCACAGAGGGCTATGTATGTTACTATAGGCAGTAATGCCCGGAGCACAGAGGGCTATGTATGTTACTATAGGCAGTAATGCCCGGAGCACAGAGGGCTATGTATGTTACTATAGGCAGTAATCCCCCGGAGCACAGAGGGCTATGTATGTTACTATAGGCAGTAATGCCCCGGAGCACAGAGGGCTATGTATGTTACTATAGGCAGTAATGTCCCGGAGCACAGAGGGCTGTGCATGTTAGTATAGGCAGTAATGTCCCGGAGCACAGAGGGCTATGTATGTTACTATAGGCAGTAATGCCCCGGAGCACAGAGGGCTATGTATGTTACTATAGGCAGTAATGCCCCGGAGCACAGAGGGCTATGTATGTTACTATAGGCAGTAATGCCCCGGAGCACAGAGGGCTATGCATGTTACTATAGGCAGTAATGCCCCGGAGCACAGAGGGCTATGTATGTTACTATAGGCAGTAATGCCCCGGAGCACAGAGGGCTATGTATGTTACTATAGGCAGTAATGCCCCGGAGCACAGAGGGCTATGCATGTTACTATAGGCAGTAATGCCCCGGAGCACAGAGGGCTATGTATGTTAGTATAGGCAGTAATGTCCCGGAGCACAGAGGGCTATGTATGTTACTATAGGCAGTAATGCCCCGGAGCACAGAGGGCTATGTATGTTAGTATAGGCAGTAATGCCCCGGAGCACAGAGGGCTATGTATGTTAGTATAGGCAGTAATGCCCGGAGCACAGAGGGCTATGTATGTTACTATAGGCAGTAATGCCCCGGAGCACAGAGGGCTATGTATGTTACTATAGGCAGTAATGCCCCGGAGCACAGAGGGCTATGTATGTTACTATAGGCAGTAATGCCCCGGAGCACAGAGGGCTATGCATGTTACTATAGGCAGTAATGCCCCGGAGCACAGAGGGCTATGTATGTTACTATAGGCAGTAATGCCCCGGAGCACAGAGGGCTATGCATGTTACTATAGGCAGTAATGCCCCGGAGCACAGAGGGCTATGCATGTTACTATAGGCAGTAATGCCCCGGAGCACAGAGGGCTATGCATGTTACTATAGGCAGTAATGCCCCGGAGCACAGAGGGCTATGCATGTTACTATAGGCAGTAATGCCCCGGAGCACAGAGGGCTATGTATGTTAGTATAGGCAGTAATGTCCCGGAGCACAGAGGGCTATGTATGTTAGTATAGGCAGTAATGTCCCGGAGCACAGAGGGCTGTGCATGTTACTATAGGCAGTAATGCCCCGGAGCACAGAGGGCTATGTATGTTACTATAGGCAGTAATGCCCCGGAGCACAGAGGGCTATGCATGTTACTATAGGCAGTAATGCCCCGGAGCACAGAGGGCTATGTATGTTAGTATAGGCAGTAATGCCCCGGAGCACAGAGGGCTATGTATGTTACTATAGGCAGTAATGTCCCGGAGCACAGAGGGCTATGTATGTTACTATAGGCAGTAATGCCCGGAGCACAGAGGGCTATGTATGTTAGTATAGGCAGTAATGCCCCGGAGCACAGAGGGCTATGTATGTTACTATAGGCAGTAATGCCCCGGAGCATAGAGGGCTATGTATGTTACTATAGGCAGTAATGCCCCGGAGCACAGAGGGCTATGCATGTTAGTATAGGCAGTAATGTCCCGGAGCACAGAGGGCTATGTATGTTAGTATAGGCAGTAATGTCCCGGAGCACAGAGGGCTGTGCATGTTACTATAGGCAGTAATGCCCCGGAGCACAGAGGGCTATGTATGTTACTATAGGCAGTAATGCCCCGGAGCACAGAGGGCTATGCATGTTACTATAGGCAGTAATGCCCCGGAGCACAGAGGGCTATGTATGTTAGTATAGGCAGTAATGTCCCGGAGCACAGAGGGCTATGTATGTTAGTATAGGCAGTAATGTCCCGGAGCACAGAGGGCTGTGCATGTTACTATAGGCAGTAATGCCCCGGAGCACAGAGGGCTATGTATGTTACTATAGGCAGTAATGCCCCGGAGCACAGAGGGCTATGCATGTTACTATAGGCAGTAATGCCCCGGAGCACAGAGGGCTATGTATGTTAGTATAGGCAGTAATGCCCCGGAGCACAGAGGGCTATGTATGTTACTATAGGCAGTAATGTCCCGGAGCACAGAGGGCTATGTATGTTACTATAGGCAGTAATGCCCGGAGCACAGAGGGCTATGTATGTTAGTATAGGCAGTAATGCCCCGGAGCACAGAGGGCTATGTATGTTACTATAGGCAGTAATGCCCCGGAGCATAGAGGGCTATGTATGTTACTATAGGCAGTAATGCCCCGGAGCACAGAGGGCTATGTATGTTACTATAGGCAGTAATGCCCGGAGCACAGAGGGCTATGTATGTTACTATAGGCAGTAATGCCCCGGAGCACAGAGGGCTATGCATGTTACTTTTTTTTGGATCAACAGCGGTAACATGGATGGGCAAACTGAGTCACTGTGTAACTGGGAGATTATTCAATGTCTCACGGATTTCAGCTCCGTCACCAGCACTTCCTTCGGTAGGGAATTCAGCACATGCGACAAAGCCTTCAGGTAATTTGGTTTATCATCTGCGGAGAAAGAAACACGCGATTAGACATTACAAGGTAAACGTGTAACCTGGGGGGGGGGGGTAAATGACCCCCCGCTGCCTCAGTGACTGAGGCGTAACCTACAGATAATCATTAACTAGTAATACAAGCCATTATCCCACGCATTTCACTGTTCATTAGATGGCAGTCACCGGCATTGGCAGAGTCAAAGCCTTGGACCAGTTTTGGGACATTTTCCGTGAAGAATCTCTGGCGGAACATGATGCGGATGTCGGCATGACAGGATTTATTCAGAATATCTGGAGACTCGGACACAAGCAGAGAGAACATGTCGGCCACAGAGGCCCCCAGCTCCCGGTCACACAGCAAATTCATCATCTACCGGATGGAGCAAAAGGGTTAAAACCAAATACACAGCGGAGCCTTGGATTGTATTTCCCATAATGCATCTGATTATCTGGTATGCACCATCTGATTCCATCCATCCCACCCAGACACCCCTCCTGACCAGCCATGGTATGGCCCTCTTAGATCAACCACGTCCTGTAACTGCCCATGGCGTGCTACATCTAGAACCATACCAATGGACTGGCCCGGTTAGATCCACATAGTATGACGCTGGTTACTGCCACCTCTCCACTAACTGCTAGTCACCAGCAGCAAGGCCCCACCCCTCCCCCGCTAACTGCTGGTCACCAGCAGCAAGGCCCCACCCCTCCCCCGCTAACTGCTGGTCACCAGCAGCAAGGCCCCACCCCTCCCCCGCTAACTGCTGGTCACCAGCAGCAAGGCCCCACCCCTCCCCCGCTAACTGCTGGTCACCAGCAGAAAGGCCATGCCCCACCCCTCCCCCCCGCTAACTGCTGGTCACCAGCAGCAAGGCCCCACCCCTCCCCCGCTAAGTGCTGGTCACCAGCAGCAAGGCCCCACCCCTCCCCCGCTAACTGCTGGTCACCAGCAGCATGGCCACGCCCCACCCCTCCCCCTCTAACTGCTGGTCACCAGCAGCAAGGCCACGCCCCACCCCTCCCCCTCTAACTGCTGGTCACCAGCAGCAAGGCCCCACCCCGCGCAGACACTCACCTTGTTAATAAGCTGCTCGTTCAAGGCATGATACCGAAGGATCAGGGCCTTTGTTACCTGGAGACGAAGGAAAAGAGCAAATTATCCAGACTCTGGATTCCCCTCTCTGGAACAAACCCACCACCCCCAAGTCTGATCATCCACAGACAAAAACAGGAACCAGAATCAATAATCCATACGTGTAGAATCTAGTACAGGTCCCAAAAGAGGCAGGGATCATCCAGGAGACCTCCTGATAATTCCCTTACCAGTGGCTGTTGGATATCACCACACAGGACCCCCTGCACAGCGTGACCTACATTCCCGATAACTACACCTGAAACACCGACATCATTCCCGATAACTACACCTGAAACACCGACATCATTCCCGATAACTACACCTGAAACATGACATCATTCCCGATAACTACACCTGAAACATGACATCATTCCCGATAACTACACCTGAAACATGACATCATTCCCGATAACTACACCTGAAACACCGACATCATTCCCGATAACTACACCTGAAACACCGACATCATTCCCGATAACTACACCTGAAACACCGACATCATTCCCGATAACTACACCTGAAACATGACATCATTCCCGATAACTACACCTGAAACATGACATCATTCCCGATAACTACACCTGAAACATGACATCATTCCTGATAACTACACCTGAAACACCGACATCATTCCCGATAACTACACCTGAAACACGACCTCATTCCCGATAACTACACCTGAAACACCGACATCATTCCCGATAACTACACCTGAAACACGACCTCATTCCCGATAACTACACCTGAAACACGACCTCATTCCCGATAACTACACCTGAAACACGACATCATTCCCGATAACTACACCTGAAACACCGACATCATTCCCGATAACTACACCTGAAAAACCGACATCATTCCCGATAACTACACCTGAAACACCGACATCATTCCCGATAACTACACCTGAAACACCGACATCATTCCCGATAACTACACCTGAAACACCGACATCATTCCCGATAACTACACCTGAAACACCGACATCATTCCCGATAACTAAGCTAGTCTCTTTTTGCACATTTTATTTGTGTCATTTTAACATTAAATTATCTTTTGTACACTGTCGGCTCAGTTTTACACAAGGTTATCCCCCCTTGTTCTTGTCTCTACACGTGTGGATCTTTGATCTGGATATCATCAATATCACGTCCCCTGTACCAGCCCCTGGAGCAGAGTTCTAACAGCGATTTAATAAATCAGCAGGATGATTCCCCGTTGGTTTACATGACAATGTTTATAAATGCCCCCCGTGTGTGTGTGTGCGAGGGGCAGGTTCCTCACTCACCCAGGCCAGCAGGGTAACAGCCTGAGTTCTGTTCGGTCCATTTGTCAGACCCGAATCTATCCTGTGAGCAGCACTCTGGAGGATTTCATCCAGCGCGGACCCTGGGGGTAAGAGACATTGTACATGAAACAAGGAAATAAAGCATTTAGTGAAGGTCAGCTGGATGAGGTCCATGAAGTGGCCATGTAGAGAGGGCAGGACTGGATGCAGATAATTGGACATGGTATCTCCCACCAGCTCAATGCTGTGTGTGTAAAACAAACAGATTAACCCTTCATACCCTGCTGCAGCAATGCATGAGGCCAGGAAAGCCCGTCAGGGGGGTGTAACAGTCTGTGGGGGTCCTTAATATAAACACGGCAATGAAATCAGACACGGCGCAGAGGCTGAGGCATGAAATGGTGGTCTGTACCTGGGGGACACTTGTTTACTAATCCTGCGAAGCACTTTGATGAGCAGACGTACACGAAGGGAACGCAGGAAGACAGGCTGAGGGATAATAAATTCTGCAGCAAGAGACTCCGATGTGGAATATCCATCTGCAGGGAAAGAAATGCAGTATTAGCCGAAGATTAAAGCCCAACGCGTTCTATGACAAGCAAAGGGGTCAGGTCATTCCCTTACATTTCTGGGCAGAGAACAGACAAATGCCATGAGAAGCGCGAGCAGCCGGCTGTGAGATGATTGGGGAGGGTCAATCTGCGGAGACAAGAACGCCGTGGTCAGAGTGACAGGAGAGCACGTCATACATCACACCGGGGGTTACTAATTAATGTGGAAACCAATCCTGCTGATTTCTTCAACTTTTATAAATAACCCCGAATAATCAAAGATGGAGATTTGTAACTTGTATGAACCCCGCCCAGTCTAAAGGGAACTGAACAGTGATATCAGCAAATCTTCCCCAACTTCCTGACACATACAATTCTAATTGCTTGGTCCTATTCCTCCTTTTACCTCTAGTGGGCGCCCTGCCTCTGTTCTGCTCGGTTGCTTCTCTCAGTGGTGTCAGCCAGGCTTTGTTACTTGTTCTAACAAGGCTTTCTCATTGAAGTTGGCTGTCTGACTATTGTGATCTACTTCATTTGCTGAAAGCTGCTCTCATCTTCCAGCCTGTCCAGGAACTTATCCTGGAGGGCTCAACTGGCCAGGCAAAGGGTTTCAACTTCTCCTATTCCAGCCCACACCCTATCCAGAGTTCCCTGATTGGAAGACTCCCAGCCATGTGCTGTGTCTGGGTACTACAGCATGATCTGTCCTTCACTAGAAATCCCATTCCAAATCCAAGTACATGCACACTGGCACCATCCAACTCCCATCCCAAATCCAAGTACATGCACGCTGGCACCATCCAACTCCCATCCCAAATCCAAGTACATGCACGCTGGCACCATCCAACTCCCATCCCAAATCCAAGTACATGCACGCTGGCACCATCCAACTCCCATCCCAAATCCAAGTACATGCACGCTGGCACCATCCAACTCCCATCCCAAATCCAAGTACATGCACGCTGGCACCATCCAACTCCCATCCCAAATCCGAGTACATGCACGCTGGCACCATCCAACTCCCATCCCAAATCCGAGTACATGCACGCTGGCACCATCCAACTCCCGTATCAGTCCAGATTACATGCCCACTGGCACCATCCAACTCCCTTATCAGTCCAGATTACATGCCCACTGGCACCATCCAACTCCCGTATCAGTCCAGATTACATGCCCACTGGCACCATCCAACTCCCGTATCAGTCCGGATTACATGCCCACTGGCACCATCCAACTCCCGTATCAGTCCGGATTACATGCCCACTGGCACCATCCAACTCCCGTATCAGTCCGGATTACATGCCCACTGGCACCATCCAACTCCCGTATCAGTCCAGATTACATGCCCACTGGCACCATCCAACTCCCGTATCAGTCCGGATTACATGCCCACTGGCACCATCCAACTCCCGTATCAGTCCGGATTACATGCCCACTGGCACCATCCAACTCCCGTATCAGTCCGGATTACATGCCCACTGGCACCATCCAACTCCCGTATCAGTCCGGATTACATGCACACGGGCACCATCCAACTCCCGTATCAGTCCGGATTACATGCACACTGGCACCATCCAACTCCTGTATCAGTCCGGATTACATGCACACTGGCACCATCCAACTCCTGTATCAGTCCGGATTACATGCACACTGGCACCATCCAACTCCTGTATCAGTCCGGATTACATGCACACTGGCACCATCCAACTCCTGTATCAGTCCGGATTACATGCACACTGGCACCATCCAACTCCTGTATCAGTCCGGATTACATGCACACTGGCACCATCCAACTCCTGTATCAGTCCGGATTACATGCACACTGGCACCATCCAACTCCTGTATCAGTCCGGATTACATGCACACTGGCACCATCCAACTCCTGTATCAGTCCGGATTACATGCACACTGGCACCATCCAACTCCTGTATCAGTCCGGATTACATGCACACTGGCACCATCCAACTCCTGTATCAGTCCGGATTACATGCACACTGGCACCATCCAACTCCTGTATCAGTCCGGATTACATGCACACTGGCACCATCCAACTCCCGTATCAGTCCGGATTACATGCACACTGGCACCATCCAACTCCTGTATCAGTCCGGATTACATGCACACTGGCACCATCCAACTCCTGTATCAGTCCGGATTACATGCACACTGGCACCATCCAACTCCTGTATCAGTCCGGATTACATGCACACTGGCACCATCCAACTCCTGTATCAGTCCGGATTACATGCACACTGGCACCATCCAACTCCTGTATCAGTCCAGATTACATACACACTGGCACAATCCGACTGGTGTATCAGTCCGGATTACATGCACACTGGCACCATCCAACTCCTGTATCAGTCCGGATTACATGCACACTGGCACCATCCAACTCCTGTATCAGTCCAGATTACATGCACACTGGCACCATCCAACTCCCGTATCAGTCCAGATTACATGCCCACTGGCACCATCCAACTCCCTTATCAGTCCAGATTACATGCACACTGGCACCATCCAACTCCCGTATCAGTCCAGATTACATGCACACTGGCACCATCCAACTCCCGTATCAGTCCGGATTACATGCCCACTGGCACCATCCAACTCCTGTATCAGTCCGGATTACATGCACACTGGCACTATCTAACTCCCGTATCAGTCCGGATTACATGCACACTGGCACCATCCAACTCCCGTATCAGTCCGGATTACATGCACACTGGCACCATCCAACTCCCGTATCAGTCCAGATTACATACACACTGGCACAATCCGACTGGTGTATCAGTCCGGATTACATGCACACTGGCACCATCTAACTCCTGTATCAGTCCGGATTACATGCACACTGGCACCATCCAACTCCTGTATCAGTCCGGATTACATGCACACTGGCACCATCCAACTCCCGTATCAGTCCGGATTACATGCACACTGGCACCATCCAACTCCTGTATCAGTCCGGATTACATGCACACTGGCACTATCTAACTCCCGTATCAGTCCGGATTACATGCACACTGGCACCATCCAACTCCTGTATCAGTCCGGATTACATGAACACTGGCACCATCCAACTCCTGTATTATCCACACATTGAGATCGTGGGTTTTTACCTGAAATGGTTGGAATCTGCAGGTAAAATCATTTTCAATCAGATTAGAAACATCCCCGTGAAGGAACAAATCCACAATGTCCGAAATGCTGGAAGCAGTGACCCTGGCACACGAGATGAAATATAATCAGTGTTGGGGGGGGGGGGGGGGGGTTATTGGACAAAATTATACATTTTTATATTAAGGTCTTCAGGGTAAATTCATCCAAAAAGTTTTAGCAGATCGCCGATCATTCAGGGATCTTTGGATATATCCTTCCGGAGATAGATACGCTCTCCAGTACTGCGTACAATACTCCAGTGAATGAATATATCCTTCCAGAGATAGATACGCTCTCCAGTACTGCGTACAATACTCCAGTGAATGAATATATCCTTCCAGAGATAGATACGCTCTCCAGTACTGCGTACAATACTCCAGTGAATGAATATATCCTTCCAGAGATAGATACGCTCTCCAGTACTGCGTACAATACTCCTGTGAATGAATATATCCTTCCAGAGATAGATACGCTCTCCAGTACTGCGTACAATACTCCAGTGAATGAATATATCCTTTCCTGAGATAGATACGCTCTCCAGTACTGCGTACAATACTCCTGTGAATGAATATATCCTTCCGGAGATAGATACGCTCTCCAGTACTCAATACAATACTCCAGTGAATGAATATATCCTTCCGGAGATAGATACGCTCTCCAGTACTGCATACAATACTCCTGTGAATGAATATATCCTTCCGGAGATAGATACGCTCTCCAGTACTGCGTACAATACTCCCAGTGAATGAATATATCCTTCCGGAGATAGATACGCTCTCCAGTACTGCATACAATACTCCCAGTGAATATATCCTTCCAGAGATACGCTCTCCAATAATATGTATTAAGCATTTGACGACAGACTTACTCTGGGCTGAGATGTGCGCAGGTGGTGCTGATTACCGGTACCATGGCGCTGAGAACGACGTCCGCCAATAGGACGCAGTTGGCTGGTGCTGAACCGCTGTCTGAGAGAAGGAATGTGTGAGTCATCATTAGGAGACAGCACCTTTCATATAGCTGGATACTGCATCCAGGTGACTGCAGGGAATGTGCTGAGGCTAGTCAGGTAGAGAATATATAGATGACATTTATATTAAAGGGAATATGAAGCAGCGTGATGATGAACGTGATCTGCAGGGAGAGGGCGTCTTAATGCAGCGAAGTGAAGGGATGCACAGCAGCGGATGGAATAATTACTGTGTATAACGGGGGATACCGGCCGTGTGGACTCGGGCCGCGGCTCACAATGTCCATTCCTTGCACACAATACATAACCTTGCGTAGCGGCTCTGACGGTTAGGGAGAGGAGGCGGGGCATCACAGCGTGATGGTAAAAGCAGAGAGATTCTGGATTAGGCAGACACTGCAGTGCGACCCGGTGGAGACTCTTACACACTACAACCACATCATCAGCGCTCGCCACTCCTGTGTGTGACACGAGAGACCGTTACAGGCTAGTGTGAGCACGCAGGCGTGCAGCGTGTAATAATCCTGGGCGACAGGACACTTTGCAGAATACTCGCCTTGCTCTGCTCGTCTCACTTGACCGAGTAAGACAGGGACAGTCTCTTTCACGATACTCGGATGCGTTGATATGGCCGCTAGCGCCTCCAGACCGCGCCGTCTTAATGAATACTGTGGCATCTCTGACTCTTCACTGCCGGTAACCTCCGCGGTCTCTAGTGGGGAAACCAGATCAGTAACCAATCAGTTGTGTTCATGCAGCTACTAATACACCCTTTCTCCGGTAGCCTGGGAGTCGTGGCACCAACTGGTCAAAAAAGTCTCTGAATTAAACCGTTCAAGTTTCGAAACATCTCAGTCAGTAAGGAGAGGGCAGAGGTCATGGTATCATTAGTTGTGCAGCAGTCTGAGGGTATTACGCTTGTTTAATAAATAGAATATATTACTGGAAGAAAAGGTCACCCAGCAGTCTATAATCCCAGACCGTAATATACCAGTTACACTGTCTGTGTACTGTCAGGCGCAGGGACTGTCATCCATTAGGGCTTTACCGAGCTTTGGGAAGGTTTAGGTGTCTCCGTATGATTTATTTGGAGAAGTTAGGAGCCGAGGTGATGATTTAGGAGTCGCGGCTCAGTCCTAACCCTAGAGTGAGGTCAATCTCCTGCGTCTCCTCACACATTACAAGGTTATGACTTACCCTCCTGTAGAGCCGAGCACAGCTTAGGGATCATTCTACTGATAAACGTCAGTGGGTGGATGGTAGCGAGAGACCCAGAGGCTTCAAGCGCTGCAGCACTATGCAAGAAAGAAGAGAGGGTCAGCGTCATACCCCGCCGCCGGGGGCCCAGTGTCAGCGTCATACCCCGCCGCCGGGGGCCCAGTGTCAGCGTCATACCCCGCCGCCGGGGGCCCAGTGTCAGCGTCATACCCCGCCGCCGGGGGCCCAGTGTCAGCGTCATACCCCGCCGCCGGGGGCCCAGTGTCAGCGTCATACCCTGCCGCCGGGGCAGACTGTCAGCGTCATACCCCGCCGCCGGGGCAGACTGTCAGCGTCATACCCCGCCGCCGGGGGCCCAGTGTCAGCGTCATACCCCGCCGCCGGGGCCCACTGTCAGCGTCATACCCCGCCGCCGGGGGCCCAGTGTCAGCGTCATACCCCGCCGCCGGGGGCCCAGTCATGTACGTGTTACAGTCGCTCTTTAACTTTATTACAAAGGGGTCATTTTATCTACTTTTATAAATAACAGCCCCCCACACACATTACAGCCCCCCACACACATTACAGCCCCCACTAGCTGTAACTAGACTGGAGGGCAAATCAATCCCATCTCAGCAGCAGCAAAGCCCCCCTAACCACAATCAACAAAACCCAAAGGAAGCATCACCAGCTCAGCGAGTCCACATCCAGCAAAATGAGTTGTGTAAGATGATCCACCATCACATCAATCTCAGCAGAAGACAAGAAACCTGAAACGAGACAAAAATACACATCACGTCCGAGTAATAATCCAACACTGCGACCCCAACGCGGCCAATTCTGCCCTAGCTCACACCCAATATATCCAGGGACACCACTCAAATGTGTCCTTTATACCTTGTACAGCTCTATCAGGGGGCAAACTATCTCCACCGTCCTGAACTGCCACAGCATGGTCTTGCGGTAACTTCCAAGACAAGCATATGGAGTAAATGAAAAGGGTTTAGATCCTTCCGCCAAGACGACTCCGGACAAAGATAAAAAAGTCTTTCATTCAATCCTGGTACAAAACACCAAATGGTGAAGACAATACACCCTAAATCTGGCCGACACAAAGAGCCTTCCGCGTTTCACACTCCCAACTGGCGCTCATAGGCAAGGCAATCAGGGGGCAGACATGTCGGGTCAGATAAAGGAAGAACTGACCATAGATTCTGATATCCGCCTCTGAGCTATACAGAGCAAAGATCCTAAACATGTCTGCCCTCTGATAGAGCTATACAGAGCAAAGATCCTAAACAACATGTCCACCCCCTGATAGAGCTATACAGAGCAAAGATTCTAAACAACATGTCCTCCCCCTGATAGAGCTATACAGAGCAAAGATTCTAAACAACATGTCCGCCTCTGATAGAGCTATACAGAGCAAAGATTCTAAACACCATGTCCTCCCCCTGATAGAGCTATACAGAGCAAAGATCCTAAACAACATGTCCTCCCCCTGATAGAGCTATACAGAGCAAAGATTCTAAACAACATGTCCTCCCCCTGATAGAGCTATACAGAGCAAAGATTCTAAACAACATGTCTGCCCCTGATAGAGCTATACAGAGCAAAGATCCTAAACAACATGTCCTCCCCCTGATAGAGCTATACAGAGCAAAGATTCTAAACAACATGTCCGCCTCTGATAGAGCTATACAGAGCAAAGATTCTAAACATGTCCGCCCCGATAGAGCTATACAGAGTAAAGATCCTAAACAACATGTCTGCCTCTGATAGAGCTATACAGAGCAAAAATTCTAACCAACATGTCTGCCCTCTGATAGAGCTATACAGAGCAAAGATTCTAAACAACATGTCCGCCCCTGATAGAGCTATACAGAGCAAAGATTCTAACCAACATGTCTGCCCCCTGATAGAGCTATACAGAGCAAAGATTCTAAACAACATGTCCGCCCCCTGATAGAGCTATACAGAGCAGAGAGGACTCAATAAGGTGCTTTATTTGTATTCTTTCATTAAAGCATTTCCAGAGGTTTATATTTTTCTGATATTTGTACAGTTCTCTCAATTTCAGGTAAAGCTTGGTGAGTGAAATATTAAACAAATCATCAAGAGACTGAACAGCAATGTCCCTGCTCTCTAGCAGTCTGTGTGTAATGGAGGAGAAGCCGCCTCACTCCCACAGGGTAAGTACCTTGATGCAGACCCAGGACCACCAGAGCCTGTACCGCCACCACATGGAGCTGAGTGCTGGGATCAGTCACTGCTGAGAAGACGATGCTGCACAGAGCATCCTTCACCCTGTCCAAACCATTACCATCTGAAAGGGACAGGAATAGGATTATTATTTGGGGACACAGTGAAGGACCCCCTGTACCAAGCAGCAGAATGCAGCCCCGGTGCAATGCCAATCAAGGTTCAGTTATTTCAGGGTTAATTTAAGTTGCGCTCAGAGAATCATGGTGTCAGATTAGCCCGACACAAGACGTTACCTTCCTCTTCCCACCACTTGCTTTGCAGCTTTAGGAAACCCAGGGTCATCTCTAGGACCGTCCTCCGATGACTGCTCTGAAAAACCAATCAACAGTGACAAGTCACAAAGAGATCAGCCAGCAGGGGGAGCACATGCTAGACAGGTGGCTGCACAGTAATGATCAGCCAGCAGGGGGAGCACACGCTAGAGTATGGCTGCACAGTAATGATCAGCCAGCAGGGGGAGCACACGCTAGAGTATGGCTGCACAGTAATGATCAGCCAGCAGGGGGAGCACACGCTAGAGTATGGCGGCACAGCAATGATCAGCCAGCAGGGGGAGCACACGCTAGAGTATGGCTGCACAGCAATGATCAGACAGCAGGGGGAGCGCATGCTAGACAGGTGGCGGCACAGTAATGATCAGAGAGCAGTGGGAGCGCATGCTAGACAGGTGGACAGCAGGGGGAGCGCATGCTAGACAGGTGGACAGCAGGGGGAGCGCATGCTAGACAGGTGGACAGCAGGGGGAGCGCATGCTAGACAGGTGGACAGCAGGGGGAGCGCATGCTAGACAGGTGGACAGCAGGGGGAGCGCATGCTAGACAGGTGGACAGCAGGGGGAGCGCATGCTAGACAGGTGGACAGCAGGGGGAGCGCATGCTAGACAGGTGGACAGCAGGGGGAGCGCATGCTAGACAGGTGGACAGCAGGGGGAGCGCATGCTAGACAGGTGGACAGCAGGGGGAGCGCATGCTAGACAGGTGGCGGCACAGTAACAGAATAGTATAGAAAGCTCTGTGGGGCCCGTCTGGAGTCACCTACCTGAGCCTGCTGGTTGTACTGGTCCAAGAGTAAAGGGAGGATGCTGGACGTCACAGTCCGGCAGGCTCTGGCTGAGGCACCGGCGGCGGCCTGGAGGAGTTTGGCGCTTGGCCACACCAATTTCATGTCCGGCTCACACAGGTGGTGCTTACAGTCTGAAACATGAAACCCATGGAGGACCTTTACATGGAGCCGAGACCCCTTCCACCTTACTGCTAATAAACCCCCATCTCTCCCCTCCAAGCAGATTAATATCAGTAATATATTAAGGACTGATAACCGGATATTAGCAGGGGATTTACTATCTCGCTCAGTATTGATGATCAGTCAGTGATGGACAGAGCTACAGACAGTACCAGGCACTAGGACCAGGAGGAAGGACTAGTGATGGAGGGACATGGGAACTGTATATTACCAGTCTCTATAGGGTAACATGAGGTTACTGTGCTCACGTTTCATACATATTGATTTTTATTTACAACAAGGATGAGGTTATGGATCCATTGCATGTTCCACTTTCTGTGCACACGTGTGCGTGGTCAGTAGGAAGCACGCATGTATAGTATCCAAAGCTGTTTATTTTAAATAGAAATTAAACCTGGGTGTTTACAAGTCATTAATACTCTCAGCGATGGGTTTCCAATAACTCAAAATTATTATTTAATTAGTGTGGTATTTTGTTCTAGGGAAGGCATCAACACAACATGTCCGCCCCCTGATAGAGCTATACTGAGCAAAGATTCCAAACAACATGTCTGCCCCCTGATAGAGCTATACAGAGCAAAGATTCTAAACAACATGTCCGCCCCCTGATAGAGCTATACAGAGCAAAGATTCTAAACATGTCTGCCCTCTGATAGAGCTATACAGAGCAAAGATTCTAAACATGTCCACCTCCTGATAGAGCTATACAGAGCAAAGATTCTAAACATGTCCGCCCCCGATAGAGCTATACTGAGCAAAGATTCTAAGCAACATCAGGGGCAGACATGTTGTTTGGAATCTTTGCTCAGTATAGCTCTATCGGGGGCGGACATGTTTAGAATCTTTGCTCTGTATAGCTCTATCAGGGGGCGGACATGTTGTTTAGAATCTTTGCTCTGTATAGCTCTATCAGGGGGAGGACATGTTGTTTAGAATCTTTGCTCTGTATAGCTCTATCGGGGGCGGACATGTTTAGAATCTTTGCTCTGTATAGCTCTATCAGAGGGCAGACATGTTTAGAATCTTTGCTCTGTATAGCTCTATCAGGGGGCAGACATGTTGTTTAGAATCTTTGCTCTGTATAGCTCTATCAGAGGGCAGACATGTTTAGAATCTTTGCTCTGTATAGCTCTATCGGGGGCGGACATGTTTAGAATCTTTGCTCTGTATAGCTCTATCGGGGGCAGACATGTTTAGAATCTTTGCTCTGTATAGCTCTATCGGGGGCGGACATGTTTAGAATCTTTGCTCTGTATAGCTCTATCGGGGGCGGACATGTTTAGAATCCTTGCTCTGTATAGCTCTATCAGGGGGCAGACATGTTGTTTAGAATCTTTGCTCTGTATAGCTCTATCAGTGGGTGGACATGTTTGTTAGAATCTTTGCTCTGTATAGCTCTATCAGGGGGCAGACATGTTAGAATCTTTGCTCTGTATATCTCTATCAGGGGCGGACATGTTTAGAATCTTTGCTCTGTATAGCTCTATCGGGGCGGACATGTTTAGAATCTTTGCTCTGTATAGCTCTATCAGGGGGCGGACATGTTGTTTAGAATCTTTGCTCTGTATAGCTCTATCAGGGGGCGGACATGTTTAGAATCTTTGCTCTGTATAGCTCTATCAGGGGGCGGACATGTTGTTTAGAATCTTTGCTCTGTATAGCTCTATCAGGGGGCGGACATGTTGTTTAGAATCTTTGTTCTGTATAGCTCTATCAGGGGGCGGACATGTTTAGAATCTTTGCTCTGTATAGCTCTATCGGGGGCGGACATGTTTAGAATCTTTGCTCTGTATAGCTCTATCAGGGGCAGACATGTTTAGAATCTTTGCTCTGTTTAGCTCTATCAGGGGCAGACATGTTGTTTAGAATCTTTGCTCTGTATAGCTCTATCAGGGGGCGGACATGTTTAGAATCTTTGCTCTGTATAGCTCTATCAGGGGGCGGACATGTTTAGAATCTTTGCTCTGTATAGCTCTATCAGGGGGCGGACATGTTGTTTAGAATCTTTGCTCTGTATAGCTCTATCAGGGGGCGGACATGTTTAGAATCTTTGCTCTGTATAGCTCTATCAGGGGACTGACATGTTGGTTAGAATCTTTGCTCTGTATAGCTCTATCAGGGGGCAGACATGTTTAGAATCTTTGCTCTGTATAGCTCTATCAGGGGGCAGACATGTTTAGAATCTTTGCTCTGTATAGCTCTATCAGGGGGCAGACATGTTGGTTAGAATCTTTGCTCTGTATAGCTCTATCAGGGGGCAGACATGTTTGGAATCTTTGCTCTGTATAGCTCTATCAGGGGGCGGACATGTTGTGTAGAATCTTTGCTCTGTATAGCTCTATCAGGGGGCGGACATGTTTAGAATCTTTGCTCTGTATAGCTCTATCAGGGGGCAGACATGTTGGTTAGAATCTTTGCTCTGTATAGCTCTATCAGGGGGCAGACATGTTGTTTGGAATCTTTGCTCTGTATAGCTCTATCAGGGGGCAGGCATGTTGTTTAGAATCTTTGCTCTGTATAGCTCTATCGGGGGCAGACATGTTGTTTAGAATCTTTGCTCTGTATAGCTCTATCAGGGGGCGGACATGTTGTTTAGAATCTTTGCTCTGTATAGCTCTATCAGGGGGAGGACATGTTGATTAGAATCTTTGCTCTGTATAGCTCTATCAGGGGTGGACATGTTGATTAGAATCTTTGCTCTGTATAGCTCTATCAGGGGGCGGACATGTTGGTTAGAATCTTTGCTCTGTGTAGCTCTATCAGGGGGCGGACATGTTGTTTAGAATCCTTGCTCTGTATAGATCTATCAGGGGACGGACATGATGTTTAGAATCTGTGCTCTGTATTGCTCTATCAGGGGGCAGACATGTTGTTTAGAATCTTTGCTCTGTATAGCTATATCAGGGGGCAGACATGTTGGTTAGAATCTTTGCTCTGTATAGCTATATCAGGGGCGGACATGTTGTTTAGAATCTTTGCTCTGTATAGCTCTATCAGGGGGCGGACATGTTGTTTGGAATCTTTGCTCTGTATAGCTCTATCAGGGGGCGGACATGTTGGTTAGAATCTTTGCTCTGTGTAGCTCTATCAGGGGGCGGACATGTTGTTTAGAATCCTTGCTCTGTATAGATCTATCAGGGGACGGACATGTTGTTTAGAATCTTTGCTCTGTATTGCTCTATCAGGGGGCAGACATGTTGTTTAGAATCCTTGCTCTGTATAGATCTATCAGGGGACGGACATGTTGTTTAGAATCTTTGCTCTGTATAGCTCTATCAGGGGGCGGACATGTTTAGAATCTTTGCTCTGTATAGCTCTATCAGGGGGCGGACATGTTGTTTGGAATCTTTGCTCTGTATAGCTATATCAGGGGCGGACATGTTGTTTGGAATCTTTGCTCTGTATAGCTCTATCAGGGGGCGGACATGATGCCAGGGTTCCCCTGGACTGTGAATCTGGTTAATGTAATGAATAACCTTGTAAGATGCTGCTCAGGAAGAAATCGAGAGCATCCTCAGTATCGGGCGTCAGCACAGAGCGCGACAGACAGACAGAGAGACTGCGCAGAGCTGCAAGACCCTCCACCTCCATCTTCTCACTCGCCGTCTGAAACACCTGTAACAGGAACAATAGAAACCAGTGAGGGATCTGAGCGCAGGGAGATCCCACCAGACGCCATGATCCCCCAAATACCTCTCGGCGAATCGACGACCAAAGACTGTTTAGAAAGTCCTTCAGCTGTTTCTGATCATAAATGGCAGAGGCGGCAGTCTGAAAGATATCACAGACATCAATAACCTGGCGAGAAAAGTGCATCCCCCCCCAGAGAGCACGCTAGGAAACACCCGTCCCCCCCAGAGAGCACGCTAGGAAACACCCGTCTCCCCCAAGAGAAGACGCCAGGAAACAACCGTCCCCCCCAGAGAGCACGCCAGGAAAGACCCGTCCCCCCCAGAGAGCACGCTAGGAAACACCCGTCCCCCCCAGAGAGCACGCTAGGAAACACCCGTCCCCCCAGAGAGCACGCTAGGAAACACCCGTCCCCCCAGAGAGCACGCTAGGAAACACCCGTCCCCCCCAGAGAGCACGCTAGGAAACACCCGTCCCCCCCAGAGAGCACGCTAGGAAACACCCGTCCCCCCCAGAGAGCACGCTAGGAAACACCCGTCCCCCCCAGAGAGCACGCTAGGAAACACCCGTCCCCCCCAGAGAGCACGCTAGGAAACACCCGTCTCCCCCAGAGAGCACGCTAGGAAACACCCGTCTCCCCCAGAGAGCACGCTAGGAAACACCCGTCCCCCCAGAGAGCACGCTAGGAAACACCCGTCCCCCCCACAGAGCACGCTAAACATGATTTACCCTAAATCTACTGTATATAGGTAAATACTCTCACCAGGGTCTGCAGTGAATCCAGTTTGGCACTCTGTATATCGGAGTCCATCTTCTCAATGAGCAGGGGCAGTAGGAACTGCAAGTAGAAAGGGGCAAACAGGCCGGGCCGGGAAAGTGATGACAACAATCAGCACCAAATATAATGTATGGGAAGCTGAACCTCAATCCCTGCTCTGCTCTATACCGGCTCCCTAACAGCCCCCTCCGCCACGTACACTGTCTAACCGCCCACTCCGCCACGTACACTCCCTAACCGCCCCCTGCACCGCGTACACTTTATAACCACGTGGGAGGGAGCTGGTTAGAAAGGGTATGTGGCGCAGGGGGGCGGTTAAGGAGTGAATAATAGAAAGTGTCGCCAGGAATGTACCATTCAGCCCATCTAGTCGGCCAAACTTCTGCCTAAAAAAATAATCTGAATCCTTTCATTAGTCCCTGTCCTTATCTTATATCTAGGATAGCCTTATACCTATCCCAGGCATGCTTAAACTCCTTCACTGTATTAACCTCTACCACTTCTACTGGAAGACTATTCCATGCATCCACTACCCTCTCAGTAATGTAATACTTTCATTAGTCCCTGACCTTATCTTATATCTAGGATAGCCTTATACCAATCCCATGCATGCTTAAACTCCTTCACTGTATTAACCTCTACCACTTCTACTGGAAGACTATTCCATGCATCCACTACCCTCTCAGTAAAGTAATCCTTTCATTAGTCCCTGGCCTTATCTCATATCTAGGATAGCCTTGTGTCTATCCCATGCATGCTTAAACTCCTTCACTGTATTAACCTCTACCACTTCTACTGGAAGACTATTCCATGTATCCACTACCCTCTCAGTAAAGTAATACTTTCATTAGTCCCTGGCCTTATCTTATATCTAGGATAGCCTTATACCTATCCCACGCATGCTTAAACTCCTTCACTGTATTAACCTCTACCACTTCTACTGGAAGACTATTCCATACATCCACTACCCTCTCAGTAATGTAATACTTTCATTAGTCCCTGGCCTTATCTCATATCTAGGATGGCCTTATACCTATCCCATGCATGCTTAAACTCCTTCACTGTATTAACCTCTACCACTTCTACTGGAAGACTATTCCATACATCCACTACCCTCTCAGTAATGTAATACTTTCATTAGTCCCTGGCCTTATCTTATATCTAGGATAGCCTTATACCTATCCCATGCATGCTTAAACTGCTTCACTGTATTAACCTCTACCACTTCTACTGGAAGACTATTCCATACATCCACTACCCTTTCAGTAATGTAATACTTTCATTAGTCCCTGGCCTTATCTTATATCTAGGATAGCCTTATACCTATCCCACGCATGCTTAAACTCCTTCACTGTATTAACCTCTACCACTTCTACTGGGAGACTATTCCATACATCCACTACCCTCTCAGTAAAGTAATACTTCCTGATATTACATTTAAATTGTTGCCCCTCTAATTTCAGACTATGTCCTCTAGTTGTGGTAGTTTTTCTTCATATAAATATCCTCTCTTCCATTACTGTGTATATTGCCTTTATGTATATAAATGTTTCTATCATATCCCCCCCGTTACGTCTTTCCTCCAAGCTATACATGGTTGTATAGGATCTATGTTCTTTCTAGATGTCATATTAATCTACACCTATTAGGTTCACACCTCCCAATTACAAGAGGGGGCTTCACAGGCGGCTGCAGCTGTGCGTTTGACCATCTAGCACCTACCTCAGCAAAACGTGGTGTTGAGGCCAAGACGCCCCGCAGGCCCAGAATCAGGTCCTCCCGGGTTATCCCATGTGGGTCATTAGACGGCTGAAACAGAAGCAAGAGTCAGTCCGTGCCTCTAACTGCTGATCCCACCAACCCGCCAGCAGGGGGAGCCAGAGGGAACGGAATGAATAGTGAAATGCAATCTGCTTTGGTGAATGCTGCAGCAGCCATAACATGATGAAACTTACAGGGGTGAAATCTATAGGAAAATAACAGGACGTCACTTCGAACAACTCCTCTACAAACGGACCTAAAACATCAATAAAAACAGGACGGTTAGAAACAGACACAGGATGGGAAGAAGTCATCACAGGCTTTATCTCAGCTTGTACACCCCCTGATAGAGCTATACAGAGCAATGTCCGCCCCCTGATAGAGCTATACAGAGCAATGTCCGCCCCCTGATAGAGCTATACAGAGCAATGTCCACCCCCTGATAGAGCTATACAGAGCAATGTCCGCCCCCTGATAGAGCTATACAGAGCAATGTCCGCCCCTGATAGAGCTATACAGAGCAATGTCCGCCCCCTGATAGAGCTATACAGAGCAATGTCCGTCCCCCGATAGAGCTATACAGAGCAATGTCCGCCCCCTGATAGAGCTATACAGAGCAATGTCCGTCCCCCGATAGAGCTATACAGAGCAATGTCCGCCCCCCGATAGAGCTATACAGAGCAATGTCCACCCCCTGATAGAGCTATACAGAGCAATGTCCGCCCCCCGATAGAGCTATACAGAGCAATGTCCGCCCCCTGATAGAGCTATACAGAGCAATGTCCGCCCCTGATTGAGCTATACAGAGCAATGTCCGCCCCTGATTGAGCTATACAGAGCAATGTCCGTCCCCTGATTGAGCTATACAGAGCAATGTCCGCCCCCTGATAGAGCTATACAGAGCAATGTCCGCCCCCTGATAGAGCTATACAGAGCAATGTCCGCCCCCTGATAGAGCTATACAGAGCAATGTCCGCCCCCTGATAGAGCTATACAGAGCAATGTCCGCCCCCTGATAGAGCTATACAGAGCAATGTCCACCCCCTGATAGAGCTATACAGAGCAAAGATTCTAAACAACATGTCCGCGCCCTGATAGAGCTATACAGAGCAAAGATTCTAAACAACATGTCCGCCCCAGATAGAGCTATACAGAGCAAAGATTCTAAACATCATGCCGGACCCCTGATAGAGCTATACAGAGCAAAGATTCTAACAAACATGTCTGCACCTGATAGAGCTATACAGAGCAATGTCCGCCCCTGATAGAGCTATACAGAGCGATGTCCACCCCCTGATAGAGCTATACAGAGCAATGTCCGCCCCCTGATAGAGCTATACAGAGCAATGTCCGCCCCCCGATAGAGCTATACAGAGCAATGTCCGCCCCCTGATAGAGCTATACAGAGCAAAGATTCTAAACAACATGTCCGCGCCCTGATAGAGCTATACAGAGCAAAGATTCTAAACAACATGTCCGCCCCCAGATAGAGCTATACAGAGCAAAGATTCTAAACAACATGCCGGACCCCTGATAGAGCTATACAGAGCAAAGATTCTAACAAACATGTCCGCTCCCTGATAGAGCTATACAGAGCAAAGATTCTAACCAACATGTCTGATCCTAACAGTGTGCATGGGAAGTACCATTTCCCTGGCTCCCTTATAGTAACGGGTTTACTGCAATCATAAGACTTTATATTAATCTCTCTATACCGATTAACCCATTGGGTGTATGAGAGGTCGAGCCCACCAACAACAGGCGCTTTATTCATGAAAGAGGGAGTTGCAGGCAATTGAGAAGGGAATTTCAAAATGAAGGCCAAAGCAGCAGAGTTTGAAACATTCTTTAATTCTTTAACTTGCCCGACCGGCAGCCACGTCTCCCCCGGAGAGAGAGAGAGCGCGTCAGTCACTTCTCCCCCGGAGAGAGAGAGAGAGAGCGTCAGTCACGTCTCCCCCGGAGAGAGAGAGAGAGAGAGAGAGAGCGCGTCAGTCACTTCTCCCCCGGAGAGAGAGAGAGAGAGCGTCAGTCACGTCTCCCCCGGAGAGAGAGAGAGAGCGGCAGCCACGTCTCCCCCGGAGAGAGAGAGAGAGCGGCAGCCACGTCTCCCCCGGAGAGAGAGAGAGCGGCAGTCACGTCTCCCCCGGAGAGAGAGAGAGAGCGGCAGCCACGTCTCCCCCGGAGAGAGAGAGAGCGGCAGTCACGTCTCCCCCGGAGAGAGAGAGAGCGGCAGTCACGTCTCCCCCGGAGAGAGAGAGAGAGCGGCAGCCACGTCTCCCCCGGAGAGAGAGAGAGCGGCAGTCACGTCTCCCCCGGAGAGAGAGAGCGGCAGTCACGTCTCCCCCGGAGAGAGAGAGCGGCAGCCACGTCTCCCCCGGAGAGAGAGAGAGAGAGAGCGGCAGCCACGTCTCCCCCGGAGAGAGAGAGAGCGTCAGTCACGTCTCCCCCGGAGAGAGAGAGAGAGAGCGTCAGTCACGTCTCCCCCGGAGAGAGAGCGGCAGTCACGTCTCCCCCGGAGAGAGAGCGGCAGTCACGTCTCCCCCGGAGAGAGAGAGAGAGCGGCAGCCACGTCTCCCCCGGAGAGAGAGAGAGAGCGTCAGTCACGTCTCCCCCGGAGAGAGAGAGAGCGGCAGTCACGTCTCCCCCGGAGAGAGAGAGAGAGCGGCAGCCACGTCTCCCCCGGAGAGAGAGAGAGCGGCAGCCACGTCTACCCCGGAGAGAGAGAGAGAGCGGCAGCCACGTCTCCCCCGGAGAGAGAGAGAGAGAGAGAGCGTCAGTCACGTCTCCCCCGGAGAGAGAGAGAGAGATAGCGTCAGTCACGTCTCCCCCGGAGAGAGAGAGAACGAGAGAGAGAGAGCGTCAGTCACGTCTCCCCCGGAGAGAGAGAGAACGAGAGAGAGAGAGCGGCAGTCACGTCTCCCCCGGAGAGAGAGCGGCAGTCACCTCTCCCCTGGAGAGAGAGCGTCAGTCACGTCTCCCCCGGAGAGAGAGAGAGAGAGCGGCAGTCACCTCTCCCCCGTAGAGAGAGAGAGAGAGAGAGCGGCAGTCACCTCTCCCCCGGAGAGAGAGCGGCAGCCACGTCTCCCCCGGAGAGAGAGAGAGAGCGGCAGTCACGTCTCCCCCGGAGAGAGAGAGAGCGGCAGTCACGTCTCCCCCGGAGAGAGAGAGAGAGCGGCAGTCACGTCTCCCCCGGAGAGAGAGAGAGAGCGGCAGTCACGTCTCCCCCGGAGAGAGAGAGAGAGCGGCAGTCACGTCTCCCCCGGAGAGAGAGAGAGAGCGGCAGTCACGTCTCCCCCGGAGAGAGAGAGAGCGGCAGTCACGTCTCCCCCGGAGAGAGAGAGAGAGCGGCAGTCACGTCTCCCCCGGAGAGAGAGAGAGAGCGGCAGTCACGTCTCCCCCGGAGAGAGAGAGAGCGGCAGTCACGTCTCCCCCGGAGAGAGAGAGAGAGCGGCAGTCACGTCTCCCCCGGAGAGAGAGAGAGAGCGGCAGTCACGTCTCCCCCGGAGAGAGAGAGAGAGCGGCAGTCACGTCTCCCCCGGAGAGAGAGAGAGAGAGAGAGAGAGAATCAGTCACGTCTCCCCCGGAGAGAGAGAGCGGCAGTCACCTCTCCCCCGGAGAGAGAGAGAGAGCGGCAGTCACGTCTCCCCCGGAGAGAGAGAGAGAGCGGCAGTCACGTCTCCCCCGGAGAGAGAGAGAGAGCGGCAGTCACGTCTCCCCCGGAGAGAGAGAGAGAGCGGCAGTCACGTCTCCCCCGGAGAGAGAGAGAGAGCGGCAGTCACGTCTCCCCCGGAGAGAGAGAGAGAGCGGCAGTCACGTCTCCCCCGGAGAGAGAGAGAGCGGCAGTCACGTCTCCCCCGGAGAGAGAGAGAGAGCGGCAGTCACGTCTCCCCCGGAGAGAGAGAGAGAGCGGCAGTCACGTCTCCCCCGGAGAGAGAGAGAGCGGCAGTCACGTCTCCCCCGGAGAGAGAGAGAGAGCGGCAGTCACGTCTCCCCCGGAGAGAGAGAGAGAGCGGCAGTCACGTCTCCCCCGGAGAGAGAGAGAGAGCGGCAGTCACGTCTCCCCCGGAGAGAGAGAGAGAGCGGCAGTCACGTCTCCCCCGGAGAGAGAGAGAGAGCGGCAGTCACGTCTCCCCCGGAGAGAGAGAGAGAGCGGCAGTCACGTCTCCCCCGGAGAGAGAGAGAGAGCCGGCAGCCACGTCTCCCCCGGAGAGAGAGAGAGAGCGGCAGCCACGTCTCCCCCGGAGAGAGAGAGAGAGCCGGCAGCCACGTCTCCCCCGGAGAGAGAGAGAGAGCCGGCAGCCACGTCTCCCCCGGAGAGATCCAGACCGGCAGCCATGACTCACCCAGGTTATAGTTCTTTGTAATAATATCTTGCACGATACTGAAAGCCACAAGTAGATTCCGGGGATCCTTCTCTCCGTCCATGACTTGAATAAAGCCAAAGGTAAAATCTGCTCCAAGACCCTTTAACTCTGCCAAGAGAGATATATGTCATTAGTGCATTACCCGACACGGAGCGATACTGCCTCCTCCAATACCCGAGACGGAGCGATACTGCCTCCGCAATACTCGACACGGAGCGATACTGCCTCCTCCAATACCCGAGACGGAGCGATACTGCCTCCTCCAATACCCGAGACGGAGCGATACTGCCTCCGCAATACTCGACACGGAGCGATACTGCCTCCTCCAATACCCGAGACGGAGCGATACTGCCTCCTCCAATACCCGAGACGGAGCGATACTGCCTCCTCCAATACCCGAGACGGAGCGATACTGCCTCCTCCAATACCCGACACGAAGCGATACTGCCTCCTCCAATACCTGAGACGGAGCGATACTGCCTCCACGGAGCGATACTGCCTCCTCCAATACCCGAGACGGAGCGATACTGCTTCCTACAATACCCGAGACGGAGCGATACTGCCTCCTGCAATACCCAACACGGAGCGATACTGCCTCCTCCAATACCCGAGACGGAGCGATACTGCCTCCTCCAATACCCGACACGGAGCGATACTGCCTCCTCCAATACCCGACACGGAGCGATACTGCCTCCTCCAATACCCGACACGGAGCGATACTGCCTCCTCCAATACCCGACACGGAGCGATACTGCCTCCTCCAATACCCGACACGGAGCGATACTGCCTCCTGCAATACCCGACACGGAGCGATACTGCCTCCTGCAATACCCGACACGGAGCGATACTGCCTCCTACATTAACCTACACGGAGCGATACTGCCTCCTCCAATACCCGAGACGGAGCGATACTGCCTCCTCCAATACCCGACACGGAGCGATACTGCCTCCTACATTAACCTACACGGAGTGATACTGCCTCCTACATTAACCTACACGGAGCGATACAGCATCCTGCAATACCTGTGACGGAGCGATACTGCCGAGACGGAGCGATACTGCCTCCTACATTACCCGACACGGAGTGATACTGCCTCCTACATTACCCGACACGGAGTGATACTGCCTCCTACATTAACCTACACGGAGCGATACAGCATCCTGCAATACCTGTGACGGAGCGATACTGCCGAGACGGAGCGATACTGCCTCCTACATTACCCGACACGGAGTGATACTGCCTCCTACATTACCCGACACGGAGTGATACTGCCTCCTACATTAACCTACACGGAGCGATACAGCATCCTGCAATACCTGTGACGGAGCGATACTGCCGAGACGGAGCGATACTGCCTCCTACATTACCCGACACGGAGTGATACTGCCTCCTACATTACCCGACATGGAGTGATACTGCCTCCTACATTACCCGACACAGAGTGATACTGCCTCCTACATTACCCGACACAGAGTGATACTGCCTCCTACATTACCCGACATGGAGTGATACTGCCTCCTACATTACCCGACATGGAGTGATACTGCCTCCTACATTACCCGACATGGAGTGATACTGCCTCCTACATTACCCAACACAGAGTGATACTGCCTCCTACATTACCCGACACAGAGTGATACTGCCTCCTACATTACCCGACACGGAGTGATACTGCCTCCTACATTACCCGACACAGAGTGATACTGCCTCCTACATTACCCGACACTGAGTGATACTGCCTCCTACATTACCCGACACGGAGTGATACTGCCTCCTACATTACCCGACACAGAGTGATACTGCCTCCTACATTACCCGACACAGAGTGATACTGCCTCCCACATTACCCGACACGGAGTGAAACTGACTGGTTTATAATTAGGGGGGTCCCCTCTATATATTAACGCTGAGCTGGGCCCGTGAGTAATGGAGTCAGTTATACCTGCTTCTCGGATATTCATGAAATTAGTGATGATCATGTAGACAGTGTGACGATCCATCTGCATCAAAGACTGAGCCATACAGCAAGAAAAAACAAACATTCATTAACATCCTCAATCATCTGTACTGGTAAAATAGAACTCGCCATCTTCTATGCTCTGTGCGTACGGAGGAAGCAGCCATCTTTACTAGGTACAGATCAGACTGATGGGAGAAGCTGCGCAGGTCAATGACTGGATATAACGCAGCAGAGGAAGAAACATGGCGAGGAGGAATCAGATCTTAAAAAAAAAAAAAACACAAACGCTACGGTACATATTTTATTCCCTGAAGGCGGGTGTTTATATCCCCCGAAGGCGGGTGTTTATATCCCCCGAAGGCGGGTGTTTATATCCCCCGAAGGCGGGTGTTTATATCCCCCGAAGGCGGGTGTTTATTTCCCCCGAAGGCGGGTGTTTATTTCCCCCGAAGGCGGGTGTTTATTTCCCCCGAAGGCGGGTGTTTATTTCCCCCGAAGGCGGGTGTTTATATCCTGTGTAATGAGTACAGCTGTCATTCTATTGGAAGCTTATAGCGCAGCATGGCGGACGCTGTGCACCCGCAGTGCGGGGTATTTCTGCAGAATGCAGATTAGTATCTAATCACTAATACAGGCACAGGTTTTATTTTAATGGGTAACAATGATAATAATGAAGTGTAATATTCCATTCACATCAACTCACCTGGACATTCACCTCCTGAAATACAGATTTAAGCACCGAAACAGCCAGACCCGGCGGAAGAACATCACACAAACTCTATAACAAACCACAGGAAACATACGTTACGCCAGGGAATAACGGCCATATTAACCAGTCATTTATCATCATTTAAAAACAATAGCAAAATAATTCTTACGTTTAATTGAAAGATTCATGTGTAGACATTTTAAATAGAAAAGTGTTAATGAAAGAATAAAAATAAAAATCCTTACTAAGCCCTCCACTCCGTATAGTAAAAAAGTGAGAGAAGTAATGCACAAATTAATTCTCCATCATATAAATTATACAATGTTTCTTGCTGCTCCCTTATAAGTGTTCTGTATAGCTCTATCAGGGGGCGGACATGTTGTTTAGAATCTTTGCTCTGTATAGCTCTATCAGGGGGCAGACATGTTGTTTAGAATCTTTGTTCTGTATAGCTCTATCAGGGAGCGGACATGTTGTTTAGAATCCTTGCTCTGTACAGCTCTATTAGGAGGCAGACATGTTGTTTGGAATCTTTGTTCTGTATAGCTCTATCAGGGGGCAGACATGTTGTTTAGAATCTTTGCTCTGTATTGCTCTATCAGTGGGCAAACATGTTGATTAGAATCTGCTATGTAAAGCTCTATCAGTAGGCGGACATGTTGATTAGAATCTGTGCTCTGTATAGCTCTATCAGGGGGCAGACATGTTGTTTAGAATCTTTGCTCTGTATTGCTCTATCAGGGGGCGGACATGTTGTTTAGAATCCTTGCTCTGTATGGCTCTATTAGGAGGCAGACATGTTGTTTAGAATCTTTGTTCTGTATAGCTCTATCAGGGGGCAGACATGTTGATTAGAATCTGCTATGTAAAGCTCTATCAGGGAGCGAACATGTTGTTTAGAATCTTTGCTCTGTGTAGCTCTATCAGGGGGCGGACATGTTGATTAGAATCTGTGCTCTGTATAGCTCTATCAGGGGGCAGACATGTTGTTTAGAATCCTTGCTCTGTATAGCTCTATTAGGAGGCAGACATGTTGTTTAGAATCTTTGTTCTGTATAGCTCTATCAGGGGGCAGACATGTTGATTAGAATCTGCTATGTAAAGCTCTATCAGGGAGCGGGCATGTTGTTTAGAATCTTTGCTCTGTATAGCTCTATCAGGGGATGACATGTTGATTAGAATCTGTGCTCTGTATAGCTCTATCAGGGGGCGGACATGTTGTTTAGAATCTTGGGTCAGATCTTCTTTCATCTGACCCAACATGTCTGCCCCCTGATAGAGCTACACAGAGAACAGAGGGTGCACTAAGATGATTTGTATGCTTTCATTAAAGCATTCTTTCAAATAAATATAAGTTCACTTTTTGCCCTTTCATGTGTCAGATTGGCATGTACAGGGTGGCTATACACAGACCCTTACCAGCGCTTTGAGCCCCTGTAGTACATGCGGTGTGATCAGATGGTGGTCCTTCAGGCGATTCTCATAAAATACAACCAGGACTCTTACTAAATGCAAAAGGAAAGGAGTCAAAATAATGCAAAGAAAATCAGACAGAACGTTACTGCAATAGAATTACTAGTAACAGGACAAAGGCAAAAACATACAAGATATATTGACTTGAAAGATTGTACCAAGTGGAGGCATTTTAATTAGAAATGTTTTATTGAAAGAATAGAAATAAAGTCTTCTTTGCTCCATATAGCTCTATCAAGGGGCGGACAAGAGCAGAGATTCTAAACAACATGTCCGCCCCTGATAGGGCTATACAGAGCAAAGATTCTAAACAACATGTCTGCCCCCCGATATAGCTATACAGAGCAAAGATTCTAAACAACATGTCCTCCCCCTGATAGAGCTATACAGAGCAAAGATTCTAAACAACATGTCCTCCCCCTGATAGAGCTATACAGAGCAAAGTTTCTAAACATCATGTCCGCCCCCTGATAGAGCTATACAGAGCAAAGATTCTAAACAACATGTCCTCCCCCTGATAGAGCTATACAGAGCAAAGATTCTAAACAACATGTCTGCCCCCCTGATAGAGCTATACAGAGCAAAGATTCTAAACAACATGTCCGCCCCTGATAGAGCTATACAGAGCAAAGATTCTAAACAAAATGTCTGCCCCCCTGATAGAGCTATACAGAGCAAAGATTCTAAACAACATGTCCGCCCCTGATAGAGCTATACAGAGCAAAGATTCTAAACAACATGTCTGCCCCCTGATAGAGCTATACAGAGCAAAGATTCTAAACAACATGTCTGCCCCCCTGATAGAGCTATACAGAGCAAAGATTCTAAACAACATGTCCGCCCCTGATAGAGCTATACAGAGCAAAGATTCTAAACAAAATGTCTGCCCCCCTGATAGAGCTATACAGAGCAAAGATTCTAAACAACATGTCCGCCCCTGATAGAGCTATACAGAGCAAAGATTCTAAACAACATGTCTGCCCCGTTAGAGATGTATATTTAACATATGATCTAGTGACCCCTCTCCGTACCTTCCTTCTCCTTCAGCCTCGGATAGCACTGCAGCAAGACCTGGGAGAGGAGCTGAACGCCTCGACCGCGTGTTCTCGGATCAGTGTTAGCGAGACATGGCCTACGCATAAAGAAATACAAAGGATTTGCATAGGATTTGCATCATATTATATATGCAATAAATTAGCATGTACTGCACCTTTACAAACATTAATATCTGAACTCTCCCTCTGGCGCCTCAATGAGCAAAGAAAATGACAAAAAGGTAAAAAGTGTTGGGTGTTTTCAGCTTCTCTGAATAAATTATTCAGGATAAAAGAATAACAAACAGAGCGATATGTATAATCAGCAGCCAAGGTGCAAAGGGATACTGTGCTCAGTCACTTATTACCAAGCCGGGGGACTGCTCATGTGCAGTGTTTGAATAAGAGACCCCATCTCCATGCATCATATTATATATGTATAGTATTTAGAGCGCTCACACCTGTTTAGTAAGCGTCATATTATATATGTATAGTATTTACAGCACTCACACCTGTTTCGTAAGAGTCATTATATATGTATAGTATTTAGAGCGCTCACACCTGTTTAGTAAGCGTCATATTATATATGTATAGTATTTACATCGCTCACACCTGTTTAGTAAGCGTCATATTATATATGTATAGTACTTACAGCGCTCACACCTGTTTAGTAAGCGTCATATTATATATGTATAGTATTTACAGCGCTCACACCTGTTTAGTAAGCGTCATATTATACATGTATAGTAATTACAGCGCTCACACCTGTTTAGTAAGCGTCATATTATATATGTATAGTATTTACAGCGCTCACACCTGTTTAGTAAGAGTCATATTATACATGTATAGTACTTACAGCGCTCACACCTGTTTAGTAAGCGTCATATTATATATGTATAGTACTTACAGCGCTCACACCTGTTTAGTAAGCGTCATATTATATATGTATAGTATTTACAGCGCTCACACCTGTTTAGTAAGCGTCATATTATACATGTATAGTAATTACAGCGCTCACACCTGTTTAGTAAGCGTCATATTATATATGTATAGTATTTACAGCGCTCACACCTGTTTAGTAAGCGTCATATTATATATGTATAGTATTTACAGCACTCACACCTGTTTAGTAAGAGTCATATTATATATGTATAGTATTTACAGTGCACTCACACCTGTTTAGTAAGCGTCATATTATATATGTATAGTATTTACAGCACTAACGCCTGTTTAGTATGTGTCATTTTATATATGTACAGTACTTACAGCGCTCACACCTGTTTAGTAAGCGTCATATTATATATGTATAGTATTTACAGCGCTCACACCTGTATAGTAAGCGTCATATTATATATGTACAGTACTTACAGCGCTCACACCTGTATAGTAAGCGTCATATTATATATGTATAGTATTTACAGTGCTCACACCTGTTTAGTAAGCGTCATATTATATATGTACAGTACTTACAGCGCTCACACCTGTATAGTAAGCGTCATATTATATATGTACAGTACTTACAGCGCTCACACCTGTATAGTAAGCGTCATATTATATATGTACAGTACTTACAGCGCTCACACCTGTTTAGTAAGCGTCATATTATATATGTATAGTATTTACAGCGCTCACACCTGTTTAGTAAGCGTCATATTATATATGTATAGTATTTACAGCGCTCACACCTGTATAGTAAGCGTCATATTATATATGTACAGTACTTACAGCGCTCACACCTGTTTAGTAAGCGTCACATAATATATGTATAGTATTTACAGCACTCACACCTGTTTAGTAAGCGTCATATTATATATGTACAGTACTTACAGCGCTCACACCTGTTCAGTAAGCGTCATATTATATATGTATAGTACTTACAGAACTCACACCTGTATAGTAAGCGTCATATTATATATGTATAGTATTTACAGCGCTCACACCTGTATAGTAAGCGTCATATTATATATGTATAGTATTTACAGCGCTCACACCTGTTTAGTAAGCGTCATATTATATATGTATAGTATTTACAGCGCTCACACCTGTTTAGTAAGCGTCATATTATATATGTATAGTATTTACAGCGCTCACACCTGTATAGTAAGCGTCATATTATATATGTACAGTACTTACAGCGCTCACACCTGTTTAGTAAGCGTCACATAATATATGTATAGCAGGGCTCGACAAAACCCGGGCGCCAGGTCGCCATGGCGACCTGGAAATTGAGCCTGGCGCCCGGGTGCCGTTACCTTAATGTTCCCCTTGCCGCTGCTATCCATTTTTTGCAGCGCGAGGGGGGAAGTCTGTGCGTATTGCACAGATGGCAAGCTCCGCCCCCCTCGCGCAACGTGTGTGTTAGTGTTCAGCCGAAAGAGTAATGAGGATCGGCTGCAGCACGAATGTCCCCCCTCCCCAGCAATGAGGTAAGGCAGCAGGGAGGGGGAACATTCGTGCCGCACCCGTTCTTCATTGCTCTTTCGGCTAAGTGCTGGGTTGTCAAGTGACGACACCCAGCACTCAAGTTAAGAAAGGGGGAAAAAAAACTTGTATATGTGAAGTGTGGGGGGGGAGATGTATATGTGAAGGGGGGGTATATATGTGAAGTGTGGGGGGAGATGTATATGTGAAGGGGGGGTATATATGTGAAGTGTGGGGGGGAGGTGTATATGTGAAGGGGGGGTATATATGTGAAGTGTGGGGGGGAGGTGTATATGTGAAGGGGGGGGTGTATATATGAAGTGGGGGGAGATGTATGTGTGAAGGGGGGGTATATATGTGAAGTGTGGGGGGGAGGTTTATATGTGAAGGGGGGGTGTATATGTGAAGTGTGTGTGTGTATATGTGAAGTGGGTGTGTGTGTGTGTGTGTGTGTGTGTGTGTATATGTGAAGTGGGTGTGTGTGTATATGTGAAGTGGGTTGGTGTGGGGTGTATATGTGAAGTGGGTTGGTGTGTGTGTGTGTGTGGGGTGTATATGTGACGTGGGTTGGTGTGTGTGTGTGTGTTTATGAATTGAGTGTATGTTTGCGTGATTGTCTGGCTCCTAAAAAATTTTGCTGGCTCCTAGAATAAAATTACATTTGTCAAGCCCTGATGTATAGTATTTACAGCACTCACACCTGTTTAGTAAGCGTCATATTATATATGTACAGTACTTACAGCGCTCACACCTGTTCAGTAAGCGTCATATTATATATGTATAGTACTTACAGAACTCACACCTGTATAGTAAGCGTCATATTATATATGTATAGTATTTACAGCGCTCACACCTGTTTAGTAAGCGTCATATTATATATGTATAGTATTTACAGCGCTCACACCTGTTTAGTAAGCGTCATATTATATATGTATAGTATTTACAGCGCTCACACCTGTTTAGTAAGCGTCATATTATATATGTATAGTACTTACAGCACTCACACCTGTATAGTAAGCGTCATATTATATATGTATAGTATTTACAGCACTCACACCTGTTCAGTAAGCATCATATTATATATGTATAGTATTTACAGCGCTCACACCTGTTCAGTAGTAGTCATATTATATATGTATAGTATTTACAGCGCTCACACCTGTTCAGTAGTAGTCATATTATATATGTATAGTATTTACAGCGCTCACACCTGTTTAGTAAGCGTCATATTATATATGTATAGTACTTACAGCACTCACACCTGTATAGTAAGCGTCATATTATATATGTATAGTATTTACAGCACTCACACCTGTATAGTAAGCGTCATATTATATATGTATAGTATTTACAGCACTCACACCTGTTCAGTAGTAGTCATATTATATATGTACAGTATTTACAGCACTCACACCTGTTCAGTAAGCGTCATATTATATATGTACAGTACTTACAGCGCTCACACCTGTTCAGTAAGCGTCATATTATATATGTATAGTATTTACAGCGCTCACACCTGTTCAGTAAGCATCATATTATATATGTATAGTATTTACAGCGCTCACACCTGTTCAGTAAGCATCATATTATATATGTATAGTATTACAGCGCTCACACCTGTTCAGTAAGCGTCATATTATATATGTATAGTATTTACAGCACTCACACCTGTATAGTAAGCGTCATATTATATATGTATAGTATTTACAGCACTCACACCTGTATAGTAAGCGTCATATTATATATGTATAGTATTTACAGCACTCACACCTGTTCAGTAGTAGTCATATTATATATGTACAGTATTTACAGCACTCACACCTGTTCAGTAAGCGTCATATTATATATGTACAGTACTTACAGCGCTCACACCTGTTCAGTAAGCGTCATATTATATATGTATAGTATTTACAGCGCTCACACCTGTTTAGTAAGCGTCATATTATATATGTATAGTATTTACAGCGCTCACACCTGTTTAGTAAGCGTCATATTATATATGTATAGTATTTACAGCGCTCACACCTGTTCAGTAGTAGTCATATTATATATGTATAGTATTTACAGCGCTCACACCTGTTCAGTAGTAGTCATATTATATATGTATAGTATTTACAGCGCTCACACCTGTTCAGTAGTAGTCATATTATATATGTATAGTATTTACAGCACTCACACCTGTTTAGTAAGCGTCATATTATATATGTATAGTATTTACAGCGCTCACACCTGTTTAGTAAGCGTCATATTATATATGTATAGTATTTACAGCGCTCACACCTGTTCAGTAGTAGTCATATTATATATGTATAGTATTTACAGCGCTCACACCTGTTCAGTAGTAGTCATATTATATATGTATAGTATTTACAGCGCTCACACCTGTTCAGTAGTAGTCATATTATATATGTATAGTATTTACAGCGCTCACACCTGTTTAGTAAGCGTCATATTATATATGTATAGTATTTACAGCGCTCACACCTGTTCAGTAGTAGTCATATTATATATGTATAGTATTTACAGCGCTCACACCTGTTCAGTAGTAGTCATATTATATATGTATAGTATTTACAGCGCTCACACCTGTTCAGTAGTAGTCATATTATATATGTATAGTACTTACAGCACTCACACCTGTTTAGTAAGCATCATATTATATATGTATAGTATTTACAGCGCTCACACCTGTTTAGTAAGAGTCGTATTACAGACATAACTTACCCCAGTATCTCGACCACTTGTAAGACTGTATATTTGCCATTCTTCACACCTAAATGAGATATGTAAAACACAGTTAGCATATAAAGGGGTTTGTTTCAGATATTAGATCTGCAAGAAGTACAGAGTAACTTGCAGTTATGTGGCTGGGGACAATGTATAGCAGGGTTATGACAGCGCTGGGGGTCTAGTGCGCATGGATTTGATTTAATTCACTCATCAGTAATACTCAACAGATTTAAATCCTGATGTATAACTGTAAAGACTCATTCTTGCTGGAAGTTAGAATCTTTAATATGTTCAATCAGATAATTATAATAACCTGTCAGATTGGTAAAACCGCTATATCAGAACTGATTTTAGTTTCATACGTTATTCCCACATATTTGGAAAACTAAACTGTTTAAACTAAAACAACATTATATAGCAGCGATAGTGAACCTAGAGCATGTCAAGCCTTCTGTTGTGGAACGAGGCCAAGATGGTGACATCATGCTTGGTTGGGTAGTGTGGAAAGCAGACGTCACAGGTGGATGGCACTCCATCGCACTGGGGAATTAGCCGAGTGCCGGATGTCACATGAAATCCTGGCGCTCAGTGAAAAAGGTGGTATCGGCAGGCCGCTGGAGCAAGTCCTGAGAGTGTGCAAATCTGGCCGCTGGAGCAAGTCCCAAGAGTGCGCAAATCTGGCCGCTGGAGCAAGTCCTGAGAGTGTGCAAATCTGGCCGCTGGAGCAAGTCCTGAGAGTGTGCAAATCTGGCCGCTGGAGCAAGTCCCAAGAGTGCGCAAATCTGGCCGCTGGAGCAAGTCCCAAGAGTGCGCAAATCTGGCCGCTGGAGCAAGTCCCAAGAGTGCGCAAATCTGGCCGCTGGAGCAAGTCCCGAGAGTGCGCAAATCTGGCCGCTGGAGCAAGTCCCGAGAGTGCGCAAATCTGGCCGCTGGAGCGAGTCCCAAGAGTGCGCAAATCTGGCCGCTGGAGCAAGTCCCGAGAGTGCGCAAATCTGGCCGCTGGAGCAAGTCCCGAGAGTGCGCAAATCTGGCCGCTGGAGCAAGTCCCAAGAGTGCGCAAATCTGGCCGCTGGAGCAAGTCCCGAGAGTGCGCAAATCTGGCCGCTGGAGCAAGTCCCAAGAGTGCGCAAATCTGGCCGCTGGAGCAAGTCCCAAGAGTGCGCAAATCTGGCCGCTGGAGCAAGTCCCGAGAGTGCGCAAATCTGGCCGCTGGAGCAAGTCCCAAGAGTGCGCAAATCTGGCCGCTGGAGCAAGTCCCAAGAGTGCGCAAATCTGGCCGCTGGAGCAAGTCCCAAGAGTGCGCAAATCTGGCCGCTGGAGCAAGTCCCAAGAGTGCGCAAATCTGGCCGCTGGAGCAAGTCCCAAGAGTGCGCAAATCTGGCCGCTGGAGCAAGTCCCAAGAGTGCGCAAATCTGGCAGCTGGAGCAAGTCGCGAGAGTGCGCAAATCTGGCCGCTGGAGCAAGTCCCAAGAGTGCGCAAATCTGGCCGCTGGAGCAAGTCCCAAGAGTGCGCAAATCTGGCAGCTGGAGCAAGTCCTGAGAGTGCGCAAATCTGGCCGCTGGAGCAAGTCCCAAGAGTGCGCAAATCTGGCAGCTGGAGCAAGTCCTGAGAGTGCGCAAATCTGGCCGCTGGAGCAAGTCCCGAGAGTGCGCAAATCTGGCCGCTGGAGCAAGTCCCGAGAGTGCGCAAATCTGGCCGCTGGAGCAAGTCCCGAGAGTGCGCAAATCTGGCCGCTGGAGCAAGTCCCAAGAGTGCGCAAATCTGGCCGCTGGAGCAAGTCCCGAGAGTGCGCAAATCTGGCCGCTGGAGCAAGTCCCAAGAGTGCGCAAATCTGGCCGCTGGAGCAAGTCCCAAGAGTGCGCAAATCTGGCCGCTGGAGCAAGTCCCAAGAGTGCGCAAATCTGGCCGCTGGAGCAAGTCCCAAGAGTGCGCAAATCTGGCCGCTGGAGCAAGTCCCAAGAGTGCGCAAATCTGGCCGCTGGAGCAAGTCCTGAGAGTGCGCAAATCTGGCCGCTGGAGCAAGTCCCAAGAGTGCGCAAATCTGGCCGCTGGAGCAAGTCCCGAGAGTGGGCAAATCTGGCCGCTGGAGCAAGTCCCCAGAGAGTGCGCAAATCTTTATTTATATGGCTTACAGACAGGGGAGCCTATAATGTTTGTGTTACTGTTATATAGCATGCACTGAAGTGGTAATGTGTAAGGGTGATGTGTTCTTTGTTTGTACATAGATTTGCAGAACAACAATGGGATTAACCCCTTCGTGACGAGGGGGGTCAATTATGGTCCATGACAGTCATGCAGATCCGATCGCAGAATGCACGCGGGCATACCGCGATCACGCTTAAAAGGACAAGGCTAAGTATCTCAATACTGAGACACTTCAGCCATATCCATTAAAGCCCCTCGGGGTGAAGCTCGGGGGTAACATGCCACTCGGGGGGCAGAGTGACGCTGGGGGTAACATGCCGCTCGGGGGGGCAGAGTGACGCTAGGGGTAACATGCCGCTCAGGGGGGGCAGAGTGACGCTGGGGGTAACATGCCGCTCAGGGGGGGCAGAGTGACGCTGGGGGTAACATGCCGCTCAGGGGGCAGAGTGACGCTAGGGGTAACATGCCGCTCAGGGGACAGAGTGACGCTAGGGGTAACATGCCGCTCAGGGGGGGGCAGAATGACGCTGGGGGTAACATGCCGCTCAGGGGGGGGGCAGAGTGACGCTGGGGGTAACATGCCGCTCAGGGGGGGGCAGAGTGACGCTGGGGGTAACATGCCGCTCAGGGGGGGGCAGAGTGACGCTGGGGGTAACATGCCGCTCGGGGGGGGGCAGAGTGACGCTGGGGGTAACATGCCGCTCAGGGGGGGGCAGAGTGACGCTAGGGGTAACATGCCGCTCAGGGGGGGCAGAGTGACGCTGGGGGTAACATGCCGCTCAGGGGGGGCAGAGTGACGCTGGGGGTAACATGCCGCTCAGGGGGGGGGCAGAGTGACGCTGGGGGTAACATGCCGCTCAGGGGGGGGGGGCAGAGTGACGCTGGGGGTAACATGCCGCTCAGGGGGGGGCAGAGTGACGCTGGGGGTAACATGCCGCTCAGGGGGGGGCAGAGTGACGCTGGGGGTAACATGCCGCTCAGGGGGGGGGCAGAGTGACGCTGGGGGTAACATGCCGCTCAGGGGGGGGCAGAGTGACGCTGGGGGTAACATGCCGCTCAGGGGGGGGCAGAGTGACGCTGGGGGTAACATGCCGCTCAGGGGGGGGCAGAGTGACGCTGGGGGTAACATGCCGCTCAGGGGGGGGCAGAGTGACGCTGGGGGTAACATGCCGCTCAGGGGGGGGCAGAGTGACGCTGGGGGTAACATGCCGCTCAGGGGGGGGCAGAGTGACGCTGGGGGTAACATGCCGCTCGGGGGGTGGGGTGGGGGGCAGAGTGACGCTGGGGGTAACATGCCGCTCAGGGGGGGGCAGAGTGACGCTGGGGGTAACATGCCGCTCAGGGGGGGGCAGAGTGACGCTGGGGGTAACATGCCGCTCAGGGGGGGCAGAGTGACGCTGGGGGGTAACATGCCACTCGGGGGGCAGAGTGACGCTGGGGGGTAACATGCCACTCGGGGGGCAGAGTGACGCTGGGGGGTAACATGCCACTCGGGGGGCAGAGTGACGCTGGGGGTAACATGCCGCTCAGGGGGGGGGGCAGAGTGACGCTAGGGGTAACATGCCGCTCAGGGGGGGCAGAGTGACGCTGGGGGTAACATGCCGCTCAGGGGGGGCAGAGTGACGCTGGGGGTAACATGCCGCTCAGGGGGGGCAGAGTGACGCTGGGGGTAACATGCCGCTCAGGGGGGGCAGAGTGACGCTGGGGGTAACATGCCGCTCAGGGGGGGGCAGAGTGACGCTGGGGGTAACATGCCGCTCAGGGGGGGGGCAGAGTGACGCTGGGGGTAACATGCCGCTCAGGGGGGGCAGAGTGACGCTGGGGGTAACATGCCGCTCAGGGGGGGGCAGAGTGACGCTGGGGGTAACATGCCGCTCAGGGGGGGGCAGAGTGACGCTGGGGGCAACATGCCGCTCAGGGGGGGCAGAGTGACGCTGGGGGTAACATGCCGCTGGGGAGTAACATGCCGCTCGGGGGGCAGAGTGACGCTGGGGGTAACATGCCGCTCAGGGGGGGGGCAGAGTGACGCTGGGGGTAACATGCCGCTCAGGGGGGGGGGGGCAGAGTGACGCTAGGGGTAACATGCCGCTCAGGGGGGGGCAGAGTGACGCTGGGGGTAACATGCCGCTCAGGGGGGGGCAGAGTGACGCTAGGGGTAACATGCCGCTCAGGGGGGGCAGAGTGACGCTGGGGGTAACATGCCGCTCAGGGGGGGGGCAGAGTGACGCTGGGGGTAACATGCCGCTCAGGGGGGGGCAGAGTGACGCTGGGGGTAACATGCCGCTCAGGGGGGGCAGAGTGACGCTGGGGGTAACATGCCGCTGGGGGGTAACATGCCGCTCGGGGGGCAGAGTGACGCTGGGGGTAACATGCCGCTCAGGGGGGGGGCAGAGTGACGCTGGGGGTAACATGCCGCTCAGGGGGGGCAGAGTGACGCTGGGGGTAACATGCCGCTCAGGGGGGGGCAGAGTGACGCTGGGGGTAACATGCCGCTCAGGGGGGGGCAGAGTGACGCTGGGGGTAACATGCCGCTCAGGGGGGGGGCAGAGTGACGCTGGGGGTAACATGCCGCTCAGGGGGGGGGGCAGAGTGACGCTGGGGGTAACATGCCGCTCAGGGGGGGGCAGAGTGACGCTGGGGGTAACATGCCGCTCAGGGGGGGGGCAGAGTGACGCTGGGGGTAACATGCCGCTCGGGGGGTGGGGGGGGGGGGCAGAGTGACGCTGGGGGTAACATGACGCTCAGGGGGGGCAGAGTGACGCTGGGGGTAACATGCCGCTCGGGGGGTGGGGTGGGGGGGCAGAGTGACGCTGGGGGTAACATGACGCTCAGGGGGGGCAGAGTGACGCTGGGGGTAACATGCCGCTCAGGGGGGGGGCAGAGTGACGCTGGGGGTAACATGCCGCTCAGGGGGGGGGCAGAGTGACGCTGGGGGTAACATGCCGCTCGGGGGGTGGGGTGGGGGGGCAGAGTGACGCTGGGGGTAACATGCCGCTCAGGGGGGGGGGCAGAGTGACGCTGGGGGTAACATGCCGCTCAGGGGGGGGCAGAGTGACGCTAGGGGTAACATGCCGCTCAGGGGGGGGCAGAGTGACGCTAGGGGTAACTTGCCGCTCAGGGGGGGGCAGAGTGACGCTAGGGGTAACATGCCGCTCAGGGGGGGGCAGAGTGACGCTAGGGGTAACACGGTGTAGTTATAATTAATATTCATTATCCGGTTACCGGCCGCCACCTCCTCCGCCTTCCCGTCCTGTTGGCCGCTCACAAACTCCTCCACCAGACCCTCCATGACTGCTGTGTGCCGGGTCACTGCGCATGCGCCAGATCCGGGGTCACGTGATCCGCAGCCAACTTTATTACTCTGTGTGTGCGGACAAAACCCACCCTGTGCGTCACCCCCCCTGCCTGCCTGACACTAGACCCCCCCCCTGCCTGCCCGACACTAGACCCCCCCCCTGCCTGCCTGACACTAGACCCCCCCCCTGCCTGCCTGACACTAGACCCCCCCTGCCTGCCTGACACTAGACCCCCCCTGCCTGCCCAACACTAGACCCCCCCTACCTGCCCGACACTAGACCCCCCCCCTGCCTGCCCGACACTAGACCCCCCCCCCTGCCTGCCCGACACTGGACCCCCCCCCTGCCTGCCCGACACTAGACCCCCCCCCTGCCTGCCCGACACTAGACCCCCCCCCCTGCCTGCCTGACACTAGACCCCCCCCCCTGCCTGCCTGACACTAGACCCCCCCTGCCTGCCCGACACTAGACCCCCCCTGCCTGCCTGACACTAGACCCCCCCCCTGCCTGCCCGACACTAGACCCCCCCCCTGCCTGCCTGACACTAGACCCCCCCCCTGCCTGCCTGACACTAGACCCCCCCTGCCTGCCCGACACTAGACCCCCCCTGCCTGCCTGACACTAGACCCCCCCCCTGCCTGCCTGACACTAGACCCCCCCTGCCTGCCCGACACTAGACCCCCCCTGCCTGCCCAACACTAGACCCCCCCTACCTGACTGACACTGGACCCCCCCTGCCTGCCCAACACTAGACCCCCCTGCCTGCCTGACACTGGAGCCCCCCTACCTGACTGACACTGGAGCCAATTTGTCCACTTCTTTCAACTTTACCCCAGAATCACATTTATACAGAAACCCCCTAGGTGTCAGATATAGTGACTGCTTCACAAACACTCAAATAACACTGAATGTGACCTCCTTATACATCTAATTATCCGCTCAATAAACAGAGCATTGCAAGGAATTGAGACAAGAATCTCAAACTTAAGGCAAGAGTAGCCGAGTTGGGAAAATTCTCCAATACGGCTGAGATGCAGATGTTTTTCCCCCTCGGCTACTTTAGCCTTAAGTTTGAAATTCCCGTCTCCTTGCCATTCTCTCTTTAATGAGTAATTACACAATACATATGAAGCTATTCAATAAGTGTTTATTATTATCCAAACACTGCTTATACTGTGACTGTATCACCCAAACAAACACTGCTTATACTGTGACTGTATCACCCAAACACTGCTTATACTGTGACTGTATCACCCAAACACTGCTTATACTGTGACTGTATCACCTAAACACTGCTTATACTGTGACTGTGTCACCCAAACACTGCTTATACTGTGACTGTATCACCTAAACACTGCTTATACTGTGACTGTATCACCCAAACACTGATTATACTGTGAGTGTATCACCCAAACACTGCTTATACTGTGACTGTATCACCTAAACACTGCTTATACTGTGACTGTGTCACCCAAACACTGCTTATACTGTGACTGTATCACCTAAACACTGCTTATACTGTGACTGTATCACCCAAACACTGATTATACTGTGAGTGTATCACCCAAACACTGCTTATACTGTGACTGTATCACCTAAACACTGCTTATACTGTGACTGTGTCACCCAAACACTGCTTATACTGTGACTGTATCACCTAAACACTGCTTATACTATGACTGTATCACCTAAACACTGCTTATACTGTGACTGTATCACCCAAACACTGCTTATACTGTGACTGTATCACCTAAACACTGCTCGTACTGTGACTGTATCACCTAAACACTGCTTATATTGTGACTGTATCACCTAAACACTGCTTATACTGTGACTGTATCACCCAAACACTGCTTATACTGTGACTGTATCACCTAAACACTGCTTATACTGTGACTGTATCACCTAAACACTGCTTATACTGTGACTGTATCACACAAACTCTGCTTATACTGTGACTGTATCACCTAAACACTGCTCATATTGTGACTGTATCACCCAAACACTGCTTATACTGTGACTGTATCACCTAAACACTGCTTATACTGTGACACTGATTATAGTGTAACTGTGTCACCAAAACACTGCTTATACTGTGACTGTATCACCTAAACACTGCTTATACTGTGACTGTATCACCTAAACACTGCTTATACTGTGACTGTATCACCCAAACACTGCTTATACTGTGACTGTATCACTCAAACACTGCTTATACTGTGACTGTATCACCTAAACACTGCTTATACTGTGACTGTATCACCTAAACACTGCTTATACTGTGACTGTATCACCCAAACACTGCTTATACTGTGACTGTATCACCCAAACACTGCTTATACTGTGACTGTATCACCTAAACACGGCTTATACTGTGACTGTATCACCTAAACACGGCTTATACTGTGACTGTATCACCCAAACACTGCTTATACTGTGACTGTATCACCCAAACACTGCTTATACTGTGACTGTATCACCTAAACACGGCTTATACTGTGAGTGTATCAGCTAAACACGGCTTATACTGTGACTGTATCACCCAAACACTGCTTATACTGTGACTGTATCACCTAAACACTGCTTATACTGTGACTGTATCACCCAAACACTGCTTATACTGTGACTGTATCACCCAAACACTGCTTATACTGTGACTGTATTACCCAAACACTGCTTATACTGTGACTGTATCACCTAAACACTGCTTATACTGTGACTGTATCACCCAAACACTGCTTATACTGTGACTGTGTCACCTAAACACTGCTTATACTGTGACTGTCACCCAAACACTGCTTATACTGTGACTGTATCACCCAAACACTGCTTATACTGTGACTGTATTACCCAAACACTGCTTATACTGTGACTGTGTCACCTAAACACTGATTATACTGTGACGATATGTATTCTCGGAGAGAGCAGAGCGAGCGGCTCAGGATATGTATTCTCGGAGAAAGCAGAGCCAGCGGCTCAGGATATGTATTCTCAGGGAGAGAGCAGAGCGAGCGGCTCAGGATATGTATTCTCAGGGAGAGAGCAGAGCCAGCGGCTCAGGATATGTATTCTCAGGGAGAGAGCAGAGCGAGCGGCTTGCGATATGTATTCTCAGGGAGAGAGCAGAGCGAGCGGCTCAGGATATGTATTCTCAGGGAGAGAGCAGAGCGAGCGGCTCAGGATATGTATTCTCAGGGAGAGAGCAGAGCGAGCGGCTCAGGATATGTATTCTCAGGGAGAGAGCAGAGCGAGCGGCTCAGGATATGTATTCTCGGAGAAAGCAGAGCGAGCGGCTCAGGATATGTATTCTCAGGGAGAGAGCAGAGCCAGCGGCTCAGGATATGTATTCTCAGGGAGAGAGCAGAGCGAGCGGCTCAGGATATGTATTCTCAGGGAGAGAGCAGAGCGAGCGGCTCAGGATTTGTATTCTCAGGGAGAGAGCAGAGCGAGCGGCTCAGGATTTGTATTCTCAGGGAGAGAGCAGAGCGAGCGGCTCAGGAAATGTATTCTCAGGGAAAGAGATCTATATATAAATATATAGAGAGAGAGAGAGAGAGAGAAGTATATTGAAGGGAGGGATGATGGTATATTGCAGGGAGGGATGATGGTATATTGCAGGGAGGGATGATGGTATATTGAAGGCAGGGGCTGAGGGTAAATTGAAGGCAGGGGCTGAGGGTATATCGAAGGCAAGGGCTGAGGGTACATGGGGTGAGGCTTTATTGAAGAGATGGGTAAGCCCTACCAATATACCGTTAGGGAGGTATTTTGAAGGGAGGGTATATTTAGTGGGAAGAGGGAGGTATAGTGAAGGAGAGGGAGTTATAATGAAGGCAGGGGGTGAGGGTATATTGAAGAGACTGAAAGAGGGGTGGTATATTTGGGGGAGGTGGAGAGAGGGATGGAGGTATAGTGAAGGGGGGGTATATTGAAGGAAGGTGCAGTATATTGAAGGGAGGGTATATTTGGGGGAGGGAGGTATATTGAAGGAGGAGCAGTATACTGAAGGGAGGGTATATTTGGGGGAAGGAGGTATATTGAAGGAGGGTATATTTAGAGGGAGGGGTGGTATATTGAAGCAGGGTATATATGGGGGAGGGAGGTATATTGAAGGAGGGGGCAGTATATTGAAGGAGGGTATATTTAGGGGGAGGGAGCGGTATATTGAAGGAGGGTATGTTTAGGGGAGGAAGCGGTATATTGAAGGAGGGTATATATGGGGGAGGGAGCGGTATACTGAAGGAGGGTATATATGGGGGAGGGAGCGGAATACTGAAGGAGGGTATATATGGGGGAGGGAGCGGTATACTGAATGAGGGTATATATGGGGGAGGGAGGTATATTGAAGGAGGGTATATATGGGGGAGGGAGCGGTATACTGAAGGAGGGTATATATGGGGGAGGGAGGTATATTGAAGGAGGGTATATATGGGGGAGGGAGCGGTATACTTAAGGAGAGTATATTTGGGGGAGGGAGGTATATTGAAGGAGGGTATAAATGGGGGAGGGAGCGGTATACAGAAGGAGGGTATAAATGGGGGAGGGAGCGGTATACTGAAGGAGGGTATATATGGGAGAGGGAGGTATATTGAAGGAGGGTATATATGGGGGAGGGAGCGGTATACTGAAGGAGGGTATATATGGGGGAGGGAGCGGTATACTGAAGGAGGGTATATATGGGGGAGGGAGCGGTATACTGAAGGAGAGTATATATGGGGGAGGGAGGTATATTGAAGGAGGGTATATATGGGGGAGGGAGGTATATTGAAGGAAGGTATATATGGGGGAGGGAGGTATATTGAAGGAAGGTATATATGGGGGAGGGTGGTATATTGAAGGAGGGTATATTTGGGGGAGGGAGCGGTATATATGGGGGAGGGAGGTATATTGAAGGAGGCTATATATGGGGGAGGGAGGTATATTGAAGGAGGGTATATATGGGGGAGGGAGGTATATTGAAGGAGGGTATATATGGGGGAGGGAGGTATATTGAAGGAGGGTATATATGGGGGAGGGAGGTATATTGAAGGAGGGTATATATGGGGGAGGGAGGTATATTGAAGGAGGCTATATATGGGGGAGGGAGGTATATTGAAGGAGGGTATATATGGGGGAGGGAGGTATATTGAAGGAGGGTATATATGGGGGAGGGAGGTATATTGAAGGAGGCTATATATGGGGGAGGGAGGTATATTGAAGGAGGGTATATATGGGGGAGGGAGGTATATTGAAGGAGGGTATAGATACAATAGATGCATTTAAAAATGGTCTGGATGTTTTTTTAGAAAAGCAGAACATACAGGGGTATTAATAATAGAATGAGCATTAATAATAGAGATTTTTGATCCAAGGAGAAATCTGATTGCCCTTTTGGAGTCAAGAAGGAATTTATTTCCCCCTAGGAGGCAACATTCGAAAAAGCTTCCTTAGGGTTTTTTTTTTTTGCCTTCTTTTGGATCAAAACGCTGAAATGATAGGTAGAAGGGTTGAACTTGATGGACTTGTGTCTTTTTTCAACCTAAATTACTATGTTACTATGTTACTATGTATATTTGGGGGAGGGCAGTGGCGTCCCGAGGGGGGGGGGCGGGGGGGGGCGGCCCGCCCCGGGTGCCACTGACTAGGGGGGTGCCACCGGTGCTGCCGGCACCCCCCGCGCTGCTTACCTTTTCTTTTTTTTCTTTTTCAGGCGGCCGCATCCTCTGGAGTGATCTGCAGTGGCACAGTATTACAGGCATCTGGCTGGCACTGTATTACTTGGCATCTGGCTGGCACTGTATTACTTGGCATCTGGCTGGCACTGTATTACTGGGTTCTGGCTGGCACAGTATTACAGGCATCTGGCTGGCACTGTATTACTTGGCATCTGGCTGGCACTGTATTACTTGGCATCTGGCTGGCACTGTATTACTGGGTTCTGGCTGGCACTGTATTACTTGGCATCTGGCTGGCACTGTATTACTGGGTTCTGGCTGGCACTGTATTACTTGGCATCTGGCTGGCACTGTATTACTGGGTTCTGGCTGGCACTGTATTACTGGCATCTGGCTGGCACTGTATTACTTGGCATCTGGCTGGCACTGTATTACTTGGCATCTGGCTGGCACTGTATTACTGGGTTCTGACTGGCACTGTATTACTTGGCATCTAGCTGGCACAATATTACAGGCATCTGGCTGGCACTATATTACTGGGTTCTGGCTGGCACAATATTACTGGGTTCTGGCTGGCACTGTATTACTTGGCATCTGGCTGGCACTATATTACTTGGCATCTGGCTGGCACTGTATTACTGGGCATCTGGCTGGCACTATATTACAGGCATCTGGCTGGCACTATATTACTTGGCATCTGGCTGGCACTATATTACAGGCATCTGGCTGTCACTATATTACTTGGCATCTGGCTGGCACTATATTGGCATCTGGCTGGCACTATATTACAGGCATCTGGCTGGCATTATATTACTTGGCATCTGGCTGGCACTATATTACAGGCATCTGGCTGGCACTATATTACAGGCATCTGGCTAGCACTATATTACTTGGCATCTGGCTGGCACAATATTACTGGGCATCTGGCTGGCACTATATTACTTGGCATCTGGCTGGCACAATATTCCTGGGCATCTGGCTAGCACTATATTACTTGGCATCTGACTGGCACAATATTCCTGGGCATATGACTGGCATAATATTCCTGGGCTTCTAGCTGGCATAATATTTGTGGGCACTGACTGGCACAAAATTACTTTGCATCTGACTGGCATAATATTCCTGGGCACTGACTGGCACAATATTACTGGGCATCTGACTGGCACAATATTCCTGGGCTCTGAGTGGCACACTATTACTGGGCTCTGAGTGGCACAATATTCCTGGGCACTGACTTGCACACTATTACTGGGCACTGACTGGCACACTATTACTGGGCTCTGACTGGCACTATATTACTGGGCTCTGACTAGCACAATATTCCTGGTATCTGACTGGCACAATATTCCTGGTATCTGACTGGCACAATATTACTGGGTTCTGAGTGGCACACTATTACTGGGCTCTGAGTGGCACACTATTACTGGGCTCTGAGTGGCACACTATTACTGGGCTTTGACTGGCACTATATTACTGGGTTCTGAGTGGCACTATATTACTGGGCTTTGACTGGCACACTATTACTGGGCTCTGAGTGGCACACTATTACTGGGCTCTGATTGGCACTTACTGGGCTCTGAGTGGCACAATATTACTGGTATCTGACTGGCACAATATTACTGGTATCTGACTGGCACACTATTCCTGGTATCTATAATTGTACAATTTTCAAACATTGAAAAAATTGTGGGTGTTTTCTTGCATTTTTATTATGGGGGTGGGGGGGGTGCCACACTCAGGGTCTGCCCCGGGTGCCAAATGCTCTAGGTACGCCCCTGGGGGAGGGAGCGGTATATATGGGGGAGGGAGGTATAGTGAAGGAGGGTATATATGGGGGAGGGAGGTAAATTGAAGGAAGGTATATATGGGGGAGGGAGCGGTATACTGAAGGAGGGTATATATGGGGGAGGGAGCAGTATATATGGGGGAGGGAGGTATACTGAAGGAGGGTATATATGGGGGAGGGAGGTATATTGAAGGAAGGTATATATGGGGGAGGGAGCGGTATACTGAAGGAGGGTATATATGGGAGAGGGAGGTATAATGAAGGAAGGTATATATGGGGGAGGGAGCGGTATACTGAAGGAGGGTATATATGGGGGAGGGAGCGGTATACTGAAGGAGGGTATATATGGGGGAGGGAGGTATATTGAAGGAGAGTATATATGGGGGAGGGAGGTATATTGAAGGAGGGTATATATGGGGGAGGGAGGTATATTGAAGGAAGGTATATATGGGGGAGGGAGGTATATTGAAGGAATGTATATATGGGGGAGGGAGGTATATTGAAGGAAGGTATATATGGGGGAGGGTGGTATATTGAAGGAGGGTATATTTGGGGGAGGGAGCGGTATATATGGGGGAGGGAGGTATATTGAAGGAGGCTATATATGGGGGAGGGAGGTATATTGAAGGAGGGTATATATGGGGGAGGGAGGTATATTGAAGGAGGGTATATATGGGGGAGGGAGGTATATTGAAGGAGGGTATATATGGGGGAGGGTGGTATATTGAAGGAGGGTATATTTGGGGGAGGGAGCGGTATATATGGGGGAGGGAGGTATATTGAAGGAGGCTATATATGGGGGAGGGAGGTATATTGAAGGAGGCTATATATGGGGGAGGGAGGTATATTGAAGGAGGGTATATATGGGGGAGGGAGGTATATTGAAGGAAGGTATATATGGGGGAGGGAGGTATATTGAAGGAAGGTATATATGGGGGAGGGAGGTATATTGAAGGAAGGTATGTTTAGGGGGCGGTATATTAGGGGAGGAGCAGGTTGTGCGGACCCGGAAGCGAGCTCTCAGGTTGCTGCATCTCGCTGCTGGCGATGGAGCTGCGGGAACTTACGCTCTATCAGTAGCCGGGAGGATCGGAGATGGGGGGCTGCGTGGGGAGACCCCAGGGAGAAAGCCAACGATCCCCGGCCGGGGGCTCCGGGCACAAGAGAGCAGGTACGGGGGGGTCTCGGGGGGCTAGAGAGCAGGTACGGGGGGGCTAGAGAGCAGGTACGGGGGGTCTCGGGGGGCTAGAGAGCAGGTACGGGGGTCTCCGGGGGCTAGAGAGCAGGTACGGGGGGGCTAGAGAGCAGGTACGGGGGTCTCCGGGGGCTAGAGAGCAGGTACGGGGGGGCTAGAGAGCAGGTACGGGGGGTCTCGGGGGGCTAGAGAGCAGGTACGGGGGTCTCCGGGGGCTAGAGAGCAGGTTCGGGGGGTCTCCGGGGGCTAGAGAGCAGGTTCGGGGGGTCTCCGGGGGCTAGAGAGCAGGTACGGGGGGTCTCCGGGGGCTAGAGAGCAGGTTCGGGGGGTCTCCGGGGGCTAGAGAGCAGGTTCGGGGGGTCTCCGGGGGCTAGAGAGCAGGTACGGGGGGTCTCCGGGGGCTAGAGAGCAGGTTCGGGGGGTCTCCGGGGGCTAGAGAGCAGGTTCGGGGGGTCTCCGGGGGCTAGAGAGCAGGTACGGGGGGTCTCCGGGGGCTAGAGAGCAGGTTCGGGGGGTCTCCGGGGGCTAGAGAGCAGGTTCGGGGGGTCTCCGGGGGCTAGAGAGCAGGTACGGGGGGGCTATATACGGGCGTCCCCAACCCCCCGACCCCAATACTATACTAACCCCTGACCTCAATACTAAAATACATATTAACCTAAATACTAGGGGCGGCTATATACGTGTGTGTGTGTGTGTGTGTAAATATATATATATTTTTTACACTAATGTGTAGTGGTCACATTAACTACAAACACACACATGCATTCACAGTCACACTTGCCCCCCCCCCCCCTTCCCACACAGTCACAATTACCCCACACACACACATACACATTTATACACAAACACACTCGCATACATACATACATACACTTACACCACACACTCACATACATACACATTTATACACAAACACACTCGCATACATACATACATACACTTACACCACACACTCACATACATACACATTTATACACACATACTCACATACATACACTTACCCCACACACATACATACACATTTATACACACATACTCACATACATACACTTACACCACACACTCACATACATACACTTACACCACACACTCACATACTTACACCACACACTCACATACATACACTTACACCACACACTCACATACATACACTTACACCACACACTCGCATACATACACTTACACCACACACTCGCATACATACACTTACACCACACACTCGCATACATACACTTACACCACACACTCACATACACATTTATACACACATACTCACATACATACACTTACCCCACACACACACATACACATTTATACACACATACTCACATACATACACTTACCCCACACACATACATACACATTTATACACAAACACACTCACATACATACACTTACACCACACACTCACATACATACACTTACACCACACACTCACATACATACACTTACACCACACATTCACATACATACACTTACACCACACACTCACATACATACACTTACACCACACACTCGCATACATACACTTACACCACACACTCGCATACATACACTTACACCACACACTCGCATACATACACTTACACCACACACTCGCATACATACACTTACCCCACACACACTCACATACATACACTTACCCCACACACACTCACATACATACACTTACCCCACACACACTCACATACATACACTTACCCCACACACACTCACATACATACACTTACCCCACACACACTCACATACATACACTTACCCCACACACACTCATACATACACTTACCCCACACACACTCATACATACACTTACCCCACACACACTCATACATACACTTACCCCACACACACTCACATACATACACTTACCCCACACACACTCATACATACACTTACCCCACACACACTCACATACATACACTTACCCCACACACACTCACATACATACACTTACCCCACACACTAATACACATTGATACACACACTCACATACACTTACCCCCACACACATACACATTGATACACACACTCACATACACTTACCCCCACACACATACACATTTATACAGACACTCACATACATACATACATACACTTACCCCACACACGTGGCTGTGGGCTCCCGGTGCGCTTCTTCCCTCCCTCTGACCTCACGCGCAGGGTAGAGGAGGGGATTTGTACACTGCACACCGCACGGGAAGCTGTATCGGGGAACGAAGTTCCCTACACAGAGCGTGTACCCGACACAGCTTCTCGTGTGATGTGCAGTTCGAGGTGCGGCTAACGGAGCAGAGCTCAGGCGGGCCGCACCTCGATGCACGGCGGGGCCGCACGTTGGACGCCTCTGTTCTACACGGTCAGTATTATAATGCTAGCAAATGACAGGTGAATGCTCTCTGCTGTCTCTGTGACTGCCGGTGTTACGCTCTCGCTGTGTTAGGGTTATAGCCTCGCTCTCTCTGTGTCGGCCGCTCTCCTGCTCCCCATGGGGCCAATACACTGGGCTGATGTTACCTCTCTTGTTTAGGCCTATAAATCACAGCTACATGAGTGTGTGATTTCCAAGCTCTAAACAACATGTCCTCCCCCTGATAGAGCTATACACAGCAAAGATTCTAACCAACATGTCCACCCCTGATAGAGCTATACAGAGCAAAGATTCTAAACAACATGTCTGCCCCCTGATAGAGATATACAGAGCAAAGATTCTAACCAACATGTCCGACCCCTGATAGAACTATACAGAGCAAAGATTCTAAACAACATGTCTGCCCCCTGATAGAGCTATACAGAGCAAAGATTCTAACCAACATGTCCGCCCCCTGATAGAGCTATACACAGCAAAGATTCTAAACAACATGTCCTCCCCCTGATAGAACTATACAGAGCAAAGATTCTAAACAACATGTCCTCCCCCTGATAGAACTATACAGAGCAAAGATTCTAAACAACATGTCCTCCCCCTGATAGAACTATACAGAGCAAAGATTCTAAACAACATGTCCTCCCCCTGATAGAACTATACAGAGCAAAGATTCTAAACAACATGTCCTCCCCCTGATAGAACTATACAGAGCAAAGATTCTAAACAACATGCCCGCCCCTGATAGAGCTATACACAGCAAAGATTCTAAACAACATGTCCTCCCCCTGATAGAGCTAAACAGAGCAAAGATTCTAAACAACATGTCCACCCCCTGATAGAGCTATACAGAGCAAAGATTCTAAACAACATGTCCTCCCCCTGATAGAGCTATACAGAGCAAAAGATTCTAAACAACATGTCTGCCCCCTGATAGAGCTATACAGAGCAAAGATTCTAAACAACATGTCTGCCCCCTGATAGAGCTATACAGAGCAAAGATTCTAAACATGTCCGACCCCTGAGAGCTATACAGAGCAAAGATTCTAAACAACATGTCTGCCCCCTGATAGAGCTATACAGAGCAAAGATTCTAAACAACATGTCTGCCCCCTGATAGAGCTATACAGAGCAAAGATTCTAAACAACATGTCTGCCCCCTGATAGAGCTATACAGAGCAAAGATTCTAAACAACATGTCTGCCCCCTGATAGAGCAATACAGAGCAACGGTTCTAAACAAAATGTCCGCCCCCTGATAGAGCTATACAGAGCAGATTCTAAACATGTTCACTTCCTGATAGAGCTATACAGAGCAAAGAGGGCTGAATAAGGTAGGGGGGTTTTGTATTCTTTTATTAAAGCATTTCTAATTAAAATATCTACGCCCAGTGACCAGCCCTCCCGTCCACAAGGGGGCGCTTGATAATCCTCATCTACCTTACTGTTAAAAAATGCGCGATGAACCGCTCTATACAAACAGCTGGCACAATATATAGCGCAGCTAATGGTAAAGATTATAAACCCAAGGAAATGAACCGCGCAGTGACTGATACTGTGTGCGTCTGATCCACTATTGGGGGTTCTCAAGCTTTTGTAACACATTGTAAGAATTTGGGGGTAATTATAACGATTTCTCGGTCTGATTGAACGTTAAGGGGTGTGCTGCCTTTTTGTGTCTGTGGAATATTAACCATGTTCAATAAAACCCATAAGTCATTTTATTGAATATGGTCACTGCGTGCGGACGATGAATGATCACAAATGGTTAAAGTGTGTTATCCGCTCCGCGCACATAACTAGTGAGAAGTGGTGGAAATCCAGGAACGGTCTCTGCATCGCGTCACTGTGCCGTCTCCTTTATGACATCACCGGCTTGACATGCAAATGAAGGCCTACAGGTGAGATCATAAAGAGGAGACTCGTTTAACCCCTTAGTGTCATGAACTTATAACCTTGTCTTTCCCTTGGTGACCAGGGCTGTTTTTACATTTCTGGGGTGTTTGTGTTTAGCTGCAATTTTCTTCTTTCTCCCACACTGTACCACACAAATTGTTTTATCGTCATAAGAAAGGCTTTCATTAGATACCATTGTGTTCATATCTTTATGATACACGATTTCTAAGTTTGACCTAAAAAAAATAATTTACAAAAATACAATCATTAAGGAAGACCCCCTTTAAATAGTTTCTAAATTTTGTCCCGAGTTCAGAAATATGCATGTTTCCATGGTTGTTTTTTTTTTTTCGAGTTATAGGGCAAAAAAACAAACATTTTTCTCTACAGTGACCCGACCCCTAAATTTAACCCTAACTCTGCTAACCCTTAATTTATTCTAATTTTAATTTAATTGTAACCCTAACAATCCACTTGTTTCACCGCTGGACATGCCTGACACGTCTATTGTCACGAAGGGGTTAAAACTATTTTTCTCTATGGATTTGCTGGCACAGTATAGATCATACATCCGAACTTCTGCCACTGGACGTGGGGGGCGGAGCTTGGGAGAGTGTCAGCGTTACTGTCTCGGGTGGAGACATGTGGTCAGACTCCATGTTTGTGTGGGCTCTCTGTATCGGGGGGACATTGCCGCAGGGCGTATCGGGGGGGACATTGCCGCAGGGCGTATCGGGGGGGACATTGCCGCAGGGCGTATCGGGGGGGACATTGCCGCAGGGCGTATCGGGGGGGGGGGGGACATTGCCGCAGGGCGTATCGGGGGGGGGGGGGACATTGCCGCAGGGCGTATCGGGGGGGGGGGGACATTGCCGCAGGGCGTATCGGGGGGGGGGGACATTGCCGCAGGGCGTATCGGGGGGGGGGGACATTGCCGCAGGGCGTATCGGGGGGGGGGGGACATTGCCGCAGGGCGTATCGGGGGGGGGGGGGACATTGCCGCAGGGCGTATCGGGGGGGGGGGCACATTGCCGCAGGGCGTATCGGGGGGGGGGGCACATTGCCGCAGGGCGTATCGGGGGGGGGGGGGGCACATTGCCGCAGGGCGTATCGGGGGGGGGGGGGGGGACACATTGCCGCAGGGCGTATCGGGGGGGGGGGGGGGACACATTGCCGCAGGGCGTATCGGGGGGGGGGGGGGGGGGGAGTTACGCAGGTCATTGGACTGTGTGCTGCAAACTGTGCTCCTCAGTCAGCTGCTTTCCCACGGCTGGGACAATCCAATCAGATCGGTTCTAAATACATGAAGGACAATAGGACCAGACAGTATATATGGCGGAATATGATAGAAACATTAATTCATCAAGGAGGAGAGTGTATATAAAGGAAGAAAATCTGCCACAACTAGAAGACATAGTATTAACCCCTCCGTGACATTGGATGGATTGGACTGCGATTAAAGAAATCCATACTTATCATGATAAAAACATTATAACATTTGTGTAGGTTCAAAAAATGAGAATGAAATAAATTACAGCTAAAAATCATGGAACTAACTGGAGCAGCAAAGGTAATATCCAGACGTATTACTGTACTGCAAGAGAAGTGGATGCATGGAATAGCCTTCCAGTAGAAGTGGTAGAGGTTCATACAGTGAAGGAGTTTAAGCATGCATGGGATAGGTATAAGGCTATCCTAGATATAAGATAAGGCCAGGGACTAATGAAAGGATTACTTTACCGAGAGGGTAGTGGATGTATGGAATAGTCTTCCAGTAGAAGTGGTAGAGGTTAATACAGTGAAGGAGTTTAAGCATGCATGGGATAGGTATAAGGCTATCCTAGATATAAGATTAGGTCAGGGACTAATGATAGTATTACATTACTGAGAGGGTAGTGGATGCATGGAATAGTCTTCCAGTAGAAGTGGTAGAGGTTAATACAGTGAAGGAGTTTAAGCATGCATGGGATAGGTATAAGGCTATCCTAGATATAAGATAAGGCCAGGGACTAATGAAAGGATTACTTTACCGAGAGGGTAGTGGATGTATGGAATAGTCTTCCAGTAGAAGTGGTAGAGGTTAATACAGTGAAGGAGTTTAAGCATGCATGGGATAGGTATAAGGCTATCCTAGATATAAGATAAGGTCAGGGACTAATGATAGTATTACATTACTGAGAGGGTAGTGGATGCATGGAATAGTCTTCCAGTAGAAGTGGTAGAGGTTAATACAGTGAAGGAGTTTAAGCATGCATGGGATTGGTATAAGGCTATCCTAGATATAAGATAAGGCCAGGGACTAATGAAAGTATTACATTACTGAGAGGGTAGTGGATGCATGGAATAGTCTTCCAGTAGAAGTGGTAGAGGTTAATACAGTGAAGGAGTTTTAGCATGCATGGGATAGGTATAAGGCTATCCTAGATATAAGATAAGGCCAGGGACTAATGAAGGTATTCAGATTATTTTTTATTCTTTTAGGCAGATATTGTGAAGACTTGAGGGGCAGAATGGTTCTTATCAATCAGTGACACATTTTATGTTTCTATAAAAAAAAAAAAATACACCAGAAAAATACTGCTAAATAATAAAGCCACTTAGGAGACTAAAAGAGGACTTTAAATCGCTAGTCCTAAAAGCTTGTAAGAACTGTCAGACAATGGGTAAATATGGCAGGTAAACATGAAAATAAGAGCTTGCAAAGATAATAAATAGGTCGCTCTGAGGTTACACAGTAATATAACTTCTCATGACAAAGAATGCAAACCGAATGTCTAGAAATCCAGAAACTTCCAATGCGTGATCTGAGAATGGCAATAGAAAACAACATAGTGTACAATGCAACTCACAGAATATCGCACAGTAAAAACGGGTGACATGAAGTGGAAGATCTCTTCAGCGTTCGACAGCTCGCTCGTTTACCATCTTGGACTAAGATGGTTCCAGCATTAGAAAGTCGTCCATGCAGAGGAGCAAATCACTTCTGCCCTACGCATTGTGTGACCAGGCCTGATTGTAGAAAGTGAATGTGCTACTGTTTATACAAGTATGGCCCTGTGGGGACCGTAAGGATGGCCCTGTGGGGACTGTAAGGATGGCCCTGTGGGGACCGTAAGGATGGCCCTGTGGGGACCGTAAGGATGGCCCTGTGGGGACCGTAAGGATGGCCCTGTGGGGACCGTAAGGATGGCCCTGTGGGGACCGTAAGGATGGCCCTGTGGGGACCGTAAGGATGGCCCTGTGGGGACTGTAAGGATGGCCCTGTGGGGACCGTAAGGATGGCCCTGTGGGGACCGTAAGGATGGCCCTGTGGGGACCGTAAGGATGGCCCTGTGGGGACCGTAAGGATGGCCCTGTGGGGACCAAGGATGGTACAATTCATGCAAAAAACATCACCTAAACGGAAACAGATATAAATGGTTGGTTGTCTGACGGACCTGGATAAAGATAATGGGTTTTGTGAATTGCCCACATCTATGGAAGTGGAGAAAAATCTAATATTATATAATAGTCTTAAAGGATTGACGATAGTGTTATCATAGAAACTGTATAGCAAGTCCGTCAAAAATCTAAATAAAAACGAATATACTTTATTCTCTAAAAACTTTAACCAATACCTGCAACGAAGTATCCAAAATATTCACAAAGGGTATCAAAATATAATTGTGTGTGTAACAAAGAGCAAGAAAATATTCATTAAAATAAAAGGAGAGCATCAGACGTGATAAGTGTATTGGGGGTTTGTCTGATGACTGGATGGATAACAAACAATTGATTAGTAATACGACAAGCCCCTCCTCTCCAAGCCCCTCTCTCCTGTAATCTGTAATATTCTTGCAGCGGCAGGACAGTGGGACGGGCATATTGAACTCACTTACTGCAGATTAATCTGAGCTCTCAGCAGATGGGAATTAATCCTCTTATGGTACCAAATTAGCCCCGCTCATGTCTAGAGAACTGTCCTCTCTCTCGGCTGGTGCTGAGAAGTGTGATATTCTCACCCTGTGATGTTTCTACGGATTAAATTGCTAAAGCAACTGGGGGGCTTTATTCCTGAGATTGACGGCTAGTAAATAGGGATTACCTGATACACACGTGTAGCTGTATAATACAGGGGCTCTGTCACCTAAATATTGCTTTATACTGTGAATGTGGAGAATAAAAATCATGAGAACTGCGCTATACATTGTGTTGGATGAATTGCAGCAAATGTATAGATTAAAAATAAGTGTTTTAAATGTGTCTGTAATGTTTACTGTTTATGAAACATAGAATGTCACAGATAAGAACCATTCGGCCATCTAGTCAGCCCAATTATCCAAATACTTTCATTAGTCCCTGGCCTTATCTTATATCTAGGATAGCCTTATACCTATCTCACGCATGCTTAAACTCCTTCACTGTATTAACCTCTACCACTTCTACTGGAAGACTATTCCATGCATCCACTACCCTCTCAGTAATGTAATACTTTCATTAGTCCCTGACCTTATCTTATATCTAGGATAGCCTTATACCTATCCCATGCATGCTTAAACTCCTTCACTGTATTAACCTCTACCACTTATACTGGAAGACTATTCCATGCATCCACTACCCTCTCAGTAATGTAATACTTTCATTAGTCCCTGACCTTATCTTATATCTAGGATAGCCTTATACCTATCCCATGCATGCTTAAACTCCTTCACTGTATTAACCTCTACCACTTATACTGGAAGACTATTCCACGCATCCACTACCCTCTCAGTAATGTAATACTTTCATTAGTCCCTGGCCTTATCTTATATCTAGGATAGCCTTATACCTATCCCATGCATGCTTAAACTTCACTGATTTAACTATACATTGTGCAGGGTCTGGTGAGTTTCTCCTGCTAGAAGAACAGAGTTGGCACTGTATAATGCATTGTTATAAAGTGACAGTGTGTAAAGATGTAACTCTGCATTATCCCTGGTCCGCTCCACTCTGCACCATGAAGTTACATCAGCCAAACCCTTACATACAATTCCCTTTTGGTGAACATTTAAATTAATTATCTTACTGTAAAACAACAGTAACAGAGCTATACAGAGCAAAGAGTCTAAACAACATGTCCACCTCCTGATAGAGCTATACAGAGCAAAGATTCTAAACAACATGTCTGCCCCCTGATAGAGCTATACAGAGCAAGGAGTCTAAACAACATGTCCTCCCCCTGATAGAGCTATACAGAGCAAAGATTCTAAACAACATGTCCACCTCCTGATAGAGCTATACAGAGCAAAGATTCTAAACAACATGTCCTCCCCCTGATAGAGCTATACAGAGCAAAGATTCTAAACAACATGTCCGCCCCCTGATAGAGCTATACAGAGCAAAGATTCTAAACATGTCCACCTCCTGATAGAGCTATACAGAGCAGATTCTAAACAACATGTCTGCCCCCTGATAGAGCTATACAGAGCAAAGATTCTAAACATGTCCTCCCCCTGATAGAGCTATACAGAGCAAAGATTCTAAACATGTCCGACCCCTGAGAGCTATACAGAGCAAAGATTCTAAACAACATGTCCACCCCTGATAGAGCTATACAGAGCAAAGATTCTAAACAACATGTCTGCCCCCTGATAGAGATATACAGAGCAAAGATTCTAACCAACATGTCCGACCCCTGATAGAACTATACAGAGCAAAGATTCTAAACAACATGTCTGCCCCCTGATAGAGCTATACAGAGCAAAGATTCTAAACAACATGTCCGCCCCCTGATAGAGCTATACAGAGCAAAGATTCTAAAAAACATGTCCGTCTCCTGATAGAGCTATACAGAGCAAAGATTCTAAACAACATGTCTGCCCACTGATAGAGCTATACAGAGCAAAGATTCTAAACATCATGTCCACCTCCTGATAGTTATACAGAGCAATGAGGTGTTTTATTTGTATTCCTTCATTAAAGCATTTCTGTTTAAAATGCCTACATTTAATGCAGTCTTTGAATTAAACATATATATTTTTTAAAACATTGTCCTTAAATATAATTCTCCAGGTCTTGTATGTTCAGTGCTGTCCAGTGAGGAGGGGTTTGGAGACAGGGCTGTTATAACATTTTGAGATGGATCAGAGAGATCTGTTTGTGTTTATAGCGCAGTATGGCGAGTATTATATGCATAATCCAGGAGCTGTGCATAGTGTTATTTTTGATGCATTTATTAACCCCTTTTGTCTGAATCGGTTCAGGGCGCAATGAGCCATTAAAGAAAGAAAGGCCGAGATGGAAGAGCGACTACCCCATGACAGACGGCCAGCTGCGCAGCAAGCGTGATGAGTTCTGGGACACGGCTCCAGCCTTCGAGGGGCGCAAGGAGATCTGGGACGCACTGAAGGCGGCAGCCTGCGCGGTGGAAGCCAATGACCACGAGCTGGCGCAAGCCATTGTTGATGGTGCAAGTATCACCCTACCTCACGGTATGTGCCCCCATCACACCGCTGATCTTTACCACAGTGTATGTGGCCCTGCTGAGTTCTTACTGCCTCCTGTGCACATGAACTCTGCAGTCCCCCTGATATGCTACAGATTGAACATTAAACTCAGCAGCCTGTCTGTATTACCTCCAGTCCCCCTGATATGCTACAGATTGAACATTAAACTCAGCAGCCTGTCTGTATTACCTCCAGTCCCCCTGATATGCTACAGATTGAACATTAAACTCAGCAGCCTGTCTGTATTACCTCCAGTCCCCCTGATATGCTACAGATTGAACATTAAACTCAGCAGCCTGTCTGTATTACCTCCAGTCCCCCTGATATGCTACAGATTGAACATTAAACTCAGCAGCCTGTCTGTATTACCTCCAGTCCCCCTGATATGCTACAGATTGACCATTAAACTCAGCAGCCTGTCTGTATTACCTCCAGTCCCCCTGATATGCTACAGATTAACATTAAACTCAGCAGCCTGTCTGTATTACCTCCAGTCCCCCTGATATGCTACAGATTGACCATTAAACTCAGCAGCCTGTCTGTATTACCTCCAGTCCCCCTGATATGCTACAGATTGACCATTAAACTCAGCAGCCTGTCTGTATTACCTCCAGTCCCCCTGATATGCTACAGATTGAACATTAAACTCAGCAGCCTGTCTGTATTACCTCCAGTCCCCCTGATGATATGCTACAGATTGACCATTAAACTCAGCAGCCTGTCTGTATTACCTCCAGTCCCCCTGATATGCTACAGATTGACCATTAAACTCAGCAGCCTGTCTGTATTACCTCCAGTCCCCCTGATATGCTACAGATTGAACATTAAACTCAGCAGCCTGTCTGTATTACCTCCAGTCCCCCTGATATGCTACAGATTGACCATTAAACTCAGCAGCCTGTCTGTATTACCTCCAGTCCCCCTGATATGCTACAGATTGACCATTAAACTCAGCAGCCTGTCTGTATTACCTCCAGTCCCCCTGATGATATGCTACAGATTGACCATTAAACTCAGCAGCCTGTCTGTATTACCTCCAGTCCCCCTGATGATATGCTACAGATTGACCATTAAACTCAGCAGCCTGTCTGTATTACCTCCAGTCCCCCTGATATGCTACAGATTGAACATTAAACTCAGCAGCCTGTCTGTATTACCTCCAGTCCCCCTGATATGCTACAGATTGAACATTAAACTCAGCAGCCTGTCTGTATTACCTCCAGTCCCCCTGATATGCTACAGATTGACCATTAAACTCAGCAGCCTGTGTGTATTACCTCCAGTCCCCCTGATATGCTACAGATTGACCATTAAACTCAGCAGCCTGTCTGTATTACCTCCAGTCCCCCTGATGATATGCTACAGATTGACCATTAAACTCAGCAGCCTGTCTGTATTACCTCCAGTCCCCCTGATATGCTACAGATTGAACATTAAACTCAGCAGCCTGTTTGTATTATGCGAGATGATCTTTGTAATTTACCAGAGGCCTTTTTATCATTGAGCGTATAATGGGCTGATTCGCTAGCCCTGCCATACAATGGTGGCGATTTTTATAAACACAGCGCACAGTATTTGGCGCGCATGCAGACGGATGTGATAAAGCTTCCTCAGGGAAGATGCCCTGCGCAGCCTCCCTGGGTTGCAGACATTCAGGTTGTGCCGGCGCTCAGTGCGCCAGATCAGCCCCCCAGTGAATGGCGATTGATTCTTTCCTGACACAGTGCGCCAGTTTTTATAAATAACCCTGATTGTTTGTACTTGTTGTAACTGTTTTCTGCAGTTGTGTGTGTGTGTGTTTTTTCTTTTTTTTTTTTTCCAATTCTTGATTCGCCTTGCACCTTACGTTGAATCTGATTATATCTTACATTTCCCCAAATACAAATAAGCGTTGTGACTTTAAGAGGATTAATTCTGCTTTTTTCCTTTAAGGCTCTCTCACGGAATGCTACGACGAGCTCGGAACGCGCTACCAGCTTCCCGTTTACTGCCTGGCTCCTCCCGTCAACCTGATAATGGAGAGGAGCGATGAAGATGGAACAGACGCCCCTGATCCCACTCCAAACACCAGACGCGAGTTCCTTCTCAGAGTCAGACTGTCCACTGGGAAGGACGTGAAGCTGAACGCCAGCATGGCGGATACCGTGGGGCAGCTGAAGAAGCAGCTGTTCTCCGTGGAGGGCCTGCAGCCTTCCTGCCAACGCTGGTTCTTTTCAGGAAAACTCCTCACAGACCGAATGAAACTGCAAGAAAGCAAGATCCAGAAAGACTACGTGATCCAAGTCATTGTCAATCAGCCTCTGGAGGCCAAAGACTGAACTGGCAGCGCCCCCTGCTGGATGTGGATGAGACGGTCACGCTGGCACATAAGGAAGGTGAGGGAAAGGTCAGCTGCTAGATTGACATCTCCTTTATTGGGGTCCGCCTTCTCAAACCCGCTGTACCTCAAAGATTCTTTCATAACCCAGAACTACGTAGAAATGTCTATTACCCGCTCGCCCCACTGGTGACCCTCTGTGACTCTCGACGGACAATTTACTGGATTGACAAAACCAGATTTGTAGTGGGACCAAACGCTGCAGCCTCCTCCTCGGGAAGGATTGTGGGCGGGGCTGGAGCCGTTGAAATGACCATATACCGCTGTGCATTTACATCTCCTGGCGTTGTAGGCGGCTCTCTAGCCGGGCGTGCTGTACAGGGTGCTGGGTAATTTTCCATGAAAATCTAGCGATACTGACCTGATTGCTGGATTTTTAGACTGTTTTTTTTTTCTTTTTTTTGTAAACAAAAAAAACAAATTTCTGTTTTATCATTTACATAAGATTTATAAACATTGGGCACATTTTTACTTCCTGTTGCCAACTCACCTATTTTTTTTTTTTTTTTTTATCCTGGCTCCTCCCTGGAGTTTATACACACATGCAGTCTGTATGTTCCTGTAACACAAGGCTTAGCAAACATCTGTAGACTCTGGGAGCCGGGCTATTCGATAGCGGGAGCCGGGGTATTGTGATTCCATTGAGTTTTATGTAAAACAAAGTAAAAGGCTGAGATATTGAGAGTCCTGCTGTAACATTGTATCCCACGTCATGCCGGCACGCTTGGCCCGGCACGCTTGGCCCGGCACGGATGGCATTAGTCTGAATCCTCTCCTCATTCTCCGCAGTGCACATTAATTGGCCTGTGCTTTATATGTTCATATCTCACACGTGTGCCTACTGGAATATTAGTATGTATTTAATTGTCCTAAATTATTTACCTTGTTTAACCCCTGCGGCTGCCAGAATGCCGTGGATTGTGGGATTAAAGGGACAGTGGGTTTTTGTTTCTGTTTGTTGAAAGTCGAGCTGTTTTGCCTCAGAACAAAATGTGTAAAGTAATAGAAGCAGTAAATGCAATAATATAAACCATTTCTTGTTCTCTATCCAGCGCTTTGGGGTCGCTAGCCCCCCAGCTGCTATTCCACTACAATTCCCAGGCTGCCTCAGAGTTATGGGAGTTGTAGTTCTGACATGTCCACCTGGGCTACTCGTGAAGGTTTGTATGCTAAATGTCCGGTCCAGTCTAGAACGTTCCACTGATAATTACACACAGGACTGGCTGAAACCCAAGCACTTGAAACTTCCGAGTTACACAGAGAGGCAGATTCCACAGTAACAATTCATGGCAGCACTTTGTCAGAGGGGAGCATGGAAACTGCTGCAGGGAAGGCAGCCCACCTCGTGTCCCCCACTGAGATTATTGTCATTGTAAAACTTACATACAGCGAACGAGCTGGGGGGACTGGTCAGTAAAAAGTGCCTTTCATCATCAATGAGGGAATAATAGTCATTTGGCCTGGATTTTTCTATACAGGTCAATGAATGGGACTATGGTGGACACTGGGCCCCTTTAAAGGCTAGCGATGGGCATATTGTAATTAATAACAATGTCTTGTATCACGGATCTTGTGCAAACGCATAAATTATTTGGCTTTTCTGTGTTTTAAATGTTAGTTTTTAGCGACCCCTGTCTGTATTGTACACAGTATACTTGAAATCTGGTGTAAATGACTGATAGATGAAATCTACGCGGTGACATGATCTCTTTATTAATTATAATAATCATGTTCTGTTTTATACCAGTATAATTCTAGTTTTCGGGGTATTTTTTCTTCTCTGCACAGCCCCTCAATAAAGAGTTTTAATGCCTCCAATGGATGTCTCTGATTTCTCCTAATATTGTGTACATCTCTATAGGTTCTCTCTATTATCTGATAATCCAGAGTTAATATGGTAGTGTTGATAAAGATTAATGTTTGGCTGGTGCACTCTTCAGGTAGGGTTCCTTCGTTTTGTACAAAGGCTTTCCTGGAGCTTCCCATAGACTTACCTGGCATCAAGCAGCGTGGCAGCCTTATCTATAGTTGGCAATCTATTAAAGGGACTCTGTCACCTAAACATCTGAGTAACAAATGATCTATATATTGTGTGATGAGTGGTTTACCCTGATCTGGTAAATCTGATTAGCAGGGTAGTTTACTCCTGTAGCCCACTATTGGATCTGCTGGATTCCCAGTTGTAGTATCCTGGTATTCACGAATGATCCACAAGACACAAAACATGTACAGTTTATATAGCCGTGATATTTATACAGCTCTACAATCTGATTAGTACCTGAATCAACAAAGAAACCTAAATGCATTCGCAGTTGAATGTAATTAAATATGGGGCCAAAACACCAAGCACAAATCAGAATGAAGTAGCAGGAAGGAACGACCAATGGTCATTAACGTCCCTTTAACTTTCCAGCCAATAAGAAGTGTGCCTACCTGAGTCGATGGTTCTAGATAGGATGGCCAATCAGTGCTCAGCCTCCCTCTCTTCTCAGAGCAGCTGGTCTCCACCTTTATTTGGTTAGCTGCCCGAGTACCTCTGAGACGGGGTAAATAAACCTGCACTTAGAGCTAGAGTTATAATTATAGTGTTTTAAATGTGTCTGTGGTGTCACACGTGGCTAGTATAGGAGAGTACCGGAACCTTTTATTCTCTAGTATAGGAGAGTATCGGAACCTTTTATCCTCTAGTATAGGAGAGTACCGGAACCTTATATTCCCTAGTATAGGAGAGTACCGGAACCTTTTATTCTCTAGTATAGGAGAGTACCGGAACCTTTTATTCTCTAGTATAGGAGAGTACCGGAACCTTTTATTCTCTAGTATAGGAGAGTACCGGAACCTTTTATTCTCTAGTATAGGAGAGTACCGGAACCTTTTATTCCCTAGTATAGGAGAGTACCGGAATCTTTTATTCCCTAGTATAGGAGAGTACCGGAATCTTTTATTCCCTAGTATAGGAGAATACCGGAACCTTTTATTCCCTAGTATAGGAGAGTACCAAAACCTTTTATTCCCTAGTATAGGAGAGTACCAAAACCTTTTATTCCCTAGTATAGGAGAGTACCGGAACCTTTTATTCCCTAGTATAGGAGAGTACCGGAATCTTTTATTCCCTAGTATAGGAGAGTACCAAAACCTTTTATTCCCTAGTATAGGAGAGTACCGGAACCTTTTATTCCCTAGTATAGGAGAGTACCGGAACCTTTTATTCCCTAGTATAGGAGAGTACCGGAACCTTTTATTCCCTAGTATAGGAGAGTACCGGAACCTTTTATTCCCTAGTATAGGAGAGTACCGGAATCTTTTATTCCTTAGTATAGGAGAGTACCGGAACCTTTTATTCTCCCAGTTTAGAAACATAGAATGTGTCGGCAGATAAGAACCATTCGGTCCATCTAGTCTGCCCAATTTTTTTATTTTTTTTTTGAGTACTTTTATTAGTCCCCCGTTCCCGGTCTTATAGCTAGGATAGCCTTGTGTCTATCCCACGCATGCTTAAAATCCTTGACTGTGTTTACCTCTACCACTTCTGCTGGCAGGCTATTCCATACATCCACTACCCTCTCAGTAAAGTAATACTTCCTGATATTACTTTTAAATCGTTGCCCCTCTAATTTAAGACTATGTCCTCTAGTTGTGGTAGTTTTTCTTCTTTTAAATATACTCTCTTCCTTTACTGTGTTGATTCCCTTTATGGGAAGTTTAAGCCCAACATGTACATTCACATAGTTTGCAAGTGGTTGCTGCAGTCTAACTCTCACCAACCTCATCCAGTCCCATTTAGTGAGTGGGTTTCTGAGCAGAGCAGCTGCCTCGTGTGATTTATTGCGTCAGGACTGCCCAGTAGGGGTATGAGGGCATCCTGGGTGGGCTGCACATTCCTTCCCATCTCCTCTTTCCTCATGTTACAGACCTGTCCATAGTGATATCTCCTCACAAACATCTTGTGTAAAGAAACCTGCTTTCCCTTCTCCATTCCCTGCAGTGCTCTCTTTTATGAATAAACTCCAAAGATACAAAAAGCTGTACAGCTTCGAAAATATCTTGTAGATAACTGCTGTTCAGATCCCCTGCACTGCACATGTAATAGAGATAATACTAAGCACCAGTCCTGCCCATCTCCCCAAGCCTGTCCTTGTTTTATGTTACCAAATGCAGATCTTCATTCCAACCACCTGAGAGAGTCAGAGGCTGCTTCCACATTAATGGCTTACAGCAGCACTACATTCATCTAGTTCAACCCTTCTACCTATCATTCCTTCTCTTGAAGGCTATTTCAAATTTCGCCACCGGGGGGAAAAATCCTTCTTGACTCCAAAGGACAATCAGATTTCTCCTTGGATCAATAAGCTCGATTATTAATGATGATTGTATTATTAATACCCCTGTATGTTCTATTGTGGTTGATAGCACTACCTCTCTTAGCAGTGAGTTCCATAACTTTATTGTCCTTACCGTAATGAATCCCTTCCTTTGCTGTCTGAGATCTTTACTCTTCCAGTCTCAGGGATGATCATTTCATTGTAATATTACAGGGAAAGTAAAAAAAATTAAGTGAATTTCACATACAAAAGAAATGTACAAAATCCAGAAAATAAATAAAATGCGCTGGGTGGAACTGGCCCTTTAAGCAGAGCGTGCACAGTGGCGAGGGTGGCAGCTGGAGAGTGAGAATATACAGTAGTGGATATTTACACTGGGTATTTTGCTCCATCATGCAGTAGGCCTGGAGATTATATAGATGCTACTGATTCAGTAGTGCCAAGCATGCTGCCTGCGTATAGTGCCAAGCATGCTGCCTGCGTATAGTGCCAAGCATACTGCCTGCGTATAGTGCCAAGCATGCTGCCTGCGTATAGTGCCAAGCAGACTGGCTCCTCCCCCCAGACTGGCTCCTCCCCCCAGACTGGCTCCTCCCCCTCCCGGACTTGCTCCCAGTATCCCTGGTGGCTAGTGGGGGCAGCCGGTGCATGTCTGCGCGATGCATTATATTACTTTATTTTCATGTGTTTAACTCATGTATGGTTGTTTTTATTGATAGTTATTTTATTACACTTCATGTATTGTTATTTTATTCATTCTTATTGGGTCATTGCTGGAGGACTTAATTCAGCTGTAGCCAAATTCCTCAGTTCTATGGCAGGAATTCAGTTATATCGGTAATAATCGAGCGTCCTTTCCATAGACGTCCGAGGTGGAAGTTAACACTTTGTTTGGATGCATTGGGTCAATCCGATCTGAATACCGCCTCAATTCCGAGGCAGTGCTGAGCTACATGGGTCCTCCCCATACTTTCTTCCAAATCATTTTTTGTTTCTTTCCAAAAAATAGGAAGAATTTTCTTTCGGAATAATGGGAATAATGTCTCTGATTCGTTCAAATGTCCCAAAATGTTTTCTAATAACTGTAAACGGAAGAGGTTATGTCTTATACAGAACACGTTTTCCATTCATGGCAAGTGATTCATTGAATTGGCTGTTTAATAATTAATAAGGACCCAGCTTCATGGCAATCATTTGTCAACCTAGATGAAGAGCTTTCCAGACCCTGCAAGCTGCCGCCCCTGGCAGAAGGACCAGGTAGGAGAGCTGATGGTGTGCACTGTTTACATCATACACTGACATCCTATTACACTCAGCCAGCTCACCCCGGCCGCAGGACACACAGGGTAACAGACTGTAATGCCAGATGGATCCTCTGCAGGGAGGAAGATATATTTACTAAACCCCAGGAGGGTACACTGGATTTCCCCTTTTATTTAAAGCCTTCCTGGGGAGAAACATGAGAGAGAAATGATTAGGAGTGGCATTCAATAATCTGTGAAAATACCATGACTTTATCTCACCTACTCCAAACAGGACATCAAATACAGGTATACAACACATGGACAAGGTAGCTTTATTCCAAACTGTGTACCCTAGGAAGGTCTGCACCTGTATGGAGTAAAGATATTTTAACTAGAAATGTTTTAATGAAAGAATACAAATTACTTTATGTTGTTTAGAATCTTTGCTCTGTATAGCTCTATCAGGGGGCGGACATGTTGGTTAGAATCTTTGCTCTGTATAGCTCTATCAGGGGACAGACATGTTGGTTAGAATCTTTGCTCTGTATAGCTCTATCAGGGGGCGGACATGTTGTTTAGAATCTTTGCTCTGTATAGCTCTATCAGGGGCCAGACATGTTGTTTAGAATCTGTGCTCTGTATAGCTCTATCAGGGGGCGGACATGTTGTTTAGAATCTTTGCTCTGTATAGCTCTATCAGGGGGCGGACATGTTGTTTAGAATCTTTGCTCTGTATAGCTCTATCAGGGACAGACATGTTGTTTAGAATCTTTGCTCTGTATAGCTCTATCAGGGAGCAGACATGTTGTTTAGAATCTTTGCTCTGTATAGCTCTATCAGGGGGCAAACATGTTGTTTAGAATCTTTGCTCTGTATAGTTCTATCAGGGGGCAGACATGTTGTTTAGAATCTTTGCTCTGTATAGCTCTATCAGGGGCAGGACATGTTGTTTAGAATCTTTGCTCTGTATAGCTCTATCAGGGGCCGGACATGTTGTTTAGAATCTTTGCTCTGTATAGCTCTACCTTGGGTGCAATGCAGTCTGGCGTTGAGCTGGTTAATCTATGTGACAAGGTTGCAGAGAGGGCTGTAAAGGTGATATAAGGTCACAGAGAGACAGACATGACATAATGTGTCAGGATGATCTCATGGTAAAGAACCCTAGGTCATGTGCAGGGGGCTACACCTGTCAGTGTGGAATGAGGGTCTTGAATCTTCTGAGAGAGGCTGGGGGTGGGGAGTTGCCCCTCCAGCTTCGTATAAAGTGCTGCGTTGGTTTGGGCTGGAGACAGATCGTGCTAGATCACAGGCAATAATAGCTCAATCAGGTAGACATATTCTAAGCAGAATTAACCTTCTCCTTGCCGCAGCTCTCCGGAGGTCTGATTTGGAGATGGAGGACGAGGTGAAATGGGCGACAGAGATTATCGACCAGAAATTGGAATTTGAAAACGCGAACACGGTAAGTCGTGTGGAACCCCTGTCTATACATGTAATAATGTAACACGGTAAGTCGTGTGGAACCCCTGTCTATACATGTAATAATGTAACACGGTAAGTCGTGTGGAACCCCTGTCTATACATGTAATAATGTAACACGGTAAGTCGTGTGGAACCCCTGTCTATACATGTAATAATGTAAAACGGTAAGTCGTGTGGAACCCCTGTCTATACATGTAATAATGTAACACGGTAAGTCGTGTGGAACCCCTGTCTATACATGTAATAATGTAACACGGTAAGTCGTGTGGAACCCCTGTCTATACATGTAATAATGTAACACGGTAAGTCGTGTGGAACCCCTGTCTATACATGTAATAATGTAACACGGTAAGTCGTGTGGAACCCCTGTCTATACATGTAATAATGTAACATGGTAAGTCGTGTGGAACCCCTGTCTATACATGTAATAATGTAACACGGTAAGTCGTGTGGAACCCCTGTCTATACATGTAATAATGTAACACGGTAAGTCGTGTGGAACCCCTGTCTATACATGTAATAATGTAACACGGTAAGTCGTGTGGAACCCCTGTCTATACATGTAATAATGTAACACGGTAAGTCGTGTGGAACCCCTGTCTATACATGTAATAATGTAACACGGTAAGTCGTGTGGAACCCCTGTCTATACATGTAATAATGTAACATGGTAAGTCGTGTGGAACCCCTGTCTATACATGTAATAATGTAACACGGTAAGTCGTGTGGAACCCCTGTCTATACATGTAATAATGTAACACGGTAAGTCGTGTGGAACCCCTGTCTATACATGTAATAATGTAACATGGTAAGTCGTGTGGAACCCCTGTCTATACATGTAATAATGTAACATGGTAAGTCGTGTGGAACCCCTGTCTATACATGTAATAATGTAACACGGTAAGTCGTGTGGAACCCCTGTCTATACATGTAATAATGTAACATGGTAAGTCGTGTGGAACCCCTGTCTATACATGTAATAATGTAACATGGTAAGTCGTGTGGAACCCCTGTCTATACATGTAATAATGTAACATGGTAAGTCGTGTGGAACCCCTGTCTATACATGTAATAATGTAACACGGTAAGTCGTGTGGAACCCCTGTCTATACATGTAATAATGTAACACGGTAAGTCGTGTGGAACCCCTGTCTATACATGTAATAATGTAACACGGTAAGTCGTGTGGAACCCCTGTCTATACATGTAATAATGTAACACGGTAAGTCGTGTGGAACCCCTGTCTATACATGTAATAATGTAACATGGTAAGTCGTGTGGAACCCCTGTCTATACATGTAATAATGTAACACGGTAAGTCGTGTGGAACCCCTGTCTATACATGTAATAATGTAACACGGTAAGTCGTGTGGAACCCCTGTCTATACATGTAATAATGTAACATGGTAAGTCGTGTGGAACCCCTGTCTATACATGTAATAATGTAACATGGTAAGTCGTGTGGAACCCCTGTCTATACATGTAATAATGTAACACGGTAAGTCGTGTGGAACCCCTGTCTATACATGTAATAATGTAACACGGTAAGTCGTGTGGAACCCCTGTCTATACATGTAATAATGTAACACGGTAAGTCGTGTGGAACCCCTGTCTATACATGTAATAATGTAACATGGTAAGTCGTGTGGAACCCCTGTCTATACATGTAATAATGTAACACGGTAAGTCGTGTGGAACCCCTGTCTATACATGTAATAATGTAACACGGTAAGTCGTGTGGAACCCCTGTCTATACATGTAATAATGTAACACGGTAAGTCGTGTGGAACCCCTGTCTATACATGTAATAATGTAACACGGTAAATCCCATCTACACACATGTAATAATGTAACACTGTAAATCCCATCTACACACATGTAATAATGTAACATGGTAAATCCCATCTACACACATGTAATAATGTAACACGGTAAATCACTTCTACACACATGTAATAATGTAACATGGTAAATCCCATCTACACACATGTAATAAAGTAACATGGTAAATCCCATCTACACACATGTAATAATGTAACACGGTAAATCCCATCTACACACATGTAATAATGTAACATGGTAAATCCCATCTACACACATGTAATAATGTAACATGGTAAATCCCATCTACACACATGTAATAATGTAACATGGTAAATCCCATCTACACACATGTAATAATGTAACATGGTAAATCCCATCTACACACATGTAATAATGTAACATGGTAAATCCCATCTACACACATGTAATAATGTAACATGGTAAATCCCATCTACACACATGTAATAATGTAACATGGTAAATCCCATCTACACACATGTAATAATGTAACACGGTAAATCCCATCTACACACATGTAATAATGTAACACGGTAAATCACTTCTACACACATGTAATAATGTAACATGGTAAATCCCATCTACACACATGTAATAATGTAACATGGTAAATCCCATCTACACACATGTAATAATGTAACACGGTAAATCACTTCTACACACATGTAATAATGTAACATGGTAAATCCCATCTACACACATGTAATAAAGTAACATGGTAAATCCCATCTACACACATGTAATAATGTAACACGGTAAATCACTTCTACACACATGTAATAATGTAACATGGTAAATCCCATCTACACACATGTAATAATGTAACATGGTAAATCCCATCTACACACATGTAATAAAGTAACATGGTAAATCCCATCTACACACATGTAATAAAGTAACATGGTAAATCCCATCTACACACATGTAATAATGTAACACGGTAAATCACTTCTACACACATGTAATAATGTAACATGGTAAATCCCATCTACACACATGTAATAATGTAACACGGTAAATCCCATCTACACACATGCAATAATGTAACACGGTAAATCACTTCTACACACATGTAATAATGTAACATGGTAAATCCCATCTACACACATGTAATAAAGTAACATGGTAAATCCCATCTACACACATGTAATAATGTAACATGGTAAATCCCATCTACACACATGTAATAATGTAACATGGTAAATCCCATCTACACACATGTAATAATGTAACACGGTAAATCCCATCTACACACATGCAATAATGTAACACAGTAAATCACTTCTACACACATGTAATAATGTAACACGGTAAATCCCATCTACACACATGTAATAATGTAACACGGTAAATCCCATCTACACACATGCAATAATGTAACACGGTAAATCACTTCTACACACATGTAATAATGTAACATGGTAAATCCCATCTACACACATGTAATAAAGTAACATGGTAAATCCCATCTACACACATGTAATAATGTAACATGGTAAATCCCATCTACACACATGTAATAATGTAACACGGTAAATCCCATCTACACACATGCAATAATGTAACACGGTAAATCACTTCTACACACATGTAATAATGTAACATAGTAAATCCCATCTACACGTGTGTAATAATGTAACCCAGTAAATCCTGTATACACGTGTGTAATAATGTAATACAGTAAATCCTGTATACACGTGTAATGTAAATCCCATACACATGTGTGTAATAATGTAACACAGTAAATCCTGTATACACGTGTCTAATAATGTAATACAGTAAATCCTGTAAACACGTGTGTAACAATGTAACCCATACACATGTGTAAAATAATGTAACCTACTAAATCCCATACACATGTGTGTAATAATGTATCACAGTAAATCCCATCTACACATGTGTAATAATGTAACCCAGTAAATCCTTATACACGTGTGTAATAATGTAACCCAGTAAATCCTGTAAACACGTGTGTAATAATGTAACCCAGTAAATCCTGTAAACACGTGTGTAATAATGTAACCCATACACATGTGTGTAAAAATCTAACACAGTAAATCCCATCTACACATGTGTAATAATGTAACCCAGTAAATCCTGTATACACGTGTGTAATAATGTAACACAGTAAATCCCATCTACACGTGTGTAATAATGTAACCCAGTAAATCCCATCTACACGTGTAATGTAAATCCCATCTACACGTGTGTAATAATGTATCCCAGTAAATCCTGTATACATGTGTGTAATAATGTATCCCAGTAAATCCTGTATACACGTGTGTAATAATGTATCCCAGTAAATCCTGTATACACATGTGTAATAATGTATCCCAGTAAATCCCATCTACACATGTGTGATAATGTAATGACTGCATGGGGAGGGGTGGGATGGATTTGTATTATATAGAGATAAATCATTGCATTTTTATTATTTGTTGTTAAACATTTTTTAGTAAAATAATATGAATAATGACTTGGCTCCACACGTAATTAATGATACTTTTGTTTTATTATGTAAATAGATTCTCTTTGTTTATTATATGAATGGAGAGATCACTGGATCAGTTAGAAACATGTTTAATACAGAGTGACAGAAGGATCACACAAAGGATCCAGTGACTGTGTGTCAGCTTTCTGTAACTACCGTGTGGCCACAGGGGCAAATAAAAAATACTGCTGGGGGAGAGATTTCTAGGGATAATCCCCCCACCCCGAATCTTGGGGTCTGATCATCAACCGAACTGCAGGGAACTGAGAGGAGAATTTCAACCTTAAGGCCAAAGCAGCCGAGTTGGAAAGATTCTCCCATTCTGTTTGCAATTCACTTGTCAATTCTCTGCCATTTGCTAGCGATGAGAGAAGATGGGATGTTATTGTGTAATAATGATGGAGTGGAATATCTTGTGTAATATACAGATCATGAAGCCTCGCTTTCGGAAGGTAGGGGTTATCGAGTCCAAATCTCCAGTGAATCGCAGCATTGCAAACCTCAAGGTAGCGTAATAACACATAACATAGTATTACTATCTGATTTATTTCTCTTATTTATAAAGTGTTATACAGGATGTATATATTTACATTGAGATTCCTTTTGTTTTCAAGTATGTCCTGGGGACCAAATCCAGAATCATATTACACAGAGAGAGATAAACATAATTATGTACAGAATATGTATAGTATATCTACTGTATATGTATAGTATATCTGCTGTATAGGTATAGTATAGGTATAGTATATCTACTGTATATGTATAGTATATCTGCTGTATAGGTATACTATATCTACTGTATATGTATAGTATATCTGCTGTATAGGTATACTATATCTACTGTATATGTATAGTATATCTGCTGTATAGGTATACTATATCTACTGTATATGTATAGTATATCTGCTGTATAGGTATACTATATCTACTGTATATGTATAGTATATCTGCTGTATAGGTATACTATATCTACTGTATATGTATAGTATATCTGCTGTATAGGTATACTATATCTACTGTATATGTATAGTATATCTGCTGTATAGGTATACTATATCTACTGTATATGTATAGTATATCTGCTGTATAGGTATAGTATATCTACTGTATATGTATAGTATATCTGCTGTATAGGTATAGTATATCTACTGTATAGGTATACTATATCTACTGTATATGTATAGTATATCTGCTGTATAGGTATAGTATATCTACTGTATATGTATAGTATATCTGCTGTATAGGTATAGTATATCTACTGTATAGGTATACTATATCTACTGTATATGTATAGTATATCTGCTGTATAGGTATAGTATATCTACTGTATATGTATAGTATATCTGCTGTATAGGTATACTATATCTACTGTATATGTATAGTATATCTGCTGTATAGGTATAGTATATCTACTGTATATGTATAGTATATCTGCTGTATAGGTATAGTATATCTACTGTATATGTATAGTATATCTGCTGTATAGGTATAGTATATCTACTGTATATGTATAGTATATCTGCTGTATAGGTATAGTATATCTACTGTATAGGTATAAAATATTTATAGATACATAGAATGTGTCGGCAGATAAGAACCATTCGGTCCATCTAGTCTGCCCAATTTTCTAACTTTCATTACTCCCAGGTTCCCTATCTTATATCTAGGACAGTGTTTCCCAACCCAGTCCTCAAGGCACACCTACCAGTCCAGGATGTAGGGATTACCTGGGTGTTTCTACAAAGAAGGAAAAAAAACACCTTAGACACAACTGGGTAATCCCTAAATCCTGGACTGGTAGGTGTGCCTTGAGGACTGGGTTGGGAAACACTGATCTAGGATAGCCTTATACCTATCCCATGCATGCTTAAACTCCTTCACTGTATTAACCTCTACCACTTCTACTGGAAGACTATTCCATGCATCATTTACCCTCTCAGTAAAGTAATACTTTCATTAGTCCCTGACCTTATCTTATATCTAGGATAGCCTTATACCTATCCCATGCATGCTTAAACTCCTTCACTGTATTAACCTCTACCACTTCTACTGGAAGACTATTCCATACATCCACTACCCTCTCAGTAATGTAATACTTTCATTAGTCCCTGGCCTTATCTTATATCTAGGATAGCCTTATACCTATCCCATGCATGCTTAAACTCCTTCACTGTATAACCTCTACCACTTCTACTGGAAGACTATTCCATGCATCCACTACCCTCTCAGTAATGTAATACTTTCATTAGTCCCTGACCTTATCTTATATCTAGGATAGCCTTATACCTATCCCATGCATGCTTAAACTCCTTCACTGTATAACCTCTACCACTTCTACTGGAAGACTATTCCATGCATCCACTACCCTCTCAGTAATGTAATACTTTCATTAGTCCCTGGCCTTATCTTATATCTAGGATAGCCTTATACCTATCCCATGCATGCTTAAACTCTGTCACTGTATTAACCTCTACCACTTCTACTGGAAGACTATTCCATACATCCACTACCCTCTCAGTAATGTTATACTTTCATTAGTCCCTGACCTTATCTTATATCTAGGATAGCCTTATACCTATCCCATGCATGCTTAAACTCCTTCACTGTATTAACCTCTACCACTTCTACTGGAAGACTATTCCATGCATCCACTACCCTCTCAGTAAAGTAATACTTTCATTAGTCCCTGGCCTTATCTTATATCTAGGATAGCCTTATACCTATCCCACGCATGCTTAAACTCCTTCACTGTATTAACCTCTACCACTTCTACTGGAAGACTATTCCATACATCCACTACCCTCTCAGTAATGTAATACTTTCATTAGTCCCCAGTTCCCTATCTTATATCTAGGATAGCCTTATACCTATCCCATGCATGCTTAAACTCCTTCACTGTATTAACCTCTACCACTTCTACTGGAAGACTATTCCATACATCCACTACCCTCTCAGTAATGTAATACTTTCATTAGTCCCCAGTTCCCTATCTTATATCTAGGATAGCCTTATACCTATCCCATGCATGCTTAAACTCCTTCACTGTATTAACCTCTACCACTTCTACTGGAAGACTATTCCATACATCCACTACCCTCTCAGTAATGTAATACTTTCATTAGTCCCTGGCCTTATCTTATATCTAGGATAGCCTTATACCTATCCCATGCATGCTTAAACTCCTTCACTGTATTAACCTCTACCACTTCTGCTGGAAGACTATTCCATGCATCCACTACCCTCTCAGTAAAGTAATACTTCCTGATATTATGTTTAAATCGTTGCCCCTCTAATTTAAGACTATGTCCTCTAGTTGGGGTAGTTTTTCTTCTGTTAAATATACTCTCCTCCGTTACTGTGTTGATTCCCTTTATGTATTTAAATGTTTCTATCATATCCCCCCTGTTACGTCTTTCCTCCAAGCTATACATGTTATAGCTTGGAGGAAATATTAAATGTATAGTATATGTATATAGTAATAGTAAATGTATAGTATATGTATAGTATATGTACCGTATATGTGCAGCATATGTGTAGTATATGTACAGTATATGTATTTTCTATGTACAGCATATGTATAGTATATGTATAGCATATCTACAGTATATGTATAGCATATCTACAGTATATGTATAGCATATCTACAGTATATGTATAGTATATGTACAGTATATTTATAGTATATCTACTGTATATGTATAGTATATGTATACTCGATGTACAGTATATGTATAGTTTATGTACAGTAAATGTACAGTAGGTTGTGATGTAATAACAGGTACATTCTGTATTTATTTAAAAGTCGTGAGATACTCATCAGGAGTTTTACACTAGAGGATCATTTGAGGAGGCTGATTCCACATGAGCAGGGCAACTGCCTAAGGCACATTTTTACAAGGGGCGCCTGTGTGCTCCTATTTTTCTGCCACAAAGCGGCACTGAGGGAGGGAGGCGGACCTACCCGGGGACGGGGTGAAGGTCCAGCCCCTCCTTCTATGGGAGTGCCTTTTTTTTTACGGTGGAGCAGCGGCAGTACCATCTCTGTGAGACAGCGCTGCTAGTGATGATTCAGAGTATCGTATTCCGGTCTGAGCTCTGTGGGTGTTTAATACACAGAGATAGTACTGGCCACTGCTCCCCGTGATACAGGACCCTCCAGGGACAAAAATGGAAAGGAGGCGGGGAACAGACCACAGACATACGAGGGAGGCGGGGAACAGACCACAGACATACGAGGGAGGTGGGGAACAGACCACAGACATACGAGGGAGGGGCGAACAGACCACAGACATACGAGGGAGGGGCGAACAGACCACAGACATACGAGGGAGGGGCGAACAGACCACAGACATACGAGGGAGGCGGGGAACAGACCACAGACATACGAGGGAGGGGCGAACAGACCACAGACATACGAGGGAGGCGGGGAACAGACCACAGACATACGAGGGAGGTGGGGAACAGACCACAGACATACGAGGGAGGGGCGAACAGACCACAGACATACGAGGGAGGCGGGGAACAGACCACAGACATACGAGGGAGGGGCGAACAGACCACAGACATACGAGGGAGGGGCGAACAGACCACAGACATACGAGGGAGGCGGGGAACAGACCACAGACATACGAGGGAGGCGGGGAACAGACCACAGACATACGAGGGAGGTGGGGAACAGACCACAGACATACGAGGGAGGCGGGGAACAGACCACAGACATACGAGGGAGGGGGGAACAGACCACAGACATACGAGGGAGGCGGGGAACAGACCACAGACATACGAGGGAGGCGGGGAACAGACCACAGACATACGAGGGAGGCGGGGAACAGACCACAGACATACGAGGGAGGCGGGGAACAGACCACAGACATACGAGGGAGGTGGGGAACAGACCACAGACATACGAGGGAGGTGGGGAACAGACCACAGACATACGAGGGAGGGGCGAACAGACCACAGACATACGAGGGAGGCGGGGAACAGACCACAGACATACGAGGGAGGGGGGAACAGACCACAGACATACGAGGGAGGCGGGGAACAGACCACAGACATACGAGGGAGGGGGGAACAGACCACAGACATACGAGGGAGGCGGGGAACAGACCACAGACATACGAGGGAGGGGCGAACAGACCACAGACATACGAGGGAGGTGGGGAACAGACCACAGACATACGAGGGAGGCGGGGAACAGACCACAGACATACGAGGGAGGGGCGAACAGACCACAGACATACGAGGGAGGGGGGAACACACCACAGACATACGATCAAGGGGGGAACAGACCACAGACATGGAGGGGCAGACTACAGGCATTGGAGGGGGGAAACAGACATGTGTGCAGAGAGAAGAGAGAAACAGGCATGGGAAGGGAGAGAGGAGAGAGTCACAGGCATGGGAAGGGAGAGGAGAGAGTCACAGGCATGGGAAGGGAGAGGAGAGAGTCACAGGCATGGGAAGGGAGAGGAGAGAGAGACAGGCATGGGAAGGGAGAGGAGAGAGGGAGAGAGGCATGGGAAGGGAGAGGAGAGAGAGAGGCATGGGAAGGGAGAGGAGAGAGAGAGAGACAGGCATGGGAAGGGAGAGGAGAGAGAGACAGGCATGGGAAGGGAGAGGAGAGAGGGAGAGAGGCATGGGAAGAGAGAGGAGAGAGAGAGACAGGCATGGGAAGGGAGAGCAGAGAGAGAGAGAGACAGGCATGGGAAGGGAGAGGAGAGAGAGAGAGACATGCATGGGAAGGGAGAGGAGAGAGAGAGACAGGCATGGGAAGGGAGAGAGAGAGACAGGCATGGGAAGGGAGAGGAGAGAGAGAGAGACAGGCATGGGAAGGGAGAGGAGAGAGAGAGAGACAGGCATGGGAAGGGAGAGGAGAGAGAGAGACAGGCATGGGAAGGGAGAGGAGAGAGAGAGACAGGCATGGGAAGGGAGAGGAGAGAGAGAGACAGGCATGGGAAGGGAGAGGAGAGAGAGAGACAGGCATGGGAAGGAAGAGGAGAGGCAGAGACAGGCATGGGAAGGGAGAGGAGAGAGACTGGCATGGGGAGGGAGAGGAAAGGACAGGCATGAGGAGGGAGAGGGACATACAAGGGAGGGGGGGATCAGACCACAGACATACGAGGGAGGCGGGGAACAGACCACAGACATACGAGGGAGGGGGGAACAGACCACAGACATACGATCAAGGGGGGAACAGACCACAGACATACGATCAAGGGGGGAACAGACCACAGACATACAAGGGAGGGGGGGAACAGACCACAGATATACGAGGGAGGCAGGGAACAGACCACAGACATACGAGGGAGGCGGGGAACAGACCACAGACATACGAGGGAGGCGGGGAACAGACCACAGACATACGAGGGAGGCGGGGAACAGACCACAGACATACGAGGGAGGCGGGGAACAGACCACAGACATACGAGGGAAGGGGGAACACACCACAGACATACGATCAAGGGGGGAACAGACCACAGACATACAAGGGAGGGGGGAACACACCACAGACATACGATCAAGGGGGGAACAGACCACAGACATACGAGGGAAGGGGGAACACACCACAGACATACGATCAAGGGGGGAACAGACCACAGACATACAAGGGAGGGGGGAACACACCACAGACATACGATCAAGGGGGGAACAGACCACAGACATACAAGGGAGGGGGGAACAGACCACAGACATACGATCAAGGGGGGAACAGACCACAGACATACAAGGGAGGGGGGGGGAACAGACCACAGACATACGATCAAGGGGGGAACAGACCACAGACATACAAGGGAGGGGGGAACAGACCACAGACATACGATCGAGGGGGGAACAGACCACAGACATACGAGGGAGGGGGGAACAGACCACAGACATACGAGGGAAGGGGGAACACACCACAGACATACGAGGGAAGGGGGAACACACCACAGACATACGATCAAGGGGGAACACACCACAGACATACAAGGGAGGGGGGAACAGACCACAGACATACGATCGAGGGGGGAACAGACCACAGACATACGATCGAGGGGGGAACAGACCACAGACATACGAGGGAGGGGGGAAACAGACCACAGACATACGAGGGAGGGGGGATCAGACCACAGACATACGAGGGAGGCGGGGAACAGACCACAGACATACGAGGGAGGGGGGAACAGACCACAGACATAGGAGGGAGGGGGGGAACAGACCACAGACATAGGAGGGAGGGGGGGAACAGACCACAGACATACGAGGGAGGGGGGGAACAGACCACAGACATACGAGGGAGGGGGGGAACAGACCACAGACATACGAGGGAGGGGGGAACAGACCACAGACATACGAGGGAGGGGGGACCAGACCACAGACATACGAGGGAGGCGGGGAACAGACCACAGACATACGAGGGAGGGGGGAACAGACCACAGACATACGAGGGAGGGGGGAACAGACCACAGACATACGATCAAGGGGGGAACAGACCACAGACATACGATCAAGGGGGGAACAGACCACAGACATACGATCAAGGGGGGAACAGACCACAGACATACAAGGGAGGGGGGGAACAGACCACAGACATACGAGGGAGGCAGGGAACAGACCACAGACATACGAGGGAGGCGGGGAACAGACCACAGACATACGAGGGAGGCGGGGAACAGACCACAGACATACGAGGGAGGCGGGGAACAGACCACAGACATACGAGGGAGGCGGGGAACAGACCACAGACATACGAGGGAGGCGGGGAACAGACCACAGACATACGAGGGAAGGGGGAACACACCACAGACATACGATCAAGGGGGGAACAGACCACAGACATACAAGGGAGGGGGGAACAGACCACAGACATAGGAGGGAGGGGGGGAACAGACCACAGACATAGGAGGGAGGGGGGGAACAGACCACAGACATACGAGGGAGGGGGGGAACAGACCACAGACATACGAGGGAGGGGGGGAACAGACCACAGACATACGAGGGAGGGGGGGAACAGACCACAGACATACGAGGGAGGGGGGAACAGACCACAGACATACGAGGGAGGGGGGACCAGACCACAGACATACGAGGGAGGCGGGGAACAGACCACAGACATACGAGGGAGGGGGGAACAGACCACAGACATACGAGGGAGGGGGGAACAGACCACAGACATACGAGGGAGGGGGGAACAGATCACAGACCTACGAGGGAGGGGGGAACAGACCACAGACCTACGAGGGAGGGGGGAACAGACCACAGACCTACGAGGGAGGGGGGAACAGACCACAGACCTACGAGGGAGGGGGGGAACAGACCACAGACATACGAGGGAGGGGGAAAGACCACAGACATGGAGGGGCAGACTACAGGCATGGGAGGGGGGGAAACAGAGAGAGAGAGACAGAGAGAGAGAGAGACAGAGAGAGACAGAGAGAGACATGGGAAGGGAGAGGACAGAGAGACAGAGAGGCATGGGAGAGGAGAGAGAGAGAGAGAGACTGGCATGGGGAGGGAGAGGAGAGAGAGAGAGAGAGAGACTGGCATGGGGAGGGAGAGGGACAGACATGAAGAGGGAGGGGGCAGACAGGGGGGCACATTAAGAAATGTACTTTTTCTTTAACAAGAAAAATACCTACTCGCATGTGTATATGGCACTTGTGTGTGTGACAGTCTCTATGTGTGTATGTGTGAGATTGTGTTTATGTTTGCGTGATTGATGGCCTGTTGTCTGGGTGTTATAAGTAGGTGGGGCAAGGTGGGTTCGCACCGTCTGGTATGATCTGCCACTGTCTGAAAGGTATACTTTAATTTTTAGGATGGCTGAGCATGTAAACATAATCATTTTAACCCGCTGAGTGTCAGAGGAATATTTTATTGTCTTGGCAATGTCGCGTTTCACAGTGTCACCAGCCACGCGTTTCACCGTGTCACCAGCCACGCGTTTCACCGTGTCACCAGCCACGCGTTTCACCGTGTCACCAGCCACGCGTTTCACCGTGTCACCAGCCACGCGTTTCACCGTGTCAGCTCAAACAGACTTCACAATATCTGTCTCCCTAGGGTGACGATCGGGTGAGAAAGACGTCCGTAGATCTGCGCAAGGAAATCATTGATGTCGGCGGCATCGAAAACTTGATCGAAATCCGCAAAAAGAGACAAGAGAGGAAGAAAAAGAAATCGCAAGTAGTGATCCCAGAACCAGAGCCCGAACCGGAGGACATTGTAAGTGCGAAATGTGTGGGGAGGGGAAATAGCTTAACCAGCTGTCACAACCTGGGATAACAGACCAGGGAGGAGCCTCGTTGCAGGGCAGGGTGTGGGGTCTGTCTGCACCCCACGATGCATAACTGGGACTGGACTGAGATTCACGGACAGGACTGGTAGTGGAGACTGGCAGCTGAGACAGGACAGGCCACTGAGAACAGGATGTAGAGACTGGACTGGCAGCTGAGACAGGAGGATAGGAACTCCAATGCGATGACCTGGCAGCTACTGCAACAGGTTTGGAAACAGAACAGTATTATTCACCTGAATGGTATTATACCCTATGGATGAGCCTCAGGTAAATAACCACCCAGGACTTGTACACTGACTGCAACCGCACACTGAAGCAGAGATACACAGGGAGTACTGGACGAGAAGGATAGTCAGCAGGCCGGGTCATACACGAAACAGGAACAAAGTACAACGTAGGAATTCAGAAGGCAATGTCACTAGACAGGCAAAATGGTCAAGGCAGGCAGAAAACAGCGGAGTCAAAATCAAGCAGGAGTCAGAACCGGGAAATCAATAAACTAACGCTAGATCTAGACACAAGGCACTATCACAGGCTGCAACCAAAGTAATGCAAAGGCACTGATTGCCATAAGGTGCAGGTTTAAATAGGGAAGGGCTGAGGATAACGAGGCAGCTGACCACAGGAGTAGAATGGGAACACCACAATAGCGGCCACTAGAGGCTGAAGATAAAATAACCACAATAGCGGCCACTAGAGGCTGAATAGGAAACAGCCACAAACTCAGAATAACCGTGACACCAGCACCTGCCGGTACCTAAACTAAGAGCCAAGTCCATCAGCCGGTACCTAAACTAAGAGCCAGGTCCATCAGCCGGTACCCAAACTGAGAGCCAAGTCCATCAGCCGGTACCTAAACTAAGAGCCAGGTCCATCAGCCGGTACCTAAACTAAGAGCCAGGTCCATCAGCCGGTACCTAAACTAAGAGCCAAGTCCATCTGCCGGTACCTAAACTAAGAGCCAAGTCCATCTGCCGGTACCTAAACTAAGAGCCAAGTCCATCTGCCGGTACCTAAACTAAGAGCCAGGTCCATCAGCCGGTACCTAAACTGAGAGCCAAGTCCATCAGCCGGTACCTAAACTAAGAGCCAGGTCCATCAGCCGGTACCTAAACTAAGAGCCAGGTCCATCAGCCGGTACCCAAACTAAGAGCCAGGTCCATCAGCCGGTACCTAAACTAAGAGCCAGGTCCATCAGCCGGTACCTAAACTAAGAGCCAGGTCCATCAGCCGGTACCTAAACTAAGAGCCAGGTCCATCAGCCGGTACCTAAACTAAGAGCCAGGTCCATCAGCCGGTACCTAAACTGAGAGCCAGGTCTACCAGCCGGTACCTAAACTGAGAGCCAGGTCTACCAGCCGGTACCCAAACTGAGAGCCAAGTCCATCAGCCGGTACCTAAACTGAGAGCCAGGTCCATCAGCCGGTACCTAAACTAAGAGCCAGGTCCATCAGCCGGTACCTAAACTAAGAGCCAAGTCCATCTGCCGGTACCTAAACTAAGAGCCAAGTCCATCTGCCGGTACCTAAACTAAGAGCCAAGTCCATCTGCCGGTACCTAAACTAAGAGCCAGGTCCATCAGCCGGTACCTAAACTGAGAGCCAAGTCCATCAGCCGGTACCTAAACTAAGAGCCAGGTCCATCAGCCGGTACCTAAACTAAGAGCCAGGTCCATCAGCCGGTACCTAAACTAAGAGCCAGGTCCATCAGCCGGTACCTAAACTAAGAGCCAGGTCCATCAGCCGGTACCTAAACTAAGAGCCAGGTCCATCAGCCGGTACCTAAACTAAGAGCCAGGTCCATCAGCCGGTACCTAAACTAAGAGCCAGGTCCATCAGCCGGTACCTAAACTGAGAGCCAGGTCTACCAGCCGGTACCTAAACTGAGAGCCAGGTCTACCAGCCGGTACCCAAACTGAGAGCCAAGTCCATCAGCCGGTACCTAAACTAAGAGCCAGGTCCATCAGCCGGTACCTAAACTAAGAGCCAGGTCCATCAGCCGGTACCTAAACTAAGAGCCAGGTCCATCAGCCGGTACCTAAACTAAGAGCCAGGTCCATCAGCCGGTACCTAAACTAAGAGCCAGGTCCATCAGCCGGTACCTAAACTAAGAGCCAGGTCCATCAGCCGGTACCTAAACTGGGAGCCAGGTCCATCAGCCGGTACCTAAACTAAGAGCCAGGTCCACCAGCCGGTACTTGGCTAAACCAGATAAATACACCATTGTTTATTTGCACCAAACAGACCGTATTTTAGGCCGGATACGGGTCTGTCCCCCCTCGCCTCCCCCACCCCCTTTAGGCCGGATACGGGTCTGTCCCCCCTCGCCTCCCCCACTCCCTTTAGGCCGGATACGGGTCTGTCCCCCCTCGCCTCCCCCACCCCCTTTAGGCCGGATACGGGTCTGTCCCCCCTCGCCTCCCCCACCCCCTTTAGGCCGGATACGGGTCTGTCCCCCCTCGCCTCCCCCACCCCCCTTGTTCATCCAGTTCATTGATTAAAGCTCTGAATCCTGTATGATCCACACATCTCTGTTATATAAGATTAGCATGGCGGCCACTATAGGAGAGTCATATAGACAATATATACTGATGAAGGTCCTGCTCAGTGCAGTATCTGTCTCTCTCTATCGCTGAGATACACAAATCAGACAGGGAACATGTGACATACGGAGTGTGTTCTACACGCTGACTGCTTGTGATTCTCTGTAGACAGGACCAGTCAGCACTGAGGTCTTCTTCAAAGCAGCTGTCCAGGGCAAGGCGAATGTCATTGAGAAGTTCTTGGAGGACAGCGGCTCTGCAGACACTTGTGATGAGGTAGGACCAAAAATAGAGCACACGGGATTCATCTGCTCGGCGTCCTCGGGCTGTCTACGGCTGCTGGCAGTATCTCTTCCTGGCAGGATCACCTCCTGGCAGTATCTCCTCCATGGCTTTCTTGGAAGCGGAGTGAATTCCACTGTATAGCTTGAGACATGTGTTTGTTGGTTCAGTTTTATAATGACGAGCAGCATTATCACCAACCATCGCTGGCAGGAAAGCCAGGGACCCCTGGAGCGAGGGGCACATGCCCAAATGTAGTGGAAAATGATGGTTCCTTAATCAATAACGCAGTATTTATTGGAGTATGAGGAATTGAGGTGCTAGGAGTCCCATGATGTGTCTAATCTCTTACAGATAGGTTGAATAAAGCTTTATAGTCCATCAAGTTCCTCCCTTCCACACACCCCTCATTGCCGATCCAGAAGACACAAAAATACCCAGTAATACACAACTAATGTCATATATAAGAGGAACAAAGTTCCTTCTTGGCTCTAAGGCATCAGTCTCACTCTGGATCAACATTCGCTGATCTGTTTTACTGGTGATAACAAAACATCTTCTCTGTGTCTTCAGATGGCATCTATCATATAATGTAACCCCCTAACAGTAAGGAAACCTTCTCTGTGTCTTCAGATGGCAGTCTATTATACAATGTAACCCCCTAACAGTAAGGAAACCTTCTCTGTGTCTTCAGATGGCAGTCTATTATACAATGTAACCTCCTAACAGTAAGGAAACCTTCTCTGTGTCTTCAGATGGCAGTCTATTATACAATGTAACCCCCTAACAGTAAGGAAACCTTCTCTGTGTCTTCAGATGGCAGTCTATTATACAATGTAACCCCCTAACAGTAAGGAAACCTTCTCTGTGTCTTCAGATGGCAGTCTAGTATACAATGTAACCCCCTAACAGTAAGGAAACCTTCTCTGTGTCTTCAGATGGCAGTCTATTATACAATGTAACCCCCTAACAGTAAGGAAACCTTCTCTGTGTCTTCAGATGGCAGTCTATTATACAGTGTAAACCCCCTAACAGTAAGGAAACCTTCTCTGTGTCTTCAGATGGCAGTCTATTATACAATGTAATCCCCTAACAGTAAGGAAACCTTCTCTGTGTCTTCAGATGGCAGTCTATTATACAGTGTAACCCCCTAACAGTAAGGAAACCTTCTCTGTGTCTTCAGATGGCAGTCTATTATACAATGTAACCTCCTAACAGTAAGGAAACCTTCTCTATGTCTTCAGATGGCATCTATTATACAATGTAACCCCCTAACAGTAAAGAAACCTTCTCTGTGTCTTCAGATGGCAGTCTGTTATACAATGTAACCCCCTAACAGTATAGAAACCTTCTCTGTGTCTTCAGATGGCAGTCTATTATACAATGTAACCCCCTAACAGTAAAGAAACCTTCTCTGTGTCTTCAGATGGCAGTATATTATACAATGTAACCTCCTAACAGTAAGGAAACCTTCTCTATGTCTTCAGATGGCAGTCTATTATACAATGTAACCTCCTAACAGTAAGGAAACCTTCTCTGTGTCTTCAGATGGCAGTCTATTATACAATGTAACCCCCTAACAGTAAGGAAACCTTCTCTGTGTCTTCAGATGGCAGTCTATTATACAGTGTAAACCCCCTAACAGTAAGGAAACCTTCTCTGTGTCTTCAGATGGCAGTCTATTATACAATGTAATCCCCTAACAGTAAGGAAACCTTCTCTGTGTCTTCAGATGGCAGTCTATTATACAGTGTAACCCCCTAACAGTAAGGAAACCTTCTCTGTGTCTTCAGATGGCAGTCTATTATACAATGTAACCTCCTAACAGTAAGGAAACCTTCTCTATGTCTTCAGATGGCATCTATTATACAATGTAACCCCCTAACAGTAAAGAAACCTTCTCTGTGTCTTCAGATGGCAGTCTGTTATACAATGTAACCCCCTAACAGTATAGAAACCTTCTCTGTGTCTTCAGATGGCAGTCTATTATACAATGTAACCCCCTAACAGTAAGGAAACCTTCTCTATGTCTTCAGATGGCAGTCTATTATACAATGTAACCTCCTAACAGTAAGGAAACCTTCTCTATGTCTTCAGATGGCAGTCTGTTATACAATGTAACCCCCTAACAGTAAGGAAACCTTCTCTATGTCTTCAGATGGCAGTCTATTATACAATGTAACCCCCTAACAGTAAGGAAACCTTCTCTGTGTCTTCAGATGGCAGTCTGTTATACAATGTAACCCCCTAACAGTAAGGAAACCTTCTCTGTGTCTTCAGATGGCAGTCTATTATACAATGTAACCTCCTAACAGTAAGGAAACCTTCTCTATGTCTTCAGATGGCAGTCTGTTATACAATGTAACCCCCTAACAGTAAGGAAACCTTCTCTGTGTCTTCAGATGGCAGTCTATTATACAATGTAACCCCCTAACAGTAAAGAAACCTTCTCTGTGTCTTCAGATGGCAGTCTATTATACAATGTAACCCCCTAACAGTAAGGAAACCTTCTCTGTGTCTTCAGATGGCAGTCTGTTATACAATGTAACCTCCTAACAGTAAGGAAACCTTCTCTATGTCTTCAGATGGCAGTCTATTATACAATGTAACCTCCTAACAGTAAGGAAACCTTCTCTATGTCTTCAGATGGCAGTCTATTATACAATGTAACCCCCTAACAGTAAGGAAACCTTCTCTATGTCTTCAGATGGCATTTTATTATACAATGTAACCTCCTAACAGTAAGGAAACCTTCTCTGTGTCTTCAGATGGCAGTCTGTTATACAATGTAACCCCCTAACAGTAAGGAAACCTTCTCTATGTCTTCAGATGGCAGTCTATTATACTATGTAACCCCCTAACAGTATAGAAACCGTCTCTGTGTCTTCAGATGGCAGTCTATTATACAATGTAACCCCCTAACAGTATCGAAACCTTCTCTGTGTCTTCAGATGGCAGTCTATTATACAATGTAACCCCCTAACAGTAAGGAGACCTTCTTTGTGTCTTCAGATGGCAGTCTATAATACTTTGTAACCCCCTAACAGTAAGGAAACCTTCTCTGTGTCTTCAGATGGCAGTCTATTATACAATGTAACCTCCTAACAGTAAGGAAACCTTCTCTATGTCTTCAGATGGCATCTATTATACAATGTAACCCCCTAACAGTATAGAAACCTTCTCTGTGTCTTCAGATGGCAGTCTATTATACAATGTAACCCCCTAACAGTAAAGAAACCTTCTCTATGTCTTCAGATGGCAGTCTATTATACAATGTAACCTCCTAACAGTAAGGAAACCTTCTCTATGTCTTCAGATGGCAGTCTATAATACTATGTAACCCCCTAACAGTAAGGAAACCTTCTCTATGTCTTCAGATGGCAGTCTATTATACAATGTAACTTCCTAACACTAAGGAAACCTTCTCTATGTCTTCAGATGGCAGTCTATTATACAATGTAACCTCCTAACAGTAAGGAAACCTTCTCTGTGTCTTCAGATGGCAGTCTATTATACAATGTAACCCCCTAACAGTAAGGAAACCTTCTCTGTGTCTTCAGATGGCAGTCTGTTATACAATGTAACCCCCTAACAGTAAGGAAACCTTCTCTGTGTCTTCAGATGGCAGTCTATTATACAATGTAACCTCCTAACAGTAAGGAAACCTTCTCTGTGTCTTCAGATGGCAGTCTGTTATACAATGTAACCCCCTAACAGCAAGGAAACCTTCTCTGTGTCTTCAGATGGCAGTCTATTATACAATGTAACCTCCTAACAGTAAGGAAACCTTCTCTGTGTCTTCAGATGGCAGTCTATTATACAATGTAACCTCCTAACAGTAAAGAAACCTTATCTGTGTCTTCAGATGGCAGTCTATTATACAATGTAACCTCCTAACAGTAAAGAAACCTTATCTGTGTCTTCAGATGGCAGTCTATTATACAATGTAACCCCCTAACAGTAAGGAAACCTTCTCTATGTATTCAGATGGCAGTCTATTATACAATGTAACCTCCTAACAGTAAAGAAACCTTATCTGTGTCTTCAGATGGCAGTCTATTATACAATGTAACCCCCTAACAGTAAGGAAACCTTCTCTATGTCTTCAGATGGCAGTCTATTATACAATGTAACCCCCTAACAGTAAGGAAACCTTCTCTGTGTCTTCAGATGGCAGTCTATTATACAATGTAACCTCCTAACAGTAAAGAAACCTTATCTGTGTCTTCAGATGGCAGTCTATTATACAATGTAACCCCCTAACAGTAAGGAAACCTTCTCTATGTCTTCAGATGGCAGTCTGTTATACAATGTAACCCCCTAACAGTAAGGAAACCTTCTCTGTGTCTTCAGATGGCAGTCTGTTATACAATGTAACCTCCTAACAGTAAGGAAACCTTCTCTATGTCTTCAGATGGCAGTCTATTATACAATGTAACCCCCTAACAGTAAGGAAACCTTCTCTGTGTCTTCAGATGGCAGTCTATTATACAATGTAACCCCCTAACAGTAAGGAAACCTTCTCTATGTCTTCAGATGGCAGTCTATTATACAATGTAACCTCCTAACAGTAAGGAAACCTTCTCTATGTCTTCAGATGGCAGTCTATTATACAATGTAACCCCCTAACAGTAAGGAAACCTTCTCTGTGTCTTCAGATGGCAGTCTATTATACAATGTAACCCCCTAACAGTAAGGAAACCTTCTCTGTGTCTTCAGATGGCAGTCTATTATACAATGTAACCTCCTAACAGTAAGGAAACTTTCTCTATGTCTTCAGATGGCAGTCTATTATACAATGTAACCCCTGACAGTAAAGAAACCTTCTCTATGTCTTCAGATGGCAGTCTATTATACAATGTAACCCCCTAACAGTAAAGAAACCTTCTCTGTGTCTTCAGATGGCATCTATTATACAATGTAACCTCCTAACAGTAAGGAAACCTTCTCTGTGTCTTCAGATGGCAGTCTATTATACAATGTAACCCCCTAACAGTAAGGAAACCTTCTCTGTGTCTTCAGATGGCAGTCTATTATACAATGTAACCCCCTAACAGTAAGGAAACCTTCTCTGTGTCTTCAGATGGCAGTCTATTATACAATGTAACCCCCTAACAGTAAGGAAACCTTCTCTGTGTCTTCAGATGGCAGTCTATTATACAATGTAACCTCCTAACAGTAAGGAAACTTTCTCTATGTCTTCAGATGGCAGTCTATTATACAATGTAACCCCTGACAGTAAAGAAACCTTCTCTATGTCTTCAGATGGCTGTCTAATATACAATGTAACCCCCTAACAGTATAGAAACCTTCTCTATGTCTTCAGATGGCAGTATATTATACAATGTAACCCCCTAACAGTAAAGAAACCTTCTCTGTGTCTTCAGATGGCAGTCTGTTATACAATGTAACCTCCTAACAGTAAGGAAACCTTCTCTATGTCTTCAGATGGCAGTCTATTATACAATGTAATCCCCTAACAGTAAGGAAACCTTCTCTGTGTCTTCAGATGGCAGTCTATTATACAATGTAACCCCCTAACAGTAAGGAAACCTTCTCTGTGTCTTCAGATGGCAGTCTATTATACAATGTAACCTCCTAACAGTAAGCAAACCTTTTGTGTCTTCAGATGGCAGTCTATTATACAATGTAACCTCCTAACAGTAAGGAAACCTTCTCTATGTCTTCAGATGGCAGTCTAGTATACAATGTAACCCCCTAACAGTAAAGAAACCTTCTCTGTGTCTTCAGATGGCATCTATTATACAATGTAACCCCCTAACAGTATAGAAACCTTCTCTGTCTCTTCAGATGGCAGTCTATTATACAATGTAACCTCCTAACAGTAAGGAAACCTTCTCTGTGTCTTCAGATGGCAGTCTATTATACAATGTAACCCCCTAACAGTAAAGAAACCTTCTCTGTGTCTTCAGATGGCAGTCTATTATACAATGTAACCCCCTAACAGTAAGGAAACCTTCTCTGTGTCTTCAGATGGCAGTCTATTATACAATGTAACCTCCTAACAGTAAGCAAACCTTTTGTGTCTTCAGATGGCAGTCTATTATACAATGTAACCTCCTAACAGTAAGGAAACCTTCTCTATGTCTTCAGATGGCAGTCTAGTATACAATGTAACCCCCTAACAGTAAAGAAACCTTCTCTGTGTCTTCAGATGGCATCTATTATACAATGTAACCCCCTAACAGTATAGAAACCTTCTCTGTCTCTTCAGATGGCAGTCTATTATACAATGTAACCTCCTAACAGTAAGGAAACCTTCTCTGTGTCTTCAGATGGCAGTCTATTATACAATGTAACCCCCTAACAGTAAAGAAACCTTCTCTGTGTCTTCAGATGGCAGTCTATTATACAATGTAACCCCCTAACAGTAAGGAAACCTTCTCTGTGTCTTCAGATGGCAGTCTATTATACAATGTAACCCTCTAACAGTAAGGAAACCTTCTCTATGTCTTCAGATGGCAGTCTATTATACAATGTAACCCCCTAACAGTAAGGAAACCTTCTCTATGTCTTCAGATGGCAGTCTATTATACAATGTAACCTCCTAACAGTAAGGAAACCTTCTCTATGTCTTCAGATGGCATCTATCATATAATGTAACCCCCTAACAGTAAAGAAACCTTCTCTGTGTCTTCAGATGGCAGTCTATTATATAATGTAACCCTCTAACAGTAAAGAAACCTTCTCTATGTCTTCAGATGGCAGTCTGTTATACAATGTAACCCCCTAACAGTAAGGAAACCTTCTCTATGTCTTCAGATGGCAGTCTATTATACAATGTAACCTCCTAACAGTAAGGAAACCTTCTCTGTGTCTTCAGATGGAAGTCTATTATACAATGTAACCCCCTAACAGTAAAGAAACCTTCTCTGTGTCTTCAGATGGCAGTCTATTATACAATGTAACCCCCTAACAGTAAGGAAACCTTCTCTATGTCTTCAGATGGCAGTCTATAATACAATGTAACCCCCTAACAGTAAGGAAACCTTTTGTGTCTTCAGATGGCAGTCTATTATACAATGTAACCCCCTAACATTAAAGAAACCTTCTCTGTGTCTTAAGACGGCAGTCTATTATACATTGTAACCCCCTAACATTAAAGAAACCTTCTCTGTGTCTTCAGATGGCAGTCTATTATACATTGTAACCCCCTATCAGTAACTTGCTGAATATCTGTTTGGTGCCCTCCCCACTACCTTAATAAACTCACTTGCTATATATTTCTGTTATTAATTATTTCAGCTTCAACACCTTGAACATACTTGTAAAGTTTTATCATATCCCCAGGAAGACATCTTTTCTCCAGAAATAACAATCCCAGTTTGGACATCCTTTCTACATAGCAGACATTTTCCACTCCTTTAATAATTTGTGTCGCCCGTCTCTGAACCCCTCCTATTTATATTATGTCCTTTTTTCATAATGGTTCCCAAATCTAATACTATGATAGTGAAGTGTCTGCAGCTGCTGCATTGGTGGTCTGCCAGCTGAACGGTAGATTTCCATGTATGTTCAGGACACGGCCCATACTGCTCCGTATTAATACACGCCTGTCATGTGTTCAATCATACTTGTTGAACCAGAATATTTCTCCACAGTTCAAGAGGACGGCTCTTCACAGAGCATCCCTGGAGGGCCACATCGACATCATCAAGAAGCTGATAGACAGCGGATCATCTGTGAACTTCAGAGACAGAGTAAGCATCATCTAGCATACAGCTTGAGTTACAAACAGCGCCCCCACATGGCAGTGTTTTATTTCGGCCTAGGCTGCCTAGGGCTGCAGAATGAAGGGAGCGACGGCAGAGGGTTCTGTAACGGACCGTCTACCGGACGAAGTAGACCCTCTGTCCGTTGTGGGAAATCACCTCCTTAGCCCCCCAATTACAGCTCAGCATTCACCCAGCAAGTCTTTCCTGGACCATAGCTCTTTGTACCCAAATAGACAGGACATCTAGCAGTTTGGTACAGCAAGATTGAAGAACTCTTTTATTTGTGATTTACACAGCACATATACACCAAACTGCAATCAGATAACACTTGATTAAACAATAGAAAACTTAAACACATCACCAGTAAAGCAGTATCTAGCCACTTTAATCTGGAGCCAGAAGCAAGGTAGTCAGACTGGGTGGCTGACATAATTAAACAATGGAAGGCTTAAACACATTACAGACAGGGTCCATAATCTACAGGGAGGTGTTTGGCCCTCAGGCCCCTCCAAGAACTCCAGTCAGGCAGGCTGTCAGAATTCACTTTGTGACATATCTCCTTTTTCAGGGGGAGACTGACACCGGAGGAGCCCCCAGACGGGTTGACTCCTAAGTCAGTCTGTATAGAGATCTCCCCATGGCCATTCACTCGTTTGCAGTCCCCACACTTTTTTTGTTCAAAAATAGAACTTACCCAGCCAACCTCCACCTCTCCCGAAACATGCATCTGCCGCTGGGGAGAAAGGCCAAATGTTCCTTCTCCCAGAAATCCTTTCAGCCGCTGGGGAGCAGATAGGGTGGCAGGGTTAGCTGGGCTTGGTACTATGGGGGTATCCCATTTAGTCCCTGGGGACACTGATGCCAGCACTTCTGCTGGGGAGATACCATCCCGGCAAGGCACAGTTTCAGGGGTATACTGCAGGGAACAGGACAAGGTGGCTGTGGTACCCATGCAAAGGAAATGGGGAACAGTGCTAGCTGCCAAACATTCAGGAGACCCAGGTGTGGAGACCGATGTCCCATCCACCCCTCCTGGGTCATTTTCAGAAGGTAAAGGGGTTAAATCCATGGGATGCAGTGGGCAGAGGCCAATTGCACTCTGCTCAGATGCTGGCACCTCTGCCAGGTACACAAACTCCCCAAGCGGCAGGGGTGGACCGAGGCCAGCGGCACTCTGCCCCATTGCCAGCTCTTCTGCTGGGACACAGGGTGGGTAAAAACCAGGGATTGCGTTCCAATAGGGCTCCTTGAACCCAGGTGGAGGTGGACACAAGGAGGGCAGGTCCTGTTTGGTTTTGGGGAACAGTGCCAGCAGTTCAACTGGGAATTCAAGGGGTGGCAGGGGTAACGGGTCTGGGGACGTGATGTCAGCCGGGGCCTCCACAGGGGAAATGGGACACAGGTCTGGGGTAGGGGCAGGCAGGAGCCAGCGGCAATCTGCCCGGATGCCAGCTTTTCACCTAGGTCATCCACGGGGGTGTAAAGGGGCACAGTTCTTGTGTCAGTGCATCTGCTGGGGGAGGAGCAGCACTGATACTCACAGTCTCATAGGCAGGGGGCTGTATGTGGTGGAGTAGCTGTATGTATGCCTTCTCCAGCTCCTCTTCTTGGGTCACCAAATAGTCCAGATCAGCCTCCAGTTTGGGCACAGTGGGAATATTTGCCTCCCTTAACTCCCGGAGTTCTTCCCACCGGTACTCTGTATCACTCCCGAAGCCCGGATCCAACTGGAGATTTTCCAATAACAATCCAGGGCCACCAAAACCATAGCCCTCTGTGGGAGTGTCATCCTCCAGCTCAGGGTATAGCTGTGTGACATACCACCGTAAAGCCCGGTATCCACAATCCAGGACCATCTCAGCATGGACAAGTTCCCCTAACTCAGCCACCCAGTGTTTTTGGGGCTGCTCACCCAGGTATGGCATTCTATCACTCAGCAGTCTCACATACCATTCCTGGGAGCTGGGGAGGACCTTTCCCCGGTACTCCTGGTCCCGTATGAGAGCGTTCATCCACAGATTCAGGCGGCTGCAAGCTCGCTGTAACATCTCATCCTGCGGGACCGGACCGGTCATCAATTTGTAGTTACCAGCTAAGGGGGCTGCAGTACCATCCTGGTACTCCCTGGTCAACAAGCCAGTTTTGCAATATTTATAATCCACGGCCATCATGGCGACTGCTATCCCTTGCTGGTGCTCTGCTGCTTATCCACTGGGCTCTTGCAAGGAGGATCCCACCGCTTGCCACCAATGTAACGGACCGTCTACCTGACGAAGTAGACCCTCTGTCCGTTGTGGGAAATCACCTCCTTAGCCCCCACTTACAGCTCAGCATTCACCCAGCAAGTCTTTCTGGACCCTTGCTCTTTGTACCCAAATAGACAGGACATCTAGCAGTTAGGTACAGCAAGATTGAACAACTCTTTATTTGTGATTTACACAGCACATATACACCAAACTGCAATCAGATAACACTTGATTAAACAATAGAAAACTTAAACACATCACCAGTAAAGCAGTATCTAGCCACTTTAATCTGGAGCCAGAAGCAAGGTAGTCAGACTGGGTGGCTGACATAATTAAACAATGGAAGGCTTAAACACATTACAGACAGGGTCCATAATCTACAGGGAGGTGTTTGGCCCTCAGGCCCCTCCAAGAACCCCAGTCAGGCAGACTGTCAGAATTCACTTCGTGACAGGTTCATCCTCCCACCCTGCAGCTATCTGCACAGACATCTGGGCTGCACCCACTAGACTATCAGCCAGCCAAAGGGGACACAGGGTCCTAATACTTTGCCTAATACTTTCTCATTGGTGGGAAAGAAAACCAAACCCTGTTTGTTTCTTTGTGTGCTCTCTGTAGCTGGACTGCACTGCCATTCACTGGGCCTGCCGCGGGGGGCGTCTGGAGGTGGTAAAGCTTCTTCAGGATAGCGGAGCAGAAATAAACGTTAAAGACAAGGTAAGTGGGTATCGATAGACCAGTCACTGCACAGCGCTGGAGTGTATACTGATAGTAACTGATAATATAAACTAATCAATACGTGCGTCTATTAATATAAACTAATCAATACGTGTGTATTAATATAAACTAATCAATACGTGTGTATTAATATAAACTAATCAATACGTGTGTATTAATATAAACTAATCAATACGTGTGTATTAATATAAACTAATCAATACGTGTGTGTATTAATATAAACTAATCAATACGTGTGTGTATTAATATAAACTAATCAATACGTGTGTATTAATATAAACTAATCAATACGTGTGTATTAATATAAACTAATCAATACGTGTGTATTAATATAAACTAATCAATACGTGTGTATTAATATAAACTAATCAATACGTGCGTCTATTAATATAAACTAATCAATACGTGTGTGTATTAATATAAACTAATCAATACGTGTGTATTAATATAAACTAATCAATACGTGCGTCTATTAATATAAACTAATCAATACGTGCGTCTATTAATATAAACTAATCAATACGTGTGTGTATTAATATAAACTAATCAATACGTGTGTATTAATATAAACTAATCAATACGTGCGTCTATTAATATAAACTAATCAATACGTGCGTGTATTAATATAAACTAATCAATACGTGTGTATATTAATATAAACTAATCAATACGTGTGTGTATTAATATAAACTAATCAATACGTGTGTATTAATATAAACTAATCAATACGTGTGTATTAATATAAACTAATCAATACGTGTGTGTATTAATATAAACTAATCAATACGTGTGTATTAATATAAACTAATCAATACGTGTGTGTATTCATATAAACTAATCAATACGTGTGTATTAATATAAACTAATCAATACGTGTGTATTAATATAAACTAATCAATACGTGTGTATTAATATAAACTAATCAATACGTGTGTGTATTAATATAAACTAATCAATACGTGTGTATTAATATAAACTAATCAATACGTGTGTATTAATATAAACTAATCAATACGTGTGTATTAATATAAACTAATCAATACGTGTGTGTATTAATATAAACTAATCAATACGTGTGTGTATTAATATAAACTAATCAATACGTGTGTATTAATATAAACTAATCAATACGTGTGTATTAATATAAACTAATCAATACGTGTGTGTATTAATATAAACTAATCAATACGTGTGTATTAATATAAACTAATCAATACGTGTGTATTAATATAAACTAATCAATACGTGTGTGTATTAATATAAACTAATCAATACGTGTGTGTATTAATATAAACTAATCAATACGTGTGTGTATTAATATAAACTAATCAATACGTGTGTGTATTAATATAAACTAATCAATACGTGTGTGTATTCATATAAACTAATCAATACGTGTGTGTATTCATATAAACTAATCAATACGTGTGTATTAATATAAACTAATCAATACGTGTGTATTAATATAAACTAATCAATACGTGTGTATTAATATAAACTAATCAATACGTGTGTATTAATATAAACTAATCAATACGTGTGTGTATTAATATAAACTAATCAATACGTGTGTATTAATATAAACTAATCAATACGTGTGTATTAATATAAACTAATCAATACGTGTGTATTAATATAAACTAATCAATACGTGTGTGTATTAATATAAACTAATCAATACGTGTGTGTATTAATATAAACTAATCAATACGTGTGTATTAATATAAACTAATCAATACGTGTGTGTATTAATATAAACTAATCAATACGTGTGTATTAATATAAACTAATCAATACGTGTGTGTATTAATATAAACTAATCAATACGTGTGTGTATTAATATAAACTAATCAATACGTGTGTATTAATATAAACTAATCAATACGTGTGTGTATTAATATAAACTAATCAATACGTGTGTGTATTAATATAAACTAATCAATACGTGTGTGTATTAATATAAACTAATCAATACGTGTGTATTAATATAAACTAATCAATACGTGCGTCTATTAATATAAACTAATCAATACGTGCGTCTATTAATATAAACTAATCAATACGTGCATCTATTAATATAAACTAATCAATACGTGCATCTATTAATATAAACTAATCAATACGTGTGTGTATTAATATAAACTAATCAATACGTGTGTGTATTAATATAAACTAATCAATACGTGTGTATTAATATAAACTAATCAATACGTGTGTGTATTAATATAAACTAATCAATACGTGCGTCTATTAATATAAACTAATCAATACGTGTGTGTATTAATATAAACTAATCAATACGTGTGTATTAATATAAACTAATCAATACGTGTGTCTATTAATATAAACTAATCAATACGTGCGTCTATTAATATAAACTAATCAATACGTGCATCTATTAATATAAACTAATCAATACGTGCATCTATTAATATAAACTAATCAATACGTGTGTGTATTAATATAAACTAATCAATACGTGTGTGTATTAATATAAACTAATCAATACGTGTGTATTAATATAAACTAATCAATACGTGTGTGTATTAATATAAACTAATCAATACGTGTGTGTATTAATATAAACTAATCAATAAGTGTATATTAATATAAACTAATCAATACGTGCGTCTATTAATATAAACTAATCAATACGTGTGTATTAATATAAACTAATCAATACGTGCGTCTATTAATATAAACTAATCAATACGTGTGTGTATTAATATAAACTAATCAATACGTGTGTATTAATATAAACTAATCAATACGTGTGTATTAATATAAACTAATCAATACGTGTGTGTATTAATATAAACTAATCAATACGTGCGTCTATTAATATAAACTAATCAATACGTGCGTGTATTAATATAAACTAATCAATACGTGCGTCTATTAATATAAACTAATCAATACGTGTGTATTAATATAAACTAATCAATATGTGCGTCTATTAATATAAACTAATCAATACGTGCGTCTATGAATATAAACTAATCAATACGTGTGTTTTTATTGTTATTTATTTTGCTGATTATTGTACTATTTGAAGTGCCACGTCCAGTGGGAAGGGTTTTAGTGAATTATCCACGTCTGATAAGGCTGCGTTGCCGGTCTACGCGGAGGTTACGCTTACGATGGGGATTATTTTATCACCGTGGACGGCTGCCTGGCTGTGCTGGGAGTGACTTACTGGTTTTGGTTTTTCAGCTGCTGAGTACCCCTCTCCACGTCGCTACGAGGACCGGACATGCTGATATCGTGGAACATCTGATTGCTACTGGTGTGGATATAAATGCCAAGGATAGGGTAAAGTCACCCCCACCCCCCCTGAAAGGGTTAACCCATTATAGTCCAGGGCAATCTTGTGGGCTATTAATATAATCTGGATCTTCCAGTAGCACATGGCCGGTCATTGCTCAGTGATAATGAAGAGCCTTACTGGAGCCATGGCAGAGTGAGGGGGACACAGGGCCCGGCCGATATTACAATTAAATTAATGCCGCTATTCACAAAACAGCTTCAGGTTGACAGTTTGTTTACAGCCTCAGAAACTGTACCGGACTAAACCCACCGGATGGACTGCTGCTCTGGTGGCTCTGGTCTGATCAGTCTGGTTTGTGCTTCCAGGAAGGTGACACAGCTCTACACGACGCTGTCCGACTGAATCGCTACCGAATTATCAAAATGCTCATGATATACGGCGCTAACATGAAGACAAAGAACATGGTAAGTCACCCGCTATTGACCTATACTGACCTTTACTGATATATACTGACCTTTACTGACCTTTACTGATATATACTGACCTTTACTGATATATACTGACCTATACTGACCTTTACTGATATATACTGACCTTTACTGATATATACTGACCTATACTGACCTTTACTGATATATACTGACCTTTACTGATATATACTGACCTATACTGACCTTTACTGATATATACTGACCTTTACTGATATATACTGACCTATACTGACCTTTACTGATATATACTGACCTTTTACTGATATATACTGACCTATACTGACCTTTACTGATATATACTGACCTTTACTGATATACACTGACCTATACTGACCTTTACTGATATATACTGACCTTTACTGATATATACTGACCTTTACTGATATATACTGACCTATACTGACCTTTACGGATATATACTGACCTATACGGATATATACTGACCTTTACTGATATATACTGACCTATACGGATATATACTGACCTATACGGATATATACTGACCTTTACTGATATATACTGACCTATACTGACCTTTACTGATATATACTGACCTTTACTGATATATACTGACCAATACTGACCTTTACTGATATATACTGACCTTTACTGATATATACTGACCTATACTGATATGTACTGACCTATACAGATATATACTGATATATACTGACCTTTACTGATATATACTGACCAATACTGACCTATACTGACCAATACTGACCTATACTGATATATACTGACCTTTACTGATATATACTGACCTATACTGACCTTTACGGATATATACTGACCTATACGGATATATACTGACCTTTACTGATATATACTGACCTATACGGATATATACTGACCTATACGGATATATACTGACCTTTACTGATATATACTGACCTATACTGACCTTTACTGATATATACTGACCAATACTGATATATACTGACCTATACTGACCTTTACTGATATATACTGACCTATACTGACCTTTTACTTATATATACTGACCGTTACTGATATATACTGACCTTTACTGATATATACTGACCAATACTGACCTTTATTGATATATACTGACCTTTACTGATATATACTGACCTATACTGACCTTTACTGACCTATACTGATATATACTGACCTTTACTGATATATACTGACCAATACTGACCTTTACTGATATATACTGACTTATACTGATATATACTGACCTTTACTGATATATACTGACCAATACTGGCCTTTACTGATATATACTGACCTTTACTGATATATACTGACCTATACTGATATGTACTGACCTATACAGATATATACTGATATATACTGACCTTTACTGATATATACTGACCTTTACTGATATATACTGACCAATACTGACCTATACTGACCAATACTGACCTATACTGATATATACTGACCTTTACTGATATATACTGACCTATACTGACCTTTACGGATATATACTGACCTATACGGATATATACTGACCTTTACTGATATATACTGACCTATACGGATATATACTGACCTATACGGATATATACTGACCTTTACTGATATATACTGACCTATACTGACCTTTACTGATATATACTGACCAATACTGATATATACTGACCTATACTGACCTTTACTGATATATACTGACCTATACTGACCTTTTACTTATATATACTGACCGTTACTGATATATACTGACCTTTACTGATATATACTGACCAATACTGACCTTTATTGATATATACTGACCTTTACTGATATATACTGACCTATACTGACCTATACTGACCTTTACTGACCTATACTGATATATACTGACCTTTACTGATATATACTGACCAATACTGACCTTTACTGATATATACTGACTTATACTGATATATACTGACCTTTACTGATATATACTGACCAATACTGGCCTTTACTGATATATACTGACCTTTACTGATATATACTGACCTTTACTGATATATACTGACCTTTACTGATATATACTGACCTATACTGACCTTTACTGATATATACTGACCTTTACTGATATATACTGACCTATACTGATATATACTGACCTTTACTGATATATACTGACCTTTACTGATATATACTGACCTTTACTGATATATACTGACCAATACTCCAATACTGACCTTTACTGATCCATACTGACCAAAATGGACCTTTACGGACCTTACTGACCTATACTGACCTTTACTGATCCATACTGACCAAAATGGACCTTTACGGACCTATACTGACCTATACTGACCTATACTGATCTATACTGACCTTTACTGATTTTTACTGAATAATCGCTATTCATCACTATACAGTCTACTCAATAAAGAGAGAACTGCAAGGAATTGAGATGGGAATTTCAAACTTAAGACCAAAGTAGCTGAGTTCTCCAATACAGCTGAATAAGAATTTTTTTCCAACTCAGCTACTTTGGTCTAAAGATTGAAATTCCCATCTTGATTCCCTGCAGTTCTCTCTTTAGTAAGTATTTCTACCCCTGGGGAAGGAGGGGGAGGTTGGATGGTCTAGTGTCTCAGACCCCAGACAATGAAAGCAGATCTGCCGTCCCACATCGAGACAGCTGTGAGGTCTGTATTCAAGGGGAACAGACCCTGTGCCCAGCTCCGAGTGAGTCAGATGGGGGTATAGACCATCACACCCTCTGGCCTCTGTGGTGGACTGCAAAGTCTTACTGTATGTCTCTGGCTGCATTGCAGAATGGCAAAACCCCTACAGACCTGGTGCAGCAGTGGCAGGCAGACACCAGGGAGGCGCTAGTGAAAAGGACAGAAAGCAGCACGGAAAAGGAAGTGTGAGAAGGGGCCAGGATATCCGCACTTACAGCACCGGCAAAGGAAGTGAGAAGGAGCCGGGATATCCGCACTTACAGCACCGGCAAAGGAAGTGAGAAGGAGCCGGGATATCCGCACTTACAGCACCGGCAAAGGAAGTGAGAAGGAGCCGGGATATCCGCACTTACAGCACCGGCAAAGGAAGTGAGAAGGAGCCGGGATATCCGCACTTACAGCACCGGCAAAGGAAGTGAGAAGGAGCCGGGATATCCGCACTTACAGCACCGGCAAAGGAAGTGTGAGAAGGGGCCGGGATATCCGCACTTACAGAACCGGCAAAGGAAGTGTGAGAAGGGGCCGGGATATCCGCACTTACAGCACCGGCAAATTAACATGTGAATGTAACTGGAAAGAATCAACTATTTTTTAAAATGCACCTTGTGAGCTAAAATATCATTGTAAATTAGTGTGTTTTATTGTGTTTTATGATATTGTATAATGAGATGGTACCTAATAAAGTTACCAGTAAATAACCAGACTACATCTCAGAGCAAGCTATACCCTCCAGGCTGCTACATCTCAGAGCAAGCTATACCCTCCAGGCTGCTACATCTCAGAGCAAGCTATACCCTCCAGGCTGCTACATCTCAGAGCAAGCTATACCCTCCAGGCTGCTACATCTCAGAGCAAGCTATACCCTCCAGGCTGCTACATCTCAGAGCAAGCTATACCCTCCAGGCTGCTACATCTCAGAGCAAGCTATACCCTCCAGGCTGCTACATCTCAGAGCAAGCTATACCCTCCATGTTATCACCCCTCAGAGCAAGCCATACCCTCCATGTTATCACCCCTCAGAGGAAGCGATACCCTCCATGTTATCACCCCTCAGAGGAAGCCATACCCTCCATGTTATCACCCCTCAGAGCAAGCGATACCCTCCATGTTATCACCCCTCAGAGCAAGCTATAACCTCTATGTTATCACCCCTCAGAGGAAGCGATACCCTCCATGTTATCACCCCTCAGAGGAAGCGATACCCTCCATGTTATCACCCCTCAGAGCAAGCTATAACCTCCATGTTATCACCCTTCAGAGCAAGCTATAACCTCCATGTTATCACCCTTCAGAGGAAGCTATACCCTCCATGTTATCACCCCTCAGAGCAAGCTATAACCTCCATGTTATCACCCCTCAGAGGAAGCGATACCCTCCATGTTATCACCCCTCAGAGGAAGCGATACCCTCCATGTTATCACCTCTCAGAGGAAGCGATACCCTCCATGTTATCACCCCTCAGAGCAAGCTATACCCTCCATGTTATCACCCCTCAGAGGAAGCTATACCCTCCATGTTATCACCCCTCAGAGGAAGCTATAACCTCCATGTTATCACCCCTCAGAGGAAGCTATGCCCTCCATGTTATCACCCTTCAGAGGAAGCGATACTCTCCATGTTATCACCCCTCAGAGCAAGCTATAACCTCCATGTTATCACCCCTCAGAGGAAGCCATACTCTCCATGTTATCACCCCTCAGAGCAAGCCATACCCTCCATGTTATCACCCCTCAGAGGAAGCGATACCCTCCATGTTATCACCCCTCAGAGCAAGCTATAACCTCCATGTTATCACCCCTCAGAGGAAGCCATACCCTCCATGTTATCACCCCTCAGAGGAAGCGATACCCTCCATGTTATCACCCCTCAGAGCAAGCTATAACCTCCATGTTATCACCCTTCAGAGGAAGCCATACCCTCCATGTTATCACCCCTCAGAGCAAGCTATAACCTCCATGTTATCACCCCTCAGAGCAAGCTATAACCTCCATGTTATCACCCCTCAGAGCAAGCTATAACCTCCATGTTATCACCCCTCAGAGCAAGCTATAACCTCCATGTTATCACCCCTCAGAGCAAGCTATAACCTCCATGTTATCACCCCTCAGAGCAAGCTATAACCTCCATGTTATCACCCCTCAGAGCAAGCGATACCCTCCATGTTATCACCCCTCAGAGCAAGCTATAACCTCCATGTTATCACCCCTCAGAGGAAGCCATACCCTCCATGTTATCACCCCTCAGAGCAAGCTATAACCTCCATGTTATCACCCCTCAGAGGAAGCTATAACCTCCATGTTATCAGCCCTCAGAGGAAGCCATACCCTCCATGTTATCACCCCTCAGAGGAAGCGATACCCTCCATGTTATCACCCCTCAGAGCAAGCTATAACCTCCATGTTATCACCCCTCAGAGCAAGCTATAACCTCCATGTTATCACCCCTCGGAGGAAGCTATACTCTCCATGTTATCACCCCTCAGAGCAAGCTACAAAATAGCCGTCCATGAGAGGTTCATTGGCTTTGCTCCTCTTCCTGAGTTGTGTTTCAAAGCTGTTGTATACAGCAGACACATAAGCTAAGGAATCCATGTAAAAAGTGGAATTATGAGGCAAAAATGTGATTATTTGCTGAGTACATTTGCATACGCCTACCCAGAATCCCTTGCAGTAGTGAGAGCACTGTTAAAGTGAGATTTCTGTGGTAAAAGCAAGTGTTATGGACTGACTGGTGAGTGTATTCAGGTGGAAGGGGTTTTCATTCACACATTTTTTCCCCACCACATTACCTCTTGGTATGTACATCCCTTACAGGAAATGAGACCCTCCAAAGTATTACTCCTCACAGGAAATGCGACCTTCCTTATTATCTCATCTCATGGTGATGGACCGAGCTAATCAATCACTCGATAATGTCTGCTTTGCTATGACCACCCTCGATTAGGGACCGATAGATCAGACTGCGAGCTGGCTTAATACTCAGGAGAGCGGAGGACAAGGAACAATATGAATATAAACAAGCGTCCTCTTTCCTCAGCTCTGGGCTTATTAATCCCTCATACTTATCACATGGGTTAAGGTGTCGTCACTTTGCATGCATATTAGTAGACATCACAACAAAGAAACAAAGAAACACGAGATATATTGATCCATGTTCCTGTGATGGGCGCAGATTGGACACGTGCTGAATTCTACCTTCTTCAGCCAACCCGTGGCCTTGGTACTATCTTCAAGGCCACAAACCATCCTGGACTTACAACTCGAGTTGCAATATAACTAAAAATCAATGATTAATGCATGTCCATGATTCAGTGCAAAAGCAAAAATTAACTCTTCACATGGGAAGGAGGTCTGGATGGATTTCCTTCCACATTTTGATCTCACCAGGAAGTGGTTCTCTCCAGGTTATCATCCCTCGCAGGAAGTGGTTCTCTCCAGGTTATCATCCCTCACAGGAAGTGGTTCTCTCCAGGTTATCATCCCTCGCAGGACGTGCTTCTCTCCAGGTTATCATCCCTCGCAGGAAGTGGTTCTCTCCAGGTTATCATCCCTCACAGGAAGTGGTTCTCTCCAGGTTATCATCCCTCGCAGGAAGTGGTTCTCTCCAGGTTATCAACCCTCACAGGAAGTGCTTCTCTCCAGGTTATCATCCCTCACAGGAAGTGGTTCTCTCCAGGTTATCATCCCTCACAGGAAGTGGTTCTCTCCAGGTTATCATCCCTCGCAGGACGTGCTTCTCTCCAGGTTATCATCCCTCACAGGACGTGCTTCTCTCCAGGTTATCATCCCTCACAGGAAGTGCTTCTCTCCAGGTTATCATCCCTCACAGGAAGTGGTTCTCTCCAGGTTATCATCCCTCGCAGGAAGTGGTTATCTCCAGGTTATCATCCCTCACAGGAAGTGGTTCTCTCCAGGTTATCATCCCTCACAGGAAGTGATTCTCTCCAGGTTATCATCCCTCGCAGGAAGTGGTTCTCTCCAGGTTATCATCCCTCACAGGAAGTGGTTCTCTCCAGGTTATCATCCCTCGCAGGAAGTGGTTCTCTCCAGGTTATCATCCCTCACAGGAAGTGGTTCTCTCCAGGTTATCATCCTTTGCAGGAAGTGGTTCTCTCCAGGTTATCATCCCTCGCAGGAAGTGGTTCTCTCCAGGTTATCATCCCTCGCAGGAAGTGGTTCTCTCCATGTTATCATCCCTCACAGGAAGTGATTCTCTCCAGGTTATCATCCCTCACAGGAAGTAACATAGTAACATAGTAATTTAGGTTGAAAAAAGACACAAGTCCATCAAGTTCAACCCTTCTACCTATCATTTCAACGTTTTGATCCAAAAGAAGGCAAAAAAAAAAAACCCTAAGGAAGCTTTTTCGAATGTTGCCTCCTAGGGGGAAATAAATTCCTTCTTGACTCCAAAAGGGCAATCAGATTTCTCCTTGGATCAAAAATCTCTATTATTAATGCTTATTCTATTATTAATACCCCTGTATGTTCTGCAGACCATGTGTAAATGCATCTATTGTGGTTGCTAGCACTACCTCTCTTGGCAGTGAGTTCCATAACTTTATTGTCCTAACCGTAAAGAATCCCTTCCTTTCCTGTCTATGAAATCTTTGCTCTTCCAGTCTCAGGGGGTGACCTCTTGTTCTTTGTACCTTTCTATTAATGAACAGGTCCCTGGAGAGCTCTTTATATTGGCCCTGCACATATTTATATAATGTTATCATATCCCCTCTAAGACGCCTTTTTTCTAAAGTAAATAAATGCAATTTTTTAAGTCTTTCTTCATAACTAAGATCCTCCAATCCCTTTAGTAATTTTGTAGCTCTCCTTTGCACTTTTTCTAGTTCCTTAATATCCTTTTTAAGGACTGGTGCCCAGAATTGTACTGCATATTCAAGGTGAGGTCTTACCATTGATTTGTAAAGAGGCAAGATGATGTCCTCCTCCCGTGAATCTATACCTCGTTTTATACATGCCAATATCTTATTGGCCCTTGCAGCTGCTGACTGGCATTGGGCACTGTTGCCAAGTTTGTTATCTACAATGATTCCTAAATCCTTTTCATTAGTAGTTTTTCCCAGGGAAATACCATTTAACGTATATGTTGCTTTGTTATTATTTTTCCCATAATGCATAACTTTACATTTGTCTATATTGAACCTCATTTGCCACTTTCTTGCCCAGTTCCCCACTCTGTCCAAATCTTCCTGTAAAGAAAAAACATCAAGATTAGTCTTTATTACCTTACCTAATTTTGATCAGCAAACACTGAGACATGGCACTCAGCACAACGTGGGAGATCATTAATAAACAGATTAAAAGAGAGAAGTGGTTCTCTCCAGGTTATCATCCCTCGCAGGACGTGCTTCTCTCCAGGTTATCATCCCTCGCAGGACGTGCTTCTCTCCAGGTTATCATCCCTCGCAGGACGTGCTTCTCTCCAGGTTATCATCCCTCGCAGGACGTGCTTCTCTCCAGGTTATCATCCCTCACAGGAAGTGGTTCTTTCCAGGTTATCATCCCTCACAGGAAGTGGTTCTCTCCAGGTTATCATCCCTCGCAGGAAGTGGTTCTCTCCAGGTTATCATCTCTCACAGGAAGTGGTTCTCTCCAGGTTATCATCCCTCACAGGACGTGCTTCTCTCCAGGTTATCATCCCTCACAGGAAGTGGTTCTCTCCAGGTTATCATCCCTCACAGGAAGTGGTTCTCTCCAGGTTATCATCCCTCGCAGGAAGTGGTTCTCTCCAGGTTATCATCCCTCGCAGGAAGTGGTTCTCTCCAGGTTATCATCCCTAGCAGGAAGTGGTTCTCTCCAGGTTATCATCCCTCGCAGGACGTGCTTCTCTCCAGGTTATCATCCCTCGCAGGACGTGCTTCTCTCCAGGTTATCATCCCTCACAGGAAGTGGTTCTCTCCAGGTTATCATCCCTCGCAGGAAGTGGTTCTCTCCAGGTTATCATCCCTCGCAGGACGTGCTTCTCTCCAGGTTATCATCCCTCGCAGGACGTGCTTCTCTCCAGGTTATCATCCCTCGCAGGACGTGCTTCTCTCCAGGTTATCATCCCTCGCAGGACGTGCTTCTCTCCAGGTTATCATCCCTCACAGGAAGTGGTTCTCTCCAGGTTATCATCCCTCGCAGGACGTGCTTCTCTCCAGGTTATCATCCCTCGCAGGACGTGCTTCTCTCCAGGTTATCATCCCTCACAGGAAGTGGTTCTCTCCAGGTTATCATCCCTCACAGGAAGTGGTTCTCTCCAGGTTATCATCCCTCGCAGGACGTGCTTCTCTCCAGGTTATCATCCCTCGCAGGACGTGCTTCTCTCCAGGTTATCATCCCTCGCAGGACGTGCTTCTCTCCAGGTTATCATCCCTCGCAGGACGTGCTTCTCTCCAGGTTATCATCCCTCGCAGTTGCACGATGTGGTTCAGTTGTCACATGGTATTTGCTGAATCCTCAGAAGTTGATATTTAATGATTAACACCTTCCCAGGCAGCTGCCTCCATTCAGTCTTTCCCCAGACAGGGCAGGATAATGGCACTGAGAGCTCTTCTCACACCCTGTGCAGGGGTATTTACAAACAGGAGTCTGTGCAGGACTCTGACCCTCAGTGCAGCTCCTGCCCTAGACCTCAGGGGTATTTACCCCCCAATCACAACCCCCTTCACTGGGAAAGAAGAACTCGACTATGACAGGCTGGATGAGAACCTGCAGACATATGCTGCCCTCCCTTTCAGGGGTAAGTGACAGGGCAACTGCCATTGAACTGGGGTAACTGAGCTGGAGCAGTGCACAACTCACTGGGACAGGAAGGGTTAAATGTGCAGGGGCAGGAGAAAGGTACAACTCACTCCCTGAGACAGGAAGGGTTAAATGTGCAGGGGCAGGAGAAAGGTACAACTCACTCCCTGAGACAGGAAGGGTTAAATGTGCAGGGGCAGGAGCAAGGTACAACTCACTCCCTGGGACAGGAAGGGTTCTTAGAAACATGTCTGCCCCCTGATAGAGCTATACAGAGCAAAGATTGTAATCAACATGTCCACCCCCTGATAGAGCTATACAGAGCAAAGATTCTAAACAACATGTCTGCCCCCTGATAGAGCTATACAGAGCAAAGATTCTAAACAACATGTCTGTCCCCTGATAAAGCTATACAGAGTAAAGATTGTAATCAACATGTCCGCCCCCTGATAGAGCTATGCAGAGCAAAGATTCTAAACAACATGTCTGCCCCCTGATAGAGCTATACAGAGCAAAGATTCTAAACAACATGTCCACCCCCTGATAAAGCTATACAGAGTAAAGATTCTAAACAACATGTCCTCCCTGATAGAGCTATACAGAGCAAAGATTCTAAACAACATGTCCGCCCCCTGATAGAGCTATACAGAGCAAAGAATCTAAACAACATGTCCACCCCCTGATAGAGCTATACATAGCAAAGCTTCTAAACAACATGTCCGCCCCATGATATAGCTATACAGAGCAAAGATTCTAAACAACATGTCTGCCCCTTGATAGAGCTATACAGAGCAAACATTCTAAACAACATGTCTGCAACCAGATAGAGCTATACCAAGCAAAGATTGTAATCAACATGTCTGCCCCCTGATGGAGCTATAGTGAGCAAAGATTCTAATCAACATGTCTGCCCCCTGATGGAGCTATAGTGAGCAAAGATTCTAAACAACATGTCCTCCCCTGATAGAGCTATACAGAGCAAAGAATCTAAACAACATGTCCACCCCCTGATAGAGCTATACAGAGCAAAGATTCTAAACAACATGTCCACCCCCTGATAGAGCTATACAGAGCAAAGATTCTAAACAACATGTCTGCCCCCTGATAGAGCTATACAGATCAAAGATTGTAATCAACATGTCTGCCCCCTGATGGAGCTATGCAGAGCACAGATTCTAAACAACATGTCCTCCCCTGATAGAGCTATACAGAGCAAAGATTCTAAACTACATGTCCGACCCCTTATAGAGCTATGCAGAGCAAAGATTCTAACCAACATGTTCGTCCCTGATAGAGCTATGCAGAGCAAAGATTCTAACAAACATATCCGCCCTCTGATAGAGCTATACAGAGCAAAGATTCTAAACAACATGTCTGCCCCCTGATAGAGCTATACAGAGCAAAGATTCTAAACAACATGTCCTCCCCTGATAGAGCTATACAGAGCAAAGATTCTAAACTACATGTCCGCCCCCTGATAGAGCTATACAGAGCAAAGATTCTAAACTACATGTCCGACTCCTTATAGAGCTATGCAGAGCAAAGATTCTAACCAACATGTTCGTCCCTGATAGAGCTATGCAGAGCAAAGATTCTAACAAACATATCCGCCCTCTGATAGAGCTATACATAGCAAAGATTCTAAACAACATGTCTGCCCCCTGATAGAGCTATACAGAGCAAAGATTCTAAACTACATATCCGACCCCTGATAGAGCTATACAGAGGAAAGATTCTAAACAACATGTCTGCCCCTGAGAGAGCTATAAAGAGCAAAGATTCTAACCAACATGTTCGTCCCTGATAGAGCTATACAGAGCAAAGATTCTAACAAACATATCCGCCCTCTGATAGAGCTATACAGAGCAAAGATTCTAAACAACATGTCCGCCCCCTGATAGAGCTATACAGAGCAAAGAATCTAAACCACATGTCCACCCCCTGATAGAGCTATACAGAGCAAAGCTTCTAAACAACATGTCCGCCCCATGATATAGCTAAACAGAGCAAAGATTCTAAACAACATGTCTGCCCCTTGATAGAGCTATACGAAGCAAAGATTCTAAACTACATGTCCGCCCCCTGATAGAGCTATACAGAGCAAAGATTCTAAACTACATATCCGACCCCTGATAGAGCTATACAGAGGAAAGATTCTAAACAACATGTCCTCCCCTGATAGAGCTATACTGAGCAAAGAATCTAAACAACATGTCCACCCCCTGATAGAGCTATACAGAGCAAAGATTCTAAACAAGATGTCCACCCCTGATAGAGCTATACAGAGCAAAGATTCTAAACAACATGTCTGCCCCCTGATAGAGCTATACAGAGCAAAGATTGTAATCAACATGTCTGCCCCCTGATAGAGCTATACCAAACAAAGATTGTAATCAACATGTCTGCCCCCTGATGGAGCTATGCAGAGCAAAGATTCTAAACAACATGTCCTCCCCTGATAGAGCTATACAGAGCAAAGATTCTAAACTACATGTCCGCCCCCTGATAGAGCTATACAGAGCAAAGATTCTAAACTACATGTCCAACCCCTTATAGAGCTATGCAGAGCAAATTCTAACCAACATGTTCGTCCCTGATAGAGCTATACAGAGCAAAGATTCTAAACAACATGTCTGCCCCCTGATAGAGCTATACGAAGCAAAGATTCTAAACTACATGTCCGCCCCCTGATAGAGCTATACAGAGCAAAGATTCTAAACAACATATCCGACCCCTGATAGAGCTATACAGAGGAAAGATTCTAAACAACATGTCTGCCCCTGAGAGAGCTATAAAGAGCAAAGATTCTAACCAACATGTCCACCCCCTGATAGAGCTATACAGAGCAAAGCTTCTAAACAACATGTCCGCCCCCTGATATAGCTATACAGAGCAAAGCTTCTAAACAACATGTCCGCCCCCTGATATAGCTATACAGAGCAAAGCTTCTAAACAACATGTCCGCCCCCTGATATAGCTATACAGAGCAAAGATTCTAAACAACATGTCCACACCCTGATAGAGCTATACAGAGCAAAGATTCTAAACAACATGTCTGCCCCCTGAAAGAGCTATGCAGAGCAAAGATTCTAAACAACATGTCCGTCCCCTGATAGAGCTATACAGAGCAAAGATTCTAAACAACATGTCTGCCCCCTGATAGAGCTATACAGAGCAAAGATTGTAATCAACATGTCTGCCCCCTGATAGAGCTATACCAAGCAAAGATTGTAATCAACATGTCTGCCCCCTGATGGAGCTATGCAGAGCAAAGATTCTAAACAACATGTCCTCCCCTGATAGAGCTATACAGAGCAAAGATTCTAAACTACATGTCCGCCCCCTGATAGAGCTATACAGAGCAAAGATTCTAAACAACATGTCCTCCCCTGATAGAGCTATACAGAGCAAAGATTCTAAACTACATGTCCGCCCCCTGATAGAGCTATACAGAGCAAAGATTCTAAACTACATATCCGACCCCTGATAGAGCTATACAGAGGAAAGATTCTAAACAACATGTCCTCCCCCTGATAGAGCTATACAGAGCAAAGATTCTAACCAACATGTTCATCCCTGATAGAGCTATACAGAGCAAAGATTCTAACCAACATGTTCATCCCTGATAGAGCTATACAGAGCAAAGATTCTAAACAACATGTCTGCCCCCTGATAGAGCTATACATAGCAAAGATTGTAATCAACATGTCTGCCCCCTGATAGAGCTATACCAAGCAAAGATTGTAATCAACATGTCTGCCCCCTGATGGAGCTATACAGAGCAAAGATTCTAAACAACATATCCTCCCCCTGATAGAGCTATACAGAGGAAAGATTCTAAACAACATGTCCTCCCCCTGATAGAGCTATACAGAGCAAAGATTCTAACCAACATGTTCATCCCTGATAGAGCTATACAGAGCAAAGATTCTAAATAACATGTCCGCCACCTGATAGAGCTATACAGAGCAAAGATTCTAAACAACATGTCCGCCCCCTGATAGAGCTATACAGAGCAAAGATTCTAACAAACATATCCGCCCTCTGATAGAGCTATACAGAGCAAAGATTCTAAACAACATGTCTGCCCCCCAATAGAGTATTTGACCCTTGGGTACCTGGGAAGTAGGGTAGGAATGGGGGTTATTCCCTAAAAGGTGAGATGAACACGTGATGTCAGCAGTTTATCTATACATTGTGCAGTCTGCGTAGCTCCGTGTTTGTCTCTGGACAATGTATAGTTAAACTCGTGAGATGTGATGTCAGCAGTTTATCTATACATTGTGCAGCCTGCGTAGCTCCGTGTTTGTCTCTGGACAATGTATAGTTAAACGCGTGAGATGTGATGTCAGCAGTTTATCTATACATTGTGCAGCCTGCGTAGCTCCGTGTTTGTCTCTGGACAATGTATAGTTAAACTCGTGAGATGTGATGTCAGCAGTTGATCTATACATTGTGCAGTCTGCGTAGCTCCGTGTTTGTCTCTGGACAATGTATAGTTAAACTCGTGAGATGTGATGTCAGCAGTTGATCTATACATTGTGCAGCCTGCGTAGCTCCGTGTTTGTCTCTGGACAATGTATAGTTAAACTCGTGAGATGTGATGTCAGCAGTTTATCTATACATTGTGCAGCCTGCGTAGCTCCGTGTTTGTCTCTGGACAATGTATAGTTAAACTCGTGAGATGTGATGTCAGCAGTTTATCTATACATTGTGCAGTCTGCGTAGCTCCGTGTTTGTCTCTGGACAATGTATAGTTAAACTCGTGAGATGTGATGTCAGCAGTTTATCTATACATTGTGCAGTCTGCGTAGCTCAGTGTTTGTCTCTGGACAATGTATAGTTAAACTCGTGAGATGTGATGTCAGCAGTTTATCTATACATTGTGCAGTCTGCGTAGCTCCGTGTTTGTCTCTGGACAATGTATAGTTAAACTCGTGAGATGTGATGTCAGCAGTTTATCTATACATTGTGCAGTCTGCGTAGCTCCGTGTTTGTCTCTGGACAATGTATAGTTAAACTCGTGAGATGTGATGTCAGCAGTTTATCTATACATTGTGCAGCCTGCGTAGCTCCGTGTTTGTCTCTGGACAATGTATAGTTAAAGTCGTGAGATGTGATGTCAGCAGTTTATCTATACATTGTGCAGCCTGCGTAGCTCCGTGTTTGTCTCTGGACAATGTATAGTTAAAGTCGTGAGATGTGATGTCAGCAGTTTATCTATACATTGTGCAGTCTGCGTAGCTCCGTGTTTGTCTCTGGACAATGTATAGTTAAACTCGTGAGATGTGATGTCAGCAGTTTATCTATACATTGTGCAGTCTGCGTAGCTCCGTGTTTGTCTCTGGACAATGTATAGTTAAACTCGTGAGATGTGATGTCAGCAGTTTATCTATACATTGTGCAGCCTGCGTAGTTCCGTGTTTGTCTCTGGACAATGTATAGTTAAACTCGTGAGATGTGATGTCAGCAGTTTATCTATACATTGTGCAGCCTGCGTAGCTCCGTGTTTGTCTCTGGACAATGTATAGTTAAACTCGTGAGATGTGATGTCAGCAGTTTATCTATACATTGTGCAGCCTGCGTAGCTCCGTGTTTGTCTCTGGACAATGTATAGTTAAACTCGTGAGATGTGATGTCAGCAGTTTATCTATACATTGTGCAGTCTGCGTAGCTCCGTGTTTGTCTCTGGACAATGTATAGTTAAACTCGTGAGATGTGATGTCAGCAGTTTATCTATACATTGTGCAGTCTGCGTAGCTCCGTGTTTGTCTCTGGACAATGTATAGTTAAACTCGTGAGATGTGATGTCAGCAGTTTATCTATACATTGTGCAGCCTGCGTAGCTCCGTGTTTGTCTCTGGACAATGTATAGTTAAACTCGTGAGATGTGATGACAGCAGTTTATCTATACATTGTGCAGTCTGCGTAGCTCCGTGTTTGTCTCTGGACAATGTATAGTTAAACTCGTAAGATGTGATGTCAGCAGTTTATCTATACATTGTGCAGTCTGCGTAGCTCCGTGTTTGTCTCTGGACAATGTATAGTTAAACTCGTGAGATGTGATGTCAGCAGTTTATCTATACATTGTGCAGCCTGCGTAGCTCCGTGTTTGTCTCTGGACAATGTATAGTTAAAGGGTTTCTCATTGCTCAGTCAGTGACAGAATCCCAGGCTCCGCCCTCTGCGTCGCTCACTGGATTATTCTTCTCCCAGGAATTGTCGTACAAGGATCCACTGGGGAGTATCCCTACCTGAGCTGGACAGAGCGGCTGAGTGTGGTGAGCAGGGTGCGGAGAGCGATGCCCAAGGAGAAGCTACTGATCGCTGGGTCTGGATGTGAATGTAAGATAACGGTGAACCATAACTCCCATCACTCTAAGCCACGTCTTGTAGACCTAGCTGTGGGCAGACCCCCCTGCTTCTTGTGGCTACAAAACTCTCACTGGTTTGAGTGAGGCGCAGGCTGGGGGGGGTATAGACCTTCAATACATTTCATTGGGATCCATACTGACTGCTCCACTTTTGCCCCAGCACTGGATTTACCCGCCTGTAGGGTTGCCACCTTTTCTTCAGAAAAATTCCAGCCTTGGTACTGTCTCCATAGACTTAATACTGGGCAGGTCCCAACCCTACCCGTCTGTGCATGAGGGGGCTCAGGAATAAAATAATTTCGCAGGTTCCCATTAAACCATTTCACTGAAAGTGAGTGGCGTCTTTGAAAAAGTGATGGGTGAAAAATTCTCCAACTTGTCTATGTCACTCGGCCAGTCCAGGAGCCAGTCTCAGAACCAGTCTCTGAACCAGTCCAGGAGCCATTGCAGGAACCAGTCCAGGAGCCAGTCTCAGAACCAGTTTTGGAACCAGTCTAGGACCCAGTGTCAGAACCAGTCTCAGAACCAGTCTCAGAACCAGTCTCAGAACCAGTCTCAGAACCAGTCTCGGAACCAGTCCAGGAGCCAGTCTCGGACCCAGTCCAGGAGCCAGTCTCAGAACCAGTCCAGGAGCCAGTCCAGGAGCCAGTCTCAGAACCTGGCCCGGAGCCATTGCAGGAACCAGTCCAGGAGCCAGTCTCAAAACCAGTTTCAGAACCAGTCCAGGAGCCAGTCTTGGAACCAGTCCAGGAGCCAGTCTCAGAACCTGGCCCGGAGCCATTGCATGAACCAGTCCAGGAGCCAGTCTCAAAACCAGTCTCAGAACCAGTCCAGGAACCAGTCTCGGAACCAGTCTCGGAACCAGTCCAGGAGCCAGTCTTGGAACCAGTCTTGGAACCAGTCCAGGAACCAGTCTTGGAACCAGTCCAGGAGCCAGTCTTGGAACCAGTCCAGGAGCCAGTCTTGGAACCAGTCCAGGAGCCAGTCCAGGAACCAGTCTTGGAACCAGTCCGGGAGCCAGTCTCCGAACCAGTCCAGGAACCAGTCCAGGAGCCAGTCTCGGAGCCAGTCTCAGAACCAGTCCAGGAGCCAGTCTTGGAACCAGTCTTGGAACCAGTCCAGGAACCAGTCCAGGAACCAGTCTTGGAACCAGTCCAGGAGCCAGTCCAGGAACCAGTCTTGGAACCAGTCCAGGAGCCAGTCTTGGAACCAGTCCAGAAACCAGTCTCGGAACCAGTCCAGGAGCCAGTCTCGGAACCAGTCCAGGAGCCAGTCTCGGAGCCAGTCTTGGAACCAGTCCAGGAACCAGTCCAGGAGCCAGTCTCAGAACCAGTCCAGGAGCCAGTCTCGGAACCAGTCCAGGAGCCAGTCTCGGAACCAGTCCAGGAGTCCTCTTGTCTCCTACATGGCCCCAACTGCCCATGATATCGCAGTATTTCAAGGAAGCATGAGCTATATTTTATTTCCCCCAGATAAACGAGCTGTAAGTGTGGCTAAGCCGTGATACCCCGTGGCTATCAGAGGGGATGGAGCACACAGGTCGCACACAATGTGTAAAATCTGCAAATGCTGGTGGCTGATGTTTATAGGTTCTGCCCAGAGCCAGAAAGAGATTGGAGAACCTGGGGCAACAGGTGTGAGGCACAGGGGCCAAATCAGCTTCAAGGGACACACACCACCTTTATTAATATCTCCTATCATAGAGAGCGCAAGCATGGTGTAACCCTTGGAGGAACAAGTTTCCCTTTTACCAATATCAGGAGGTGACCCTGAGTACGGGACTTTCCAATCTGTCCATATCAGGAGTGGAATGAGAGTGTGAGCTTACTGTGATACCCTCACACATACTGCACCTTACTGTGATACCCTCACACATACTGCACCTTACTGTGATACCCTCACACATACTGCACCTCACTGTGATACCCTCACACATACTGCACCTTACTGTGATACCCTCACACATACTGCACCTTACTGTGATACCCTCACACATACTGCACCTTACTGTGATACGCTCCCACGCGCTGCACCTCACTGTGATACCCTCACACACACACTGCACCTTACTGTGATACCCTCACACATACTGCACCTTACTGTGATACCCTCACACATACTGCACCTTACTGTGATACCCTCACACATACTGCACCTTACTGTGATACGCTCCCACGCGCTGCACCTCACTGTGATACCCTCACACACACTGCACCTTACTGTGATACCCTCACACATACTGCACCTCACTGTGATACCCTCACACATACTGCACCTTACTGTGATACCCTCACACATACTGCACCTTACTGTGATACCCTCACACATACTGCACCTTACTGTGATACGCTCCCACGCGCTGCACCTCACTGTGATACCCTCACACACACACTGCACCTTACTGTGATACCCTCACACATACTGCACCTTACTGTGATACCCTCACACATACTGCACCTTACTGTGATACCCTCACACATACTGCACCTTACTGTGATACGCTCCCACGCGCTGCACCTCACTGTGATACCCTCACACACACTGCACCTTACTGTGATACCCTCACACATACTGCACCTTACTGTGATACCCTCACACATACTGCACCTTACTGTGATACCCTCACACACACTGCACCTTACTGTGATACGCTCCCACGCGCTGCACCTTACTGTGATACCCTCACACACACTGCACCTTACTGTGATACCCTCACACACACTGCACATTACTGTGATACCCTCACACACACTGCACCTTACTGTGATACGCTCCCACGCGCTGCACCTTACTGTGATACGCTCCCACGCGCTGCACCTTACTGTGATACGCTCCCACGCGCTGCACCTCACTGTGATACGCTCCCACGCGCTGCACCTTACTGTGATACGCTCCCACGCGCTGCACCTTACTGTGATACGCTCCCACGCGCTGCACCTTACTGTGATACGCTCCCACGCGCTGCACCTTACTGTGATACGCTCCCACGCGATGTTATACTCCTGCTCTCTCACTTACATTGTTTGTTTATTGTAAAGCTACTTGGGCGACCATAGAGATGACCGAGGAGATGGCCAAGGTCGGGGCAGATGCTGTGCTTGTGGTGACCCCGTCATATTATCGAGGGAGAATGAGCAGCAGCTCCCTAATCCATCATTATGTGAAGGTAAAACCATTACTATTCTACCTGACCACCTTGACCTATGACCCTGACTAGGGAGGTCACAGGAACCAGCTGCTAGAATACCCAGCGTGGGAGGAGGGGCTTGTATGTGAGATACATGTCTGTCCCCCCAGCTGATACTGGGATCTGATCTACACACAGCAAACTCATGTATGTTTTATATATGTGTCTCCAGCTTATGACATCACCTCGTGGCTTGATATGCAAATCTACTTTTCAATGTGAAATATGTCATTTGCATATCAAGCCACAAGTGATGTCATCAGGAGGAGACATGGTCATCTTATTTTATGCATTTGCTGCAGTTCTGCTGACAATATATAGATTATATATAATATATAGAGAGCTGAGCAGAACCTCACTGACACACTGCATCCCCCACCCAACGCGCTGACATCACAAGGGACCAACGACAATAATGGTTTCATCTGGACGCTTGTTCCTCACTGGTTATTATTATTGTGTTTGCCGGTAGTGGACTGGTCCCCCGTGCCGGTTGTTCCTCACTGGTTATTATTGTTGTGTTTGCCGGTAGTGGACTGGTCCCGGTGCCGGTTGTTCCTCACTGGTTATTATTATTGTGTATGCAGGTAGTGGACTGGTCCCCCGTGCCGGTTGTTCCTCACTGGTTATTATTGTTGTGTTTGCCGGTAGTGGACTGGTCCCGGTGCCGGTTGTTCCTCACTGGTTATTATTATTGTGTTTGCAGGTAGCGGACTGGTCCCCGTGCCGGTTGTTCCTCACTGGTTATTATTGTTGTGTTTGCCGGTAGCGGACTGGTCCCCGTGCCGGTTGTTCCTCACTGGTTATTATTATTGTGTTTGCCGGTAGTGGACTGGTCCCGGTGCCGGTTGTTCCTCACTGGTTATTATTATTGTGTTTGCAGGTAGTGGACTGGTCCCGGTGCCGGTTGTTCCTCACTGGTTATTATTGTTGTGTTTGCCAGTAGTTTACTGGTCCCGGTGCCGGTTGTTCCTCACTGGTTATTATTGTTGTGTTTGCCGGTAGTGGACTGGTCCCCGTGCCGGTTGTTCCTCACTGGTTATTATTGTTGTGTTTGCCGGTAGTGGACTGGTCCCCGTGCCGGTTGTTCCTCACTGGTTATTATTGTTGTGTTTGCCGGTAGTGGACTGGTCCCGGTGCCGGTTGTTCCTCACTGGTTATTATTGTTGTGTTTGCTGGTAGTGGACTCGTCCTTCGTGCCGGTTGTTCCTCACTGGTTATTATTGTTGTGTTTGCCGGTAGTGGACTGGTCCCGGTGCCGGTTGTTCCTCACTGGTTATTATTGTTGTGTTTGCCAGTAGTTTACTGGTCCCGGTGCCGGTTGTTCCTCACTGGTTATTATTGTTGTGTTTGCCGGTAGTGGACTGGTCCCGGTGCCGGTTGTTCCTCACTGGTTATTATTGTTGTGTTTGCCGGTAGTGGACTGGTCCCGGTGCCGGTTGTTCCTCACTGGTTATTATTGTTGTGTTTGCCGGTAGTGGACTGGTCCCCCGTGCCGGTTGTTCCTCACTGGTTATTATTGTTGTGTTTGCCGGTAGTGGACTGGTCCCGGTGCCGGTTGTTCCTCACTGGTTATTATTATTGTGTTTGCCGGTAGTGGACTGGTCCCGGTGCCGGTTGTTCCTCACTGGTTATTATTGTTGTGTTTGCCAGTAGTTTACTGGTCCCGGTGCCGGTTGTTCCTCACTGGTTATTATTGTTGTGTTTGCCGGTAGCGGACTGGTCCCCCGTGCCGGTTGTTCCTCACTGGTTATTATTGTGTTTGCCGGTAGCGGACTGGTCCCCCGTGCAGGATGTTCCTCACTGGTTATTATTGTTGTGTTTGCCGGTAGTGGACTCGTCCCGGTGCCGGTTGTTCCTCACTGGTTAATATTGTTGTGTTTGCCGGTAGTGGACTGGTCCCCCGTGGCGGTTGTTCCTCACTGGTTATTATTGTTGTGTTTGCCGGTAGTGGACTGGTCCCAGTGCCGGTTGTTCCTCACTGGTTATTATTATTGTGTTTTCCGGTAGTGGACTGGTCCCGGTGCCGGTTGTTCCTCACTGGTTATTATTGTTGTGTTTGCCAGTAGTTTACTGGTCCCGGTGCCGGTTGTTCCTCACTGGTTATTATTGTTGTGTTTGCCGGTAGTGGACTGGTCCCGGTGCCGGTTGTTCCTCACTGGTTAATATTGTTGTGTTTGCCGATAGTGGACTGATCCCCCGGTGCCGGTTGTTCCTCACTGGTTATTATTGTTGTGTTTGCCAGTAGTGGACTGGTCCCGGTGCCGGTTGTTCCTCACTGGTTATTATTGTTGTGTTTGCCAGTAGTTTACTGGTCCCGGTGCCGGTTGTTCCTCACTGGTTATTATTGTTGTGTTTGCCGGTAGTGGACTGGTCCCGGTGCCGGTTGTTCCTCACTGGTTATTATTATTGTGTTTGCAGGTAGTGGACTGGTCCCGGTGCCGGTTGTTCCTCACTGGTTATTATTGTTGTGTTTGCCAGTAGTTTACTGGTCCCGGTGCCGGTTGTTCCTCACTGGTTATTATTGTTGTGTTTGCCGGTAGTGGACTGGTCCCCGTGCCGGTTGTTCCTCACTGGTTATTATTGTTGTGTTTGCCGGTAGTGGACTGGTCCCCGTGCCGGTTGTTCCTCACTGGTTATTATTGTTGTGTTTGCCGGTAGTGGACTGGTCCCGGTGCCGGTTGTTCCTCACTGGTTATTATTGTTGTGTTTGCTGGTAGTGGACTCGTCCTTCGTGCCGGTTGTTCCTCACTGGTTATTATTGTTGTGTTTGCCGGTAGTGGACTGGTCCCGGTGCCGGTTGTTCCTCACTGGTTATTATTGTTGTGTTTGCCAGTAGTTTACTGGTCCCGGTGCCGGTTGTTCCTCACTGGTTATTATTGTTGTGTTTGCCGGTAGTGGACTGGTCCCGGTGCCGGTTGTTCCTCACTGGTTATTATTGTTGTGTTTGCCGGTAGTGGACTGGTCCCGGTGCCGGTTGTTCCTCACTGGTTATTATTGTTGTGTTTGCCGGTAGTGGACTGGTCCCCCGTGCCGGTTGTTCCTCACTGGTTATTATTGTTGTGTTTGCCGGTAGTGGACTGGTCCCGGTGCCGGTTGTTCCTCACTGGTTATTATTATTGTGTTTGCCGGTAGTGGACTGGTCCCGGTGCCGGTTGTTCCTCACTGGTTATTATTGTTGTGTTTGCCAGTAGTTTACTGGTCCCGGTGCCGGTTGTTCCTCACTGGTTATTATTGTTGTGTTTGCCGGTAGCGGACTGGTCCCCCGTGCCGGTTGTTCCTCACTGGTTATTATTGTGTTTGCCGGTAGCGGACTGGTCCCCCGTGCAGGATGTTCCTCACTGGTTATTATTGTTGTGTTTGCCGGTAGTGGACTCGTCCCGGTGCCGGTTGTTCCTCACTGGTTAATATTGTTGTGTTTGCCGGTAGTGGACTGGTCCCCCGTGGCGGTTGTTCCTCACTGGTTATTATTGTTGTGTTTGCCGGTAGTGGACTGGTCCCAGTGCCGGTTGTTCCTCACTGGTTATTATTATTGTGTTTGCCGGTAGTGGACTGGTCCCGGTGCCGGTTGTTCCTCACTGGTTATTATTGTTGTGTTTGCCAGTAGTTTACTGGTCCCGGTGCCGGTTGTTCCTCACTGGTTATTATTGTTGTGTTTGCCGGTAGTGGACTGGTCCCGGTGCCGGTTGTTCCTCACTGGTTAATATTGTTGTGTTTGCCGATAGTGGACTGATCCCCCGGTGCCGGTTGTTCCTCACTGGTTATTATTGTTGTGTTTGCCAGTAGTTTACTGGTCCCGGTGCCGGTTGTTCCTCACTGGTTATTATTGTTGTGTTTGCCGGTAGTAGACTGGTCCCGGTGCCGGTTGTTCCTCACTGGTTATTATTATTGTGTTTGCCGGTAGTGGACTGGTCCCGGTGCCGGTTGTTCCTCACTGGTTATTATTATTGTGTTTGCCGGTAGTGGACTGGTCCCGGTGCCGGTTGTTCCTCACTGGTTATTATTATTGTGTTTGCCGGTAGTGGACTGGTCCCGGTGCCGGTTGTTCCTCACTGGTTATTATTGTTGTGTTTGCCGGTAGTGGACTGGTCCCCCGTGCCGGTTGTTCATCACTGGTTATTATTGTTGTGTTTGCCGGTAGCGGAATGGTCCCCCGTGCCGGTTGTTCCTCACTGGTTATTATTATTGTGTTTGCAGGTAGCGGACTCGTCCCGGTGCCGGTTGTTCCTCACTGGTTATTATTTTTGTGTTTGCAGGTAGCGGACTCGTCCCGGTGCCGGTTGTTCCTCACTGGTTATTATTATTGTGTTTGCAGGTAGCGGACTCGTCCCGGTGCCGGTTGTTCCTCACTGGTTATTATTTTTGTGTTTGCAGGTAGCGGACTCGTCCCGGTGCCGGTTGTTCCTCACTGGTTATTATTTTTGTGTTTGCAGGTAGCGGACTCGTCCCCCGTGCCGGTTGTTCCTCACTGGTTATTATTATTGTGTTTGCAGGTAGCGGACTCGTCCCGGTGCCGGTTGTTCCTCACTGGTTATTATTTTTGTGTTTGCAGGTAGCGGACTCGTCCCCCGTGCCGGTGGTTCTTTACAGTGTTCCTGGTAATACAGGCCTGGATTTACCCATCGATGCTGCAGTAACTTTGTCTCATCACCCAAACATTATCGGCATGAAAGACAGTGGGGGAGATGTAAGTAATTCAATCATATAACAAACCTGGGGTGGAATAATATTTTACCAGCAAATATAAACATTCAATAACGGTAAATAAAATGTTAATAACTGTACATAATTATGTTTAATTTACTCAATGTAAAGAAGTCTCCCAAATGATAACCATCGATGCACTGTGTGTGCATACATATATTACACAGGAGTCTGTACAGAACAGACATATAATAATACCAGGTGAATGATAACTATACTTGCAGTATGTGCATACATATATTACACAGGAGTCTGTACAGAACAGACATATAATAATACCAGGTGAATGATAACTATACTTGCAATGTGTGCATACATATATTACACAGGAGTCTGTACAGAACAGACATATAATAATACCAGGTGAATGATAACTATACTTGTAGCGTGTGCATACATATATTACACAGGGGTCTGTACAGAGCAGACATATAATAATACCAGGTGAATGATAACTATACTTTCAGTGTGTGCATACATATATTACACAGGAGTCTGTACAGAGCAGACATATAATAATACCAGGTGAATGATAACTATACTTGCAGTGTGTGCATACATATATTACACAGGAGTCTGTACAGAACAGACATATAATAATACCAGGTGAATGATAACTATACTTGTAGCGTGTGCATACATATATTACACAGGGGTCTGTACAGAGCAGACATATAATAATACCAGGTGAATGATAACTATACGTGCAATGTGTGCATACATATATTACACAGGAGCCTGTACAGAGCAGACACATAATAATACCAGGTGAATGATAACTATACGTGCAATGTGTGCATACATATATAACACAGGAGCCTGTACAGAGCAGACATATAATAATACCAGGTGAATGATAACTATACTTGCACTGTGTGCATACATATATTACACAGGAGTCTGTACAGAGCAGACATGTAATAATACCAGGTGAATGATAACTATACTTGCAGTGTGTGCATACATATATTACACAGGAGTCTGTATAGAGCAGACATATAATAATACCAGGTGAATGATAACTATACTTACAGTGTGTGCATACATATATTACACAGGAGTCTGTACAGAGCAGACATATCATAATACCAGGTGAATGATAACTATCCTTGCAATGTGTGCATACATATATTACACAGGAGTCTGTACAGAGCAGACATATAATAATACCAGGTGAATGATAACTATACTTGCAGTGTGTGCATACATATATTACACAGGATTCTGTACAGAACAGACATATAATAATACCAGGTGAATGATAACTATACTTGTAGCGTGTGCATACATATATTACACAGGGGTCTGTACAGAGCAGACATATAATAATACCAGGTGAATGATAACTATACTTGCACTGTGTGCATACATATATTACACAGGAGTCTGTACAGAGCAGACATGTAATAATACCAGGTGAATGATAACTATACTTGCAGTGTGTGCATACATATATTACACAGGAGTCTGTACAGAGCAGACATAATAATACCAGGTGAATGATAACTATACTAGCAGTGTGTACATACATATATTACACAGGAGTCTGCACAGAGCAGACATATAATAATACCAGGTGAATGATAATTATACTTGCAATGTGTGCATACATATATTACACAGGAGTCTGTACAGAGAAGACATATAATAATACCAGGTGAATGATAACTATACTTGCAGTGTGTGCGTACATATATTACACAGGAGTCTGTACAGAGCAGACATATAATAATACCAGGTGAATGATAACTATACGTGCAGTGTGTGCATACATATATTACACAGGAGTCTGTACAGAGCAGACATATAATAATACCAGGTGAATAATAACTATACTTGCAGTGTGTGCCTACGTATATTGCACAGGAGTCTGTACAGAGCAGACATATAATAATACCAGGTGAATGATAACTATACTTGCAGTGTGTGCATACGTATATTACACAGGAGTCTGTACAGAGCAGACATATAATAACACCAGGTGAATGATAACTATACTTGCAATGTGTGCATACGTATATTACACAGGAGTCTGTACAGAGCAGACCTATAATAATACCAGGTGAATGATAACTATACTTGCAGTGTGTGCATACATATATTACACAGGAGTCTGTACAGAGCAGACATAATAATACCAGGTGAATGATAACTATACTAGCAGTGTGTACATACATATATTACACAGGAGTCTGCACAGAGCAGACATATAATAATACCAGGTGAATGATAATTATACTTGCAGTGTGTGCATACATATATCACACAGGAGTCTGTACAGAGCAGACATATAATAATACCAGGTGAATGATAACTATACTTGCAGTGTGTACGTACATATATTACACAGGAGTCTGTAGAGAGCAGACATATAATAATACCAGGTGAATGATAACTATACTTGCAGTGTGTGCGTACATATATTACACAGGAGTCTGTACAGAGCAGACATATAATAATACCAGGTGAATGATAACTATACTTGCAATGTGTGCATACATATATTACACAGGAGTCTGTACAGAGCAGACATATAATAATACCAGGTGAATGATAACTATACTTGCAGTGTGTGCATACATATATTACACAGGAGTCTGTACAGAGCAGACATAATAATACCAGGTGAATGATAATTATACTTGCAATGTGTGCATACATATATTACACAGGAGTCTGTACAGAGCAGACATATAATAATACCAGGTGAATGATAACTATACTTGCAGTGTGTGCGTACATATATCACACAGGAGTCTGTACAGAGCAGACATATAATAATACCAGGTGAATGATAACTATACTTGCAGTGTGTACGTACATATATTACACAGGAGTCTGTAGAGAGCAGACATATAATAATACCAGGTGAATGATAACTATACTTGCAGTGTGTGCGTACATATATTACACAGGAGTCTGTACAGAGCAGACATATAATAATACCAGGTGAATGATAACTATACTTGCAATGTGTGCGTACATATATTACACAGGAGTCTGTAAAGAGCAGACATATAATAATACCAGGTGAATGATCACTATACTTGCAATGTGTGCATACATATATTACACAGGAGTCTGTACAGAGCAGACATATAATAATACCAGGTGAATGATAACTATACTTGCAGTGTGTGCATACATATATTGCACAGGAGTCTGTACAGAGCAGACATATAATAATACCAGGTGAATGATAACTATACTTGCAGTGTGTGCATACATATATTACATAGGAGTCTGTACAGAGCAGACATATAATAATACCAGGTGAATGATAACTATACTTGCAGTGTGTGCATACATATATTACATAGGAGTCTGTACAGAGCAGACATATAATAATACCAGGTGAATGATAACTATACTTGCAGTGTGTACATACGTATATTACACAGGAGTCTGTACAGAGCAGACATATAATAATACCAGGTGAATGATAACTATACTTGCAGTGTGTGCATACGTATATTACACAGGAGTCTGTACAGAGCAGACATATAATAATACCAGGTGAATGATAACTATACTTGCAGTGTGTGCATACATATATTACACAGGAGTCTGTACAGAGCAGACATATGATAATACCAGGTGAATGATATCTATACTTGCAGTGTGTGCATACATATATTACACAGGAGTCTGTACAGAGCAGACATATAATAATACCAGGTGAATGATAACTATACTTGCAGTGTGTACATAGGTATATTACACAGGAGTCTGTACAGAGCAGACATATAATAATACCAGGTGAATAATAACTATACTTGCAGTGTGTGCATACGTATATTACACAGGAGTCTGTACAGAGCAGACATATAATAATACCAGGTGAATGATAACTATACTTGCAGTGTGTGCATACGTATATATTACACAGGAGTCTGTACAGAGCAGACATATAATAATACCAGGTGAATGATAACTATACTTGCAATGTGTGCATACGTATATTACACAGGAGTCTGTACAGAGCAGACATATAATAATACCAGGTGAATGATAAATATACTTGCAGTGTGTGCATACATATATTACACAGGAGTCTGTACAGAGCAGACATAATAATACCAGGTGAATGATAACTATACTAGCAGTGTGTACATACATATATTACACAGGAGTCTGCACAGAGCAGACATATAATAATACCAGGTGAATGATAATTATACTTGCAATGTGTGCATACATATATTACACAGGAGTCTGTACAGAGCAGACATATAATAATACCAGGTGAATGATAACTATACTTGCAGTGTGTGCATACATGTATCACACAGGAGTCTGTACAGAGCAGACATATAATAATACCAGGTGAATGATAACTATACTTGCAGTGTGTACGTACATATATTACACAGGAGTCTGTAGAGAGCAGACATATAATAATACCAGGTGAATGATAACTATACTTGCAGTGTGTGCGTACATATATTACACAGGAGTCTGTACAGAGCAGACATATAATAATACCAGGTGAATGATAACTATACTTGCAATGTGTGCATACATATATTACACAGGAGTCTGTACAGAGCAGACATATAATAATACCAGGTGAATGATAACTATACTTGCAGTGTGTGCATACATATATTACACAGGAGTCTGTACAGAGCAGACATATAATAATACCAGGTGAATGATAACTATACTTGCAGTGTGTGCATACATATATTACACAGGAGTCTGTACAGAGCAGACATATAATAATACCAGGTGAATGATAACTATACTTGCAGTGTGTGCATACATATATTACACAGGAGTCTGTACAGAGCAGACATATAATAATACCAGGTGAATGATAACTATACTTGCAGTGTGTACATACGTATATTACACAGGAGTCTGTACAGAGCAGACATATAATAATACCAGGTGAATGATAACTATACTTGCAATGTGTGCGTACATATATTACACAGGAGTCTGTACAGAGCAGACATATAATAATACCAGGTGAATGATAACTATACTTGCAGTGTGTGCATACATATATTACACAGGAGTCTGTACAGAGCAGACATATAATAATACCTTGTGAATAATAACTATACTTGCAGTGTGTGCATACATATATTACACAGGAGTCTGTACAGAGCAGACATATAATAATACCAGGTGAATGATAACTATACATGCAGTGTGTGCATACATATATTACACAGGAGTCTGTACAGAGCAGACATATAATAATACCAGGTGAATGATAACTATACATGCAGTGTGTGCATACATATATTACACAGGAGTCTGTACAGAGCAGACATATAATAATACCAGGTGAATGATAACTATACGTGCAGTGTGTGCATACATATATTACACAGGAGTCTGTACAGACCACACATATAATAATACCAGGTGAATGATAACTATACTTGCAGTGTGTGCATACATATATTACACAGGAGTCTGTACAGAGAAGACATATAATAATACCAGGTGAATGATAACTATACTTGCAGTGTGTGCATACATATATTACACAGGAGTCTGTACAGAGCAGACATATAATAATACCAGGTGAATGATAACTATACATGCAGTGTGTGCATACATATATTACACAGGGAGTCTGTACAGACCACACATATAATAATACCAGGTGAATGATAACTATACTTGCAGTGTGTGCATACATATATTACACAGGAGTCTGTACAGACCACACATATAATAATACCAGGTGAATGATAACTATACTTGCAGTGTGTGCATACATATATTACACAGGAGTCTGTACAGAGCAGACATATAATAATACCAGGTGAATGATAACTATACTTGCAGTGTATGCATACATATATTACACAGGAGTCTGTACAGAGCAGACATATAATAATACCAGGTGAATGATAACTATACTTGCAGTGTGTGCATACATATATTACACAGGAGTCTGTACAGAGCAGACATATAATAATACCAGGTGAATGATAACTATACATGCAGTGTGTGCATACATATATTACACAGGAGTCTGTACAGAGCAGACATATAATAATACCAGGTGAATGATAACTATACGTGCAGTGTGTGCATACATATATTACACAGGAGTCTGTACAGACCACACATATAATAATACCAGGTGAATGATAACTATACTTGCAGTGTGTGCATACATATATTACACAGGAGTCTGTACAGAGAAGACATATAATAATACCAGGTGAATGATAACTATACTTGCAGTGTGTGCATACATATATTACACAGGAGTCTGTACAGAGCAGACATATAATAATACCAGGTGAATGATAACTATACTTGCAGTGTGTGCATACATATATTACACAGGAGTCTGTACAGAGCAGACATATAATAATACCAGGTGAATGATAACTATACTTGCAGTGTGTGCATACATATATTACACAGGAGTCTGTACAGAGCAGACATATAATAATACCAGGTGAATGATAACTATACTTGCAGTGTGTGCATACATATATTACACAGGAGTCTGTACAGAGCAGACATATAATAATACCAGGTGAATGATAACTATACTTGCAGTGTGTACATACGTATATTACACAGGAGTCTGTACAGAGCAAACATATAATAATACCAGGTGAATGATAACTATACTTGCAATGTGTGCGTACATATATTACACAGGAGTCTGTACAGAGCAGACATATAATAATACCAGGTGAATGATAACTATACTTGCAGTGTGTGCATACATATATTACACAGGAGTCTGTACAGAGCAGACATATAATAATACCTTGTGAATAATAACTATACTTGCAGTGTGTGCATACATATATTACACAGGAGTCTGTACAGAGCAGACATATAATAATACCAGGTGAATGATAACTATACATGCAGTGTGTGCATACATATATTACACAGGAGTCTGTACAGAGCAGACATATAATAATACCAGGTGAATGATAACTATACATGCAGTGTGTGCATACATATATTACACAGGAGTCTGTACAGAGCAGACATATAATAATACCAGGTGAATGATAACTATACGTGCAGTGTGTGCATACATATATTACACAGGAGTCTGTACAGAGAAGACATATAATAATACCAGGTGAATGATAACTATACTTGCAGTGTGTGCATACATATATTACACAGGAGTCTGTACAGAGCAGACATATAATAATACCAGGTGAATGATAACTATACATGCAGTGTGTGCATACATATATTACACAGGGAGTCTGTACAGACCACACATATAATAATACCAGGTGAATGATAACTATACTTGCAGTGTGTGCATACATATATTACACAGGAGTCTGTACAGACCACACATATAATAATACCAGGTGAATGATAACTATACTTGCAGTGTGTGCATACATATATTACACAGGAGTCTGTACAGAGCAGACATATAATAATACCAGGTGAATGATAACTATACTTGCAGTGTATGCATACATATATTACACAGGAGTCTGTACAGAGCAGACATATAATAATACCAGGTGAATGATAACTATACTTGCAGTGTGTGCATACATATATTACACAGGAGTCTGTACAGAGCAGACATATAATAATACCAGGTGAATGATAACTATACATGCAGTGTGTGCATACATATATTACACAGGAGTCTGTACAGAGCAGACATATAATAATACCAGGTGAATGATAACTATACGTGCAGTGTGTGCATACATATATTACACAGGAGTCTGTACAGACCACACATATAATAATACCAGGTGAATGATAACTATACTTGCAGTGTGTGCATACATATATTACACAGGAGTCTGTACAGAGAAGACATATAATAATACCAGGTGAATGATAACTATACTTGCAGTGTGTGCATACATATATTACACAGGAGTCTGTACAGAGCAGACATATAATAATACCAGGTGAATGATAACTATACTTGCAGTGTGTGCGTACATATATTACACAGGAGTCTGTACAGAGCAGACATATAATAATACCAGGTGAATGATAACTATACTTGCAATGTGTGCATACATATATTACACAGGAGTCTGTACAGAGCAGACATATAATAATACCAGGTGAATGATAACTATACTTGCAGTGTGTGCATACATATATTACACAGGAGTCTGTACAGAGCAGACATATAATAATACCAGGTGAATGATAACTATACTTGCAGTGTGTGCATACATATATTACACAGGAGTCTGTACAGAGCAGACATATAATAATACCAGGTGAATGATAACTATACTTGCAGTGTGTGCATACATATATTACACAGGAGTCTGTACAGAGCAGACATATAATAATACCAGGTGAATGATAACTATACTTGCAGTGTGTACATACGTATATTACACAGGAGTCTGTACAGAGCAGACATATAATAATACCAGGTGAATGATAACTATACTTGCAATGTGTGCGTACATATATTACACAGGAGTCTGTACAGAGCAGACATATAATAATACCAGGTGAATGATAACTATACTTGCAGTGTGTGCATACATATATTACACAGGAGTCTGTACAGAGCAGACATATAATAATACCTTGTGAATAATAACTATACTTGCAGTGTGTGCATACATATATTACACAGGAGTCTGTACAGACCACACATATAATAATACCAGGTGAATGATAACTATCCTTGCAATGTGTGCATACATATATTACACAGGAGTCTGTACAGAGCAGACATATAATAATACCAGGTGAATGATAACTATACTTGCAGTGTGTGCATACATATATTACACAGGAGTCTGTACAGAGCAGACATATAATAATACCAGGTGAATGATAACTATACTTGCAATGTGTGCATACATATATTACACAGGAGTCTATACAGAGCAGACATATAATAATACCAGGTGAATGATATCTATACTTGCAGTGTGTGCATACATATATTACACAGGAGCCTGTATAGAGCAGACATATAATAATACCAGGTGAATGATAACTATACTTGCAGTGTGTGCATACATATATTACACAGGAGTCTGTACAGACCACACATATAATAATACCAGGTGAATGATAACTATACCTGCAATGTGTGCATACATATATTACACAGGAGTCTGTACAGAACAGACATGTAATAATACCAGGTGAATGATAACTATACTTGCAGTGTGTGCATACATATATTACACAGGAGCCTGTACAGAGCAGACATATAATAATACCAGGTGAATGATGACTATGTTGATGTTAGATCTATTAACCCCTTGGCGACACAGGACGGACTAGGTCCGTCCTGTGTGCCGAGGCGTTAGTGACACAGGACGGACCTAGTCCGTCCTGTGTCAAAACGAGCACTGAAAGCGGAGTTTTTCCGCTTTCAGTGCTCTAAGGGCATTGTAACGATGCTTCCGTGTGGAAGCATCGTACAATGCTAAAAAAAATGCCCGTCGGCATTTCGATCGCTCCGGAGAGCGATCGAAATGCCGGTTTTAAAGGCACAGTGCCTTTAAAACGCGGGCATTTAAAAAATGAGCATAGGAAGCGAATCTTTCGCTTCCTATGCTCAGAAAGTGTTTCTGATTGCCTCGCAAGTCGAGGCAATCAGAAACACAAAAAAAAAATGCACGATCTTGGTCACTAAGTGACCAAGATGGCGCTGCCCTTCTAAGGGCAAGAGCACAGGAGGCAGGAAGTACCTGCTTCCTGTGCTCTCTGGCTGTCACACGATTGCCTCTTCACAGAGGCAATCAGTGACTGCCAGGCACACTGACAGGCAGTGGGGATGCTCTCCTGAACATCCCCACTGACTGGTCAGATCAATATTAACTCTATATTGATCTGACCAGTTATGATCTGTCTCCCTCTCCTCACATTTTTTTTAGTGAGGGAGAGAGACAGATCAAAGTTCTAAAAGTAAGTAAAAGTTAAAAAAAACAATAAATACACAACACACAAATAATAAAACAATAAAAAAAAATTTATTAAAGCAATTCCCTGCGTTTAACCCCTTCCCTGCCACTGATCTTGCATAAGCAGTGATCGTGCACATCAGCGCATTTATTTTTGCCGTTTGTGCATTTTTTAGGGGTTAATTTTTTTGTACTGTAATTTATTACAGTACTAAAAAGGCTATTCTAAGAGTTATTAACCCCTTATTTGCCGTCGATCACTGCTTACGCAATGATATTGACGCCAAAGCAATTTTTATCTGTCTGCATATTTTTTTTTTTTTTTTACACATACCCGCTAGGGGATTACATGTAAAGTAAAAATATTTGAGTTTTTTTTTTTTAAGCTGCCTGAGCGCATAGCGATCAGTAACAGCGAATTAGTGGCAAAGGCGGTTTGGTGATTTCTCAATTAAGCTCACCATTCGCCCTGGTCAGATCAAAATTGGTCGGATCAATATTCACAAATATTGATCTGCCTCCCTCTCCTCACTTACATTTTTGTGACGGAAAGAGACAGATCAGTATTAGTGATATAAAATAACATTTTATAAAATTAGCAGGTTTTATGAAAGTCTTTCACTGTGTATTAACCCCTTCCCTGCCATTCATCACTGTGTAAGCAGTAATCCTGCACAGCAACAGTATGTTTTGCTGTCTGCACTGTTTTATGGATTAATTTATTTGTACTGTAATGTATTACAGTACTAGATAGGCTCTTCTAAGAGCTATTAACCCCTTCTTTGCTCGAGATCACTGCTTACGCACTGATTCTGAGGCCGCGGACTCAGGGTTCGATTTTGACCCTATTCAGCTTTCTGATACATCATCTAGCGATGTATCGGTGGCTGCTGAGCCCTTGCCACAAGTAGTGATGGGGGTCTACCGATAAAAAAATATATGGTTTGGTGGGGGTAAATTACATTGGCTGGCTTCAAAGATATATCCCATAAAGGACACGGACGCAGGTTGACTACATGTCAAAATTCCAAGTTGGAATTTTGAGATGCGCATCTCACAAATGTTGCCTTCTAGCCAAAAACAAACCAACAAACCTATGCATGGGTGCTATCCCTGTACTCGGGAGATGTTGCTGAACACATATTGGGTTGTTGTTTGGCAGTGACATATACCAGAATCTGTGAATTCATGCCTGAAGTACAATGCATGTGGGAAAAAAAACTCCCAAAAAAGTACTACCACAAACTTTTACAAAGGCTGGTGGTAGAATTAGTACCTATACAGTATTAAAATACCACCATTTGAAATACCTTAGGATGTCTATTTTCCAAAAATATATGGTTTGATGGGGTAAAATTCATTGGACGGCTTCAAAAATGTTCCAAATGGAACATGGGCGCAGGCTGACTACATGTCAAAATTCCAGGTTGGAATTGCGCACCCCCTAAATGTGGAATTTTAGACCCAATACAAACCAACAAACCTATGCATGGGGGGTATCCCTGTACTCAGGAGATGTTGCTGAACACATATTGAGGTGTTGGTTGGCAGTGGCAAATACCAGAATCTGAAAATTCCTGCCTGAACTACAATGTGTGTGGGGAAAAAATGCCATCCCATCCCTTTGACATAGGTTGGTGGTAGAATTAGCACTTGGAAAGTGTTAAAATACCACAATTTTAAATACCCTAGGATGTCTAGTTTTCCAAAATATATGGTTTTATGGGGTAAAATACTTTGACAGGCTTCAAAAGTGTCCCAAATGGAACATGGGCGCAGGCTGACTACATGTCAAAATTCCAAGTTGGAAATGCACCCCCCCCTAAACGTGGCCTTTTAGCCCCCAAATAATCTAACTAACCTACACATGGGTGGTATCCCTGTACTCAGGAGATGTTGCTAAACACATATTAAGGTGTTGTTTGGCACTGACACATAATAGGATCTGTGAATTCATGCCCGATGTACAATGAATGTGAAAAACAAATTACTATCCATAACATTGACATAGGCTGGTGGTAGAATTAGTGCATGAAAAGTGTTAAAATACTACCATTTGAAATACCCTAGGGTGTCTAGTTTTCAAAAATATATGGTTTTGTGGGGTAGAATACACTTTTTGGCTTCAAAAATGTCCCAAATGGGACATGGGCGCAGGTTTTCTGCACGTCAGAATTCCAAGTTGGAAAACCAAAAAGCGCACCTCTCAAATGTGGCCTTTTAACCCCCAAATAACCTAACCAACCTATACATGGGTGGTATCCCTGTACTCAGGAGATGTTGCTGAACACATATTGAGGTGTTGTTTGGCACTGACATATAACAGGATCTGTGAATTCATGCCCAAAGTACTATGTATGTGAAAAAAAATTACTATCCATAACATTGACATAGGCTGGTAGTATAATTAGTGCATGGAAAGTGTTAAAATACTACCATTTGAAATACCCTAGGGTGTCTAGTTTTCAAAAATATATGGTTTTGTGGGATAGAATACACTTTTTGGCTTCAAAAATGTCCCAAATGGGACATGGGCGCAGGTTTTCTGCACGTCAGAATTCCAAGTTGGAAAACCAAAAAGCGCACCTCTCAAATGTGGCCTTTTAACCCCCAAATAACCTAACCAACCTATACATGGGTGGTATCCCTGTACTCAGGAGATGTTGCTGAACACATATTGAGGTGTTGTTTGGCACTGACATATAACAGGATCTGTGAATTCATGCCCAAAGTTCAATGTATGTGAAAAAAAATTACTACCCAAAACATTGACATAGGCTGGTAGTATAATTAGTGCATGGAAAGTGTTAAAATACTACCATTTGAAATACCCTAGGGTGTCTAGTTTAAAAAAATATATGGTTTTGTGGGGTAGAATACACTTTCTGGCTTCAAAAATGTCCCAAATGGGACATGGGCACAAGTTTTCTGCATGTCAGAATTCCAAGTTGGAAAACCAAAAGGCGCACCCCCTAAATGTGGCCTTTTAGCCCCAAAACAAACCAACAAACCTATGCATGGGTGGTATCCCTGTACTCAGGAGATGTTGCTGAACACATATTGAGGTGTTATTTGGAAATACCCCTTCACATTTTAAGGTAATGTTTACCTAAATTGCAATATATGTGAAAAATTAAAAAAAAAGATTTTTTGCTGCAAACTTTGGCATAGATTGGTGGTAAAATGGCTACATGAAATGTGTCAAAATACCCCAAGTTAAATGCCCTGAGTTGTCTAGTTTTCAAAAATATGTACATGTTGGGGGTCATTCATGGATTTAGTACAGAAATCAGTGTTACAATGTCACTATCGCTAATTTTGAAAGAAGGGATTTTAAAATAGCTTTGCACCACTTATAGTTCTGGCCCTGTAACATGAATAAAAAAGCACAAAAACATAAAAACATGGGCTATTTCTGAACTCAGGACATATATTAGAAACTTTTTAGCAGTGTTTTTTTGTTGTCTCTTGTACATGAGTATACGATTTTTCAAATAAAAGTCATAAAAAAATAATTTTTTCAATTTTTTTGCCATATTTTATTATTTTTTTTACATCAAATTATATGCTATTATCAAAATAATGGTATCAAAAGAAAGCCCTTCTTATGACGATAAAAACGATATATAGTTTGTGCGGGTACACTAAATGAGACAGAAATAAATTACAGCAAAACACAAACTGCTCAGAAATGTTAAAACAGCCCATGTCACCAAGCGTCGGACAAGCCAAAAAAGTCATGTCACTAAGGGGTTAAGGTAGCCAGGCCCGGGCATTTAAGACTGAGCAGCCCATCCCGTCATTGATTCTCCAAACATTGTTTTACGGCTGATTTGTTTGATTTTACCTATCTTTTAATTCGTTTAAAGGTATACTATAGTGCTAGGAATACAAAGTGGTTAATAAACCCTTTATTCACTATCCCGATTCCAGCACCTATCTCCCTCGGTGCTCCACCTCCTACGAGGCGGAAGATGTAATGCACATTAGGCCGTCCCAACAGGATAGTATTAATTCAATGCTTTCCTATGGGGATTTCACTGAAGCTGGATGTCCTGATGCAGAGCATGAGAACATCCAGTGCCAGTTAGGTGAGCAAAGGTGCCGAGCCACAAAGACATTACAGGTTTAATACACTCCTAGTGTGTCTTTCTCACAGCTACAGCTATAAACAATTTAAACATCGTTATATCTCAAATGACTCTCCTAGAGGGTATTCGATTGCCGCAGTGCTGTATTTTTCCACCAAAGCGTACTACCCACCTAACACATCTCTATGGAAGTATTGGATTGGCTGAGATCATTAAGAATGATGATTTCAGCCAAGAAAACCAACGCCATGGGATGTAAAGCAAGTAATACTTAAAGTTTTAACCCTAGCAGGGGGAAGACACCTACATAGGTAAGGGATATATGCCAGGATTTTGCCCCCCAATATGCCATTTAATATGCCAGGATATTGCCCCTCAATATGCCAGGAGTTTGCCCCCCAATATGCCATTTAATATGCCAGTATTTTGCTCTCAATATGCCAGGAGTTTGCCCCCCAATATGCAATTTAATATGCCAGGATATTGCCCCCAATATGTCATTTAATATTACAGGATTTTGCTCTCAATATGCCAGGATTTTGCCCCCAATATGCCATGTAATATGCCAGGATATTGCCCCCAATATGTCATTTAATATTCCAGGATTTTGCTCTCAATATGCCAGGATTTTGCCCCCAATATGCCATGTAATATGCCAGGATATTGCCCCCAATATGCCATGTAAAATGCCAGGATATTGCCCCTTAGTATGCTCGTTATTCCCTGTGCCTGTGGTATGTGTTAGTATGGAGGATGCTATAGGTGTATATACTGTATATATGTCAGGTTTATTCCCTGTGCCTGTGGTATGTGTTAGTATGGAGGATGCTATAGGTGTATATACTGTATATGTCAGGTTTATTCCCTGTGCCTGTGGTATGTGTTAGTATGGAGGATGCTATAGGTGTATATACTGTATATATGTCAGGTGTATTCCCTGTGCCTGTGGTATGTGTTAGTATGGAGGATGCTATAGGTGTATATACTGTATATGTCAGGTTTATTCCCTGTGCCTGTGGTATGTGTTAGTATGGAGGATGCTATAGGTGTATATACTGTATATATGTCAGGTGTATTCCCTGTGCCTGTGGTATGTGTTAGTATGGAGGATGCTATAGGTGTATATACTGTATATATGTCAGGTGTATTCCCTGTGCCTGTGGTATGTGTTAGTATGGAGGATGCTATAGGTGTATATACTGTATATGTCAGGTTTATTCCCTGTGCCTGTGGTATGTGTTAGTATGGAGGATGCTATAGGTGTATATACTATATATATGTCAGGTGTATTCCCTGTGCCTGTGGTATGTGTTAGTATGGAGGATGCTATAGGTGTATATACTGTATATATGTCAGGTGTATTCCCTGTGCCTGTGGTATGTGTTAGTATGGAGGATGCTATAGGTGTATATACTGTATATATGTCAGGTGTATTCCCTGTGCCTGTGGTATGTGTTAGTATGGAGGATGCTATAGGTGTATATACTGTATATGTCAGGTTTATTCCCTGTGCCTGTGGTATGTGTTAGTATGGAGGATGCTATAGGTGTATATACTGTATATATGTCAGGTGTATTCCCTGTGCCTGTGGTATGTGTTAGTATGGAGGATGCTATAGGTGTATATACTGTATATATGTCAGGTGTATTCCCTGTGCCTGTGGTATGTGTTAGTATGGAGGATGCTATAGGTGTATATACTGTATATATGTCAGGTGTATTCATGGAACCTGTTGTTCTCCTGTTCTAGGTAATGCGCATTGGTCTGATCATACACAAAACCCGGACACATGGATTCCAAGTTCTGTCTGGATCGGCAGGTTTTCTGCTGTCTGGATACTCTGTAGGTAAGATGCCCAGGAGCCCCTCAGTCTGCCTGAGCGTAGTGGGCAGGACACTCTTATATGCTTCATTTGTCAGGTTCCTTGGCACTGTGTAACCGCAGAGAGTATCTCGGTGTAGTGATACGGCACTGTGTAACCGCAGAGAGTATCTCGGTGTAGTGATACGGCACAGTGTAACCGCAGAGAGTATCTCGGTGTAGTGATACGGCACTGTGTAACCGCAGAGAGTATCTCAGTGTAGTGATACGGCACAGTGTAACCGCAGAGAGTATCTCAGTGTAGTGATACGGCACAGTGTAACCGCAGAGAGTATCTCAGTGTAGTGATACGGCACTGTGTAACCGCAGAGAGTATCTCAGTGTAGTGATACGGCACAGTGTAACCGCAGAGAGTATCTCAGTGTAGTGATACGGCACTGTGTAACCGCAGAGAGTATCTCGGTGTAGTGATACAGCACAGTGTAACCGCAGAGAGTATCTCAGTGTAGTGATACGGCACTGTGTAACCGCAGAGAGTATCTCGGTGTAGTGATACGGCACTGTGTAACCGCAGAGAGTATCTCAGTGTAGTGATACGGCACTGTGTAACCGCAGAGAGTATCTCGGTGTAGTGATACGGCACAGTGTAACCGCAGAGAGTATCTCAGTGTAGTGATACGGCACAGTGTAACCGCAGAGAGTATCTCAGTGTAGTGATACGGCACTGTGTAACCGCAGAGAGTATCTCAGTGTAGTGATACAGCACAGTGTAACCGCAGAGAGTATCTCGGTGTAGTGATACGGCACAGTGTAACCGCAGAGAGTATCTCAGTGTAGTGATACAGCACAGTGTAACCGCAGAGAGTATCTCGGTGTAGTGATACGGCACAGTGTAACCGCAGAGAGTATCTCAGTGTAGTGATACGGCACAGTGTAACCGCAGAGAGTATCTCAGTGTAGTGATACGGCACTGTGTAACCGCAGAGAGTATCTCAGTGTAGTGATACGGCACTGTGTAACCGCAGAGAGTATCTCGGTGTAGTGATACGGCACTGTGTAACCGCAGAGAGTATCTCAGTGTAGTGATACGGCACAATGTAACCGCAGAGAGTATCTCAGTGTAGTGATACGGCACTGTGTAACCGCAGAGAGTATCTCAGTGTAGTGATACGGCACAGTGTAACCGAAGAGAGTATCTCAGTGTAGTGATACGGCACAGTGTAACCGCAGAGAGTATCTCGGTGTAGTGATACGGCACAGTGTAACCGCAGAGAGTATCTCGGTGTAGTGATACGGCACAGTGTAACCGCAGAGAGTATCTCAGTGTAGTGATACGGCACAGTGTAACCGAAGAGAGTATCTCAGTGTAGTGATACGGCACAGTGTAACCGCAGAGAGTATCTCGGTGTAGTGATACGGCACAGTGTAACCGCAGAGAGTATCTCGGTGTAGTGATACGGCACAGTGTAACCGCAGAGAGTATCTCAGTGTAGTGATACGGCACTGTGTAACCGCAGAGAGTATCTCAGTGTAGTGATACGGCACAGTGTAACCGCAGAGAGTATCTCGGTGTAGTGATACGGCACAGTGTAACCGCAGAGTATCTCAGTGTAGTGATACGGCACTGTGTAACCGCAGAGAGTATCTCAGTGTAGTGATACGGCACAATGTAACCGCAGAGAGTATCTCGGTGTAGTGATACGGCACAATGTAACCGCAGAGAGTATCTCGGTGTAGTGATACGGCACAGTGTAACCGCAGAGAGTATCTCAGTGTAGTGATACGGCACAGTGTAACCGCAGAGAGTATCTCAGTGTAGTGATACGGCACTGTGTAACCGCAGAGAGTATCTCAGTGTAGTGATACGGCACTGTGTAACCGCAGAGAGTATCTCGGTGTAGTGATACGGCACAGTGTAACCGCAGAGAGTATCTCAGTGTAGTGATACGGCACAGTGTAACAGCAGAGAGTATCTCAGTGTAGTGATACGGCACAATGTAACCGCAGAGAGTATCTCGGTGTAGTGATACGGCACAGTGTAACCGCAGAGAGTATCTCGGTGTAGTGATACGGCACAGTGTAACCGCAGAGAGTATCTCAGTGTAGTGATACGGCACAGTGTAACCGCAGAGAGTATCTCAGTGTAGTGATACGGCACTGTGTAACCGCAGAGAGTATCTCAGTGTAGTGATACGGCACTGTGTAACCGCAGAGAGTATCTCAGTGTAGTGATACGGCACAGTGTAACCGCAGAGAGTATCTCGGTGTAGTGATACGGCACAGTGTAACCGCAGAGAGTATCTCAGTGTAGTGATACGGCACAGTGTAACCGCAGAGAGTATCTCAGTGTAGTGATACGGCACAATGTAACCGCAGAGAGTATCTCAGTGTAGTGATACGGCACAGTGTAACCGCAGAGAGTATCTCGGTGTAGTGATACGGCACTGTGTAACCGCAGAGAGTATCTCGGTGTAGTGATACGGCACTGTGTAACCGCAGAGAGTATCTCTGTGTAGTGATACGGCACTGTGTAACCGCAGAGAGTATCTCAGTGTAGTGATACGGCACAGTGTAACCGCAGAGAGTATCTCGGTGTAGTGATACGGCACAGTGTAACCGCAGAGAGTATCTCAGTGTAGTGATACGGCACAGTGTAACCGCAGAGAGTATCTCGGTGTAGTGATACGGCACAGTGTAACCGCAGAGAGTATCTCAGTGTAGTGATACGGCACTGTGTAACCGCAGAGAGTATCTCTGTGTAGTGATACGGCACTGTGTAACCGCAGAGAGTATCTCAGTGTAGTGATACGGCACAGTGTAACCGCAGAGAGTATCTCGGTGTAGTGATACGGCACAGTGTAACCGCAGAGAGTATCTCAGTGTAGTGATACGGCACTGTGTAACCGCAGAGAGTATCTCAGTGTAGTGATACGGCACAGTGTAACTGCAGAGAGTATCTCGGTGTAGTGATACGGCACAGTGTAACCGCAGAGAGTATCTCAGTGTAGTGATACGGCACAGTGTAACCGCAGAGAGTATCTCAGTGTAGTGATACGGCACTGTGTAACCGCAGAGAGTATCTCAGTGTAGTGATACGGCACAGTGTAACTGCAGAGAGTATCTCGGTGTAGTGATACGGCACAGTGTAACCGCAGAGAGTATCTCAGTGTAGTGATACGGCACAGTGTAACCGCAGAGAGTATCTCAGTGTAGTGATACGGCACAGTGTAACCGCAGAGAGTATCTCAGTGTAGTGATACGGCACAGTGTAACCGCAGAGAGTATCTCGGTGTAGTGATACGGCACAGTGTAACCGCAGAGAGTATCTCAGTGTAGTGATACGGCACAGTGTAACCGCAGAGAGTATCTCAGTGTAGTGATACGGCACAGTGTAACCGCAGAGAGTATCTCGGTGTAGTGATACGGCACAGTGTAACCGCAGAGAGTATCTCAGTGTAGTGATACGGCACAGTGTAACCGCAGAGAGTATCTCAGTGTAGTGATACGGCACAGTGTAACCGCAGAGAGTATCTCAGTGTAGTGATACGGCACAGTGTAACCGCAGAGAGTATCTCAGTGTAGTGATACGGCACTGTGTAACCGCAGAGAGTATCTCGGTGTAGTGATACGGCACAGTGTAACCGCAGAGAGTATCTCAGTGTAGTGATACGGCACAGTGTAACCGCAGAGAGTATCTCGGTGTAGTGATACGGCACAGTGTAACCGCAGAGAGTATCTCAGTGTAGTGATACGGCACAGTGTAACCGCAGAGAGTATCTCAGTGTAGTGATACGGCACTGTGTAACCGCAGAGAGTATCTCAGTGTAGTGATACGGCACAGTGTAACCGCAGAGAGTATCTCAGTGTAGTGATACGGCACAGTGTAACCGCAGAGAGTATCTCAGTGTAGTGATACGGCACAGTGTAACCGCAGAGAGTATCTCAGTGTAGTGATACGGCACTGTGTAACCGCAGAGAGTATCTCAGTGTAGTGATACGGCACAGTGTAACCGCAGAGAGTATCTCAGTGTAGTGATACGGCACTGTGTAACCGCAGAGAGTATCTCAGTGTAGTGATACGGCACTGTGTAACCGCAGAGAGTATCTCGGTGTAGTGATACGGCACTGTGTAACCGCAGAGAGTATCTCGGTGTAGTGATACGGCACAGTGTAACCGCAGAGAGTATCTCAGTGTAGTGATACGGCACAGTGTAACCGCAGAGAGTATCTCGGTGTAGTGATACGGCACAGTGTAACCGCAGAGAGTATCTCGGTGTAGTGATACGGCACTGTGTAACCGCAGAGAGTATCTCGGTGTAGTGATACGGCACAGTGTAACCGCAGAGAGTATCTCAGTGTAGTGATACAGCACAGTGTAACCGCAGAGAGTATCTCAGTGTAGTGATACGGCACAGTGTAACCGCAGAGAGTATCTCAGTGTAGTGATACGGCACAGTGTAACCGCAGAGAGTATCTCAGTGTAGTGATACGGCACTGTGTAACCGCAGAGAGTATCTCAGTGTAGTGATACGGCACTGTGTAACCGCAGAGAGTATCTCGGTGTAGTGATACGGCACTGTGTAACCGCAGAGAGTATCTCAGTGTAGTGATACGGCACAGTGTAACCGCAGAGAGTATCTCGGTGTAGTGATACGGCACAGTGTAACCGCAGAGTATCTCAGTGTAGTGATACGGCACTGTGTAACCGCAGAGAGTATCTCAGTGTAGTGATACGGCACAGTGTAACTGCAGAGAGTATCTCGGTGTAGTGATACGGCACAGTGTAACCGCAGAGAGTATCTCAGTGTAGTGATACGGCACAGAGTAACCGCAGAGAGTATCTCGGTGTAGTGATACGGCACAGTGTAACCGCAGAGAGTATCTCAGTGTAGTGATACGGCACAGTGTAACCGCAGAGAGTATCTCGGTGTAGTGATACGGCACAGTGTAACCGCAGAGAGTATCTCAGTGTAGTGATACGGCACAATGTAACCGCAGAGAGTATCTCGGTGTAGTGATACGGCACAATGTAACCGCAGAGAGTATCTCGGTGTAGTGATACGGCACAGTGTAACCGCAGAGAGTATCTCAGTGTAGTGATACGGCACAGTGTAACCGCAGAGAGTATCTCAGTGTAGTGATACGGCACTGTGTAACCGCAGAGAGTATCTCAGTGTAGTGATACAGCACAGTGTAACCGCAGAGAGTATCTCGGTGTAGTGATACGGCACTGTGTAACCGCAGAGAGTATCTCGGTGTAGTGATACGGCACTGTGTAACCGCAGAGAGTATCTCAGTGTAGTGATACGGCACAGTGTAACCGCAGAGAGTATCTCAGTGTAGTGATACGGCACTGTGTAACCGCAGAGAGTATCTCAGTGTAGTGATACGGCACAGTGTAACCGCAGAGAGTATCTCAGTGTAGTGATACAGCACAGTGTAACCGCAGAGAGTATCTCAGTGTAGTGATACGGCACAGTGTAACCGCAGAGAGTATCTCAGTGTAGTGATACGGCACAGTGTAACCGCAGAGAGTATCTCAGTGTAGTGATACGGCACTGTGTAACCGCAGAGAGTATCTCGGTGTAGTGATACGGCACTGTGTAACCGCAGAGAGTATCTCGGTGTAGTGATAGGGCACAGTGTAACCGCAGAGAGTATCTCAGTGTAGTGATACGGCACAGTGTAACCGCAGAGAGTATCTCAGTGTAGTGATACGGCACAGTGTAACCGCAGAGAGTATCTCGGTGTAGTGATACGGCACAGTGTAACCGCAGAGAGTATCTCGGTGTAGTGATACGGCACTGTGTAACCGCAGAGAGTATCTCAGTGTAGTGATACGGCACAGTGTAACCGCAGAGAGTATCTCAGTGTAGCGATACGGCACTGTGTAACTGCAGAGAGTATCTCAGTGTAGTGATACGGCACAGTGTAACCGCAGAGAGTATCTCGGTGTAGTGATACGGCACAGTGTAACCGCAGAGAGTATCTCAGTGTAGTGATACAGCACAGTGTAACCGCAGAGAGTATCTCGGTGTAGTGATACGGCACAGTGTAACCGCAGAGAGTATCTCGGTGTAGTGATACGGCACAGTGTAACCGCAGAGAGTATCTCAGTGTAGTGATACGGCACAGTGTAACCGCAGAGAGTATCTCAGTGTAGTGATACGGCACTGTGTAACCGCAGAGAGTATCTCAGTGTAGTGATACGGCACTGTGTAACCGCAGAGAGTATCTCAGTGTAGTGATACGGCACAGTGTAACCGCAGAGAGTATCTCAGTGTAGTGATACGGCACAGTGTAACCGCAGAGAGTATCTCGGTGTAGTGATACGGCACAATGTAACCGCAGAGAGTATCTCAGTGTAGTGATACGGCACAGTGTAACCGCAGAGAGTATCTCAGTGTAGTGATACGGCACAGTGTAACCGCAGAGAGTATCTCAGTGTAGTGATACGGCACTGTGTAACCCCAGAGAGTATCTCAGTGTAGTGATACGGCACAGTGTAACCGCAGAGAGTATCTCAGTGTAGTGATACGGCACAGTGTAACCGCAGAGAGTATCTCAGTGTAGTGATACAGCACAGTGTAACCGCAGAGAGTATCTCGGTGTAGTGATACGGCACTGTGTAACCCCAGAGAGTATCTCGGTGTAGTGATACGGCACAGTGTAACCGCAGAGAGTATCTCAGTGTAGTGATACGGCACAATGTAACCGCAGAGAGTATCTCAGTGTAGTGATACGGCACAGTGTAACCGCAGAGAGTATCTCAGTGTAGTGATACGGCACAGTGTAACCGCAGAGAGTATCTCGGTGTAGTGATACGGCACTGTGTAACCGCAGAGAGTATCTCGGTGTAGTGATACGGCACAGTGTAACCGCAGAGAGTATCTCCGTGTAGTGATACGGCACAGTGTAACCGCAGAGAGTATCTCAGTGTAGTGATACGGCACTGTGTAACCGCAGAGAGTATCTCCGTGTAGTGATACGGCACTGTGTAACCGCAGAGAGTATCTCAGTGTAGTGATACGGCACAGTGTAACCGCAGAGAGTATCTCAGTGTAGTGATACGGCACAGTGTAACCGCAGAGAGTATCTCAGTGTAGTGATACGGCACAGTGTAACCGCAGAGAGTATCTCAGTGTAGTGATACGGCACAGTGTAACCGCAGAGAGTATCTCAGTGTAGTGATACGGCACAGTGTAACCGCAGAGAGTATCTCAGTGTAGTGATACGGCACAGTGTAACCGCAGAGAGTATCTCGGTGTAGTGATACGGCACAGTGTAACCGCAGAGAGTATCTCGGTGTAGTGATACGGCACAGTGTAACCGCAGAGAGTATCTCGTGTAGTGATACGGCACAGTGTAACCGCAGAGAGTATCTCGGTGTAGTGATACGGCACAGTGTAACCGCAGAGAGTATCTCAGTGTAGTGATACGGCACAGTGTAACCGCAGAGAGTATCTCAGTGTAGTGATACGGCACAGTGTAACCGCAGAGAGTATCTCGGTGTAGTGATACGGCACAGTGTAACCGCAGAGAGTATCTCGGTGTAGTGATACGGCACAGTGTAACCGCAGAGAGTATCTCGGTGTAGTGATACGGCACAGTGTGACCGCAGAGAGTATCTCGGTGTAGTGATACGGCACAGTGTAACCGCAGAGAGTATCTCAGTGTAGTGATACGGCACAGTGTAACCGCAGAGAGTATCTCAGTGTAGTGATACGGCACAGTGTAACCGCAGAGAGTATCTCGGTGTAGTGATACGGCACTGTGTAACCGCAGAGAGTATCTCAGTGTAGTGATACGGCACTGTGTAACCGCAGAGAGTATCTCAGTGTAGTGATACGGCACAGTGTGACCGCAGAGAGTATCTCAGTGTAGTGATACGGCACAGTGTAACCGCAGAGAGTATCTCAGTGTAGTGATACGGCACAGTGTAACCGCAGAGAGTATCTCGGTGTAGTGATACAGCACAGTGTAACCGCAGAGAGTATCTCAGTGTAGTGATACAGCACAGTGTAACCGCAGAGAGTATCTCAGTGTAGTGATACGGCACAGTGTGACCGCAGAGAGTATCTCAGTGTAGTGATACGGCACAGTGTAACCGCAGAGAGTATCTCGGTGTAGTGATACGGCACAGTGTAACCGCAGAGAGTATCTCAGTGTAGTGATACGGCACAGTGTAACCGCAGAGAGTATCTCAGTGTAGTGATACGGCACAGTGTAACAGCAGAGAGTATCTCAGTGTAGTGATACAGCACAGTGTAACCGCAGAGAGTATCTCAGTGTAGTGATACGGCACTGTGTAACCGCAGAGAGTATCTCAGTGTAGTGATACGGCACTGTGTAACCGCAGAGAGTATCTCGGTGTAGTGATACGGCACAGTGTAACCGCAGAGAGTATCTCGGTGTAGTGATACGGCACTGTGTAACCGCAGAGAGTATCTCGGTGTAGTGATACGGCACTGTGTAACCGCAGAGAGTATCTCAGTGTAGTGATACGGCACAGTGTAACCGCAGAGAGTATCTCAGTGTAGTGATACAGCACTGTGTAACCGCAGAGAGTATCTCAGTGTAGTGATACGGCACTGTGTAACCGCAGAGAGTATCTCGGTGTAGTGATACGGCACAGTGTAACCGCAGAGAGTATCTCGGTGTAGTGATACGGCACAGTGTAACCGCAGAGAGTATCTCGGTGTAGTGATACGGCACAATGTAACCGCAGAGAGTATCTCAGTGTAGTGATACAGCACAGTGTAACCGCAGAGAGTATCTCAGTGTAGTGATACGGCACAGTGTAACCGCAGAGAGTATCTCAGTGTAGTGATACGGCACTGTGTAACCGCAGAGAGTATCTCAGTGTAGTGATACGGCACAGTGTAACCGCAGAGAGTATCTCAGTGTAGTGATACGGCACTGTGTAACCGCAGAGAGTATCTCGGTGTAGTGATACGGCACAGTGTAACCGCAGAGAGTATCTCAGTGTAGTGATACGGCACAGTGTAACCGCAGAGAGTATCTCAGTGTAGTGATACAGCACAGTGTAACCGCAGAGAGTATCTCTGTGTAGTGATACGGCACTGTGTAACCGCAGAGAGTATCTCGGTGTAGTGATACGGCACAGTGTAACCGCAGAGAGTATCTCAGTGTAGTGATACGGCACAGTGTAACCGCAGAGAGTATCTCGGTGTAGTGATACGGCACTGTGTAACCGCAGAGAGTATCTCGGTGTAGTGATACAGCACAGTGTAACCGCAGAGAGTATCTCAGTGTAGTGATACGGCACAATGTAACCGCAGAGAGTATCTCAGTGTAGTGATACGGCACAGTGTAACCGCAGAGAGTATCTCAGTGTAGTGATACGGCACAGTGTAACCGCAGAGAGTATCTCGGTGTAGTGATACGGCACTGTGTAACCGCAGAGAGTATCTCAGTGTAGTGATACGGCACTGTGTAACCGCAGAGAGTATCTCAGTGTAGTGATACGGCACAGTGTAACCGCAGAGAGTATCTCAGTGTAGTGATACGGCACTGTGTAACCGCAGAGAGTATCTCAGTGTAGTGATATGGGGGTCCCGCTCTGTGTAATATTTATGTGGGCTCAAGCTTTGTGTGGGGGTCGTCCTTTACTGACTAGCGGCTCTTGACATCAGGGGCCACAGAATGAAAATGCCAACAGCTGAGCTGGGTCTTTGTAGTTTACAAGCCTGAGATAAATGTCAGGTATTTGCAGCACTCTGACCAGTAAGAATTTACCCTGCAGATTGAATTTGGAAAATGCTTTTGCAGAAGTGTAACCTTCACCGCATGATGGATTTAGAAAACGCTTGTGAAATACTTTGCAGAGAAGGAATCCTGGGGCCCAGCTGCCCTGTATCATGTTATTATTATATTATTAAATGCTTTAACGAAAGAATACAAATACAGTACATTACTGAGCCATCTTTACTCCATATAGCTCTATCAGGGGCGGACATGCTGTTTAGAATCTTTGCTCTGTATAGCTCTATCAGGGGGCAGACAGGCTGTTTAGAATCTTTGCTCTGTATAGCTCAATCAGGGGGTGGCATGTTTTTTAGAATCTTTGCTCTGTATAGCTCTATCAGGGGGCAGACATGTTGTTTAGAATCTTTGCTCTGTATAGCTCTATCAGGGGGTGGCATGTTGTGTAGAATCTTGGGTCCGATCTTCACTCACCTTGGTTCAGATGAACAAATATCTGACCCAAGATTCTAAACAACATGTCCTCCCCTGATAGAGCTATACAGAGCAAAGATTCTAATCAACATGTCTGCCCCCCGAGAGAACGATATGGAGTAAAGATTCTAACCAACATGTCTGCCCCCTGAGAGAGCTATATGGAGTAAAGATTCTAACCAACACATCTGCCCCCTGAGAGAACTATATGGAGTAAAGATTCTAAACATGTCTGCCCCCTTAGAGAACTATATGGAGTAAAGATTCTAACCAACGTGTCTGCCCCCTGAGAGAACGATATGGAGTAAAGATTCTAACCAACATGTCTGCCCCCTGAGAGAACTATATGGAGTAAAGATTCTAACCAACACGTCTGCCCCCTGAGAGAACTATATGGAGTAAAGATTCTAACCAACATGTCTGCCCCCTGAGAGAGCTATATGGAGTAAAGATTCTAACTAACATGTCTGCCCCCTGAGAGAGCTATATGGAGTAAAGATTCTAACCAACATGTCTGCCCCCTGAGAGAACTATATGGAGTAAAGATTCTAACCAACATGTCTGCCCCCTGAGAGAACTATATGAAGTAAAGATTCTAACCAACATGTCTGCCCCCTGAGAGAGCTATATGGAGTAAAGATTCTAACCAACATGTCTGCCCCCTGATACAGCTATACAGAGCAAAGATTCTAATCAACATGTCTGCCCCCCGAGAGAACGATATGGAGTAAAGATTCTAACCAACATGTCTGCCCCCTGAGAGAGCTATATGGAGTAAAGATTCTAAACATGTCTGCCCCCTGAGAGAACTATATGGAGTAAAGATTCTAACCAACGTGTCTGCCCCCTGAGAGAACGATATGGAGTAAAGATTCTAACCAACATGTCTGCCCCCTGAGAGAACTATATGGAGTAAAGATTCTAACCAACACGTCTGCCCCCTGAGAGAACTATATGGAGTAAAGATTCTAACCAACATGTCTGCCCCCTGAGAGAGCTATATGGAGTAAAGATTCTAACCAACATGTCTGCCCCCTGAGAGAGCTATATGGAGTAAAGATTCTAACCAACATGTCTGCCCCCTGAGAGAACTATATGGAGTAAAGATTCTAACCAACATGTCTGCCCCCTGAGAGAACTATATGAAGTAAAGATTCTAACCAACATGTCTGCCCCCTGAGAGAGCTATATGGAGTAAAGATTCTAACCAACATATCTGCCCCCTGAGAGAACTATATGGAGTAAAGATTCTAACCAACATGTCCGCCCCCTGAGAGAACTATATGGAGTAAAGATTCTAACCAACATGTCCTCCCCCTGAGAGAGCTATATGGAGTAAAGATTCTAACAAACATGTCTGCCTCCTGAGAGAACAATATGGAGTAAAGATTCTAACCAACATGTCTGCCCCCTGAGAGAACTGTATGGAGTAAAGATTCTAACCAACATGTCTGCCCCCTGAGAGAACGATATGGAGTAAAGATTCTAACCAACATGTCTGCCCCCTGAGAGAACGATATGGAGTAAAGATTCTAACCAACATGTCTGCCCCGTGAGAGAACTATATGGAGAAAAGATTCTAACCAACATGTCTGCCCCCTGAGAGAACGATATGGAGTAAAGATTCTAACCAACATGTCTGCCCCCTGAGAGAACGATATGGAGTAAAGATTCTAACCAACATGTCTGCCCCGTGAGAGAACTATATGGAGTAAAGATTCTAACCAACATGTCTGCCCCCTGAGAGAACGATATGGAGTAAAGATTCGAAACAACATGTCTGCCCCCCGAGAGAACTATATGGAGTAAAGATTCTAACCAACATGTCTGCCCCCTGAGAGAACTATATGGAGTAAAGATTCTAAATAACATGTCTGCACCCTGAGAGAACTATATTGAGTAAAGATTCTAACCAACATGTCTGCCTCCTGAGAGAACTATATGGAGTAAAGATTCTAACCAACATGTCTGCCCCCTGAGAGAACTATATGGAGTAAAGATTCTAACCAACATGTCTGCCCCCTGAGAGAACGATATGGAGTAAAGATTCTAAACAACATGTCTGCCCCCCGAGAGAACTATATGGAGTAAAGATTCTAACCAACATGTCTGCCCCCTGAGAGAACTATATGGAGTAAAGATTCTAAATAACATGTCTGCACCCTGAGAGAACTATATTGAGTAAAGATTCTAACCAACATGTCTGCCTCCTGAGAGAACTATATGGAGTAAAGATTCTAACCAACATGTCTGCCCCCTGAGAGAACAATATGGAGTAAAGATTCTAACCAACATGTCTGCCTCCTGAGATAACTATATGAAGTAAAGATTCTAACCAACATGTCTGCCCCCTGAGAGAACTATATGGAGTAAAGATTCTAACCAACATGTCTGCCCCCTGAGAGAACTATATGGAGTGAAGATTCTAACCAACATGTCTGCCCCCTGAGAGAACTATATGGAGTAAAGATTCTAACCAACATGTCTGCCTCCTGAGAGAACGATATGGAGTAAAGATTCTAACCAACATGTCTGCCCCTGAGAGAATTATATGGAGTAAAGATTCTAACCAACATGTCTGCCCCCTGAGAGAACTATATGGAGTAAAGATTCTAACCAACATGTCTGCCTCCTGAGAGAACGATATGGAGTAAAGATTCTAACCAACATGTCTGCCCCCTGAGAGAACTATATGGAGTAAAGATTCTAACCAACATGTCTGCCCCCTGAGAGAACTATATGGAGTTAAGATTCTAACCAACATGTCTGCCCCCTGAGAGAACTATATGGAGTAAAGATTCTAACCAACATGTCTGCCCCCTGAGAGAACTATATGGAGTAAAGATTCTAACCAACATGTCTGCCTCCTGAGAGAACGATATGGAGTAAAGATTCTAACCAACATGTCTGCCCCTGAGAGAACTATATGGAGTAAAGATTCTAACCAACATGTCTGCCCCGTGAGAGAACTATATGGAGTAAAGATTCTAACCAACATGTCTGCCCCGTGAGAGAACTATATGGAGTAAAGATTCTAACCAACATGTCTGCCTCCTGAGAGAACGATATGGAGTAAAGATTCTAAACAACATGTCTGCCCCCTGAGAGAACTATATGGAGTAAAGATTCTAACCAACATGTCCGCCCCCTGAGAGAGCTATACAGAGCAAAGATTCTAAACAACATGTCTGCCCCCTGAGAGAACTATATGGAGTAAAGATTCTAAACAACATGTCTGCCCCCTGAGAGAGCTATACAGAGCAAAGATTCTAAACAACATGTCTGCCCCCTGAGAGAACTATATGGAGTAAAGATTCTAAACAACATGTCTGCCCCCTGAGAGAACAATATGGAGTAAAGATTCTAACCAACATGTCTGCCCCCTGAGAGAACTATATGGAGTAAAGATTCTAACGTACATGTCATCGCCCTGAGAGAACTATATTGAGTAAAGATTCTAACCAACATGTCTGCCCCCTGAGAGAACTATATGGAGTAAAGATTCTAACCAACATGTCTGCCCCCTGAGAGAACTATATGGAGTAAAGATTCTAACCAACATGTCTGCCTCCTGAGAGAACGATATGGAGTAAAGATTCTAACCAACATGTCTGCCCCTGAGAGAACTATATGGAGTAAAGATTCTAACCAACATGTCTGCCCGTGAGAGAACTATATGGAGTAAAGATTCTAACCAACATGTCTGCCTCCTGAGAGAACGATATGGAGTAAAGATTCTAACCAACATGTCTGCCCCCTGAGAGAACTATATGGAGTAAAGATTCTAACCAACATGTCCGCCCCCTGAGAGAACTATATGGAGTAAAGATTCTAACCAACATGTCTGCCCCCTGAGAGAACTATATGGAGTAAAGATTCTAACCAACATGTCCGCCCCCTGAGAAAATTATACAGAGCAAAGATTCTAACCAACATGTCTGCCCCCTGATAGAGCTATACAGAGCAAAGATTCTAAACAACATGTCTGCCCCCTGAGAGAACTATATGGAGTAAAGATTCTAAACAACATGTCTGCCCCCTGAGAGAGCTATACAGAGCAAAGATTCTAAACAACATGTCTGCCCCCTGAGAGAACTATATGGAGTAAAGATTCTAAACAACATGTCTGCCCCCTGAGAGAACAATATGGAGTAAAGATTCTAACCAACATGTCTGCCCCCTGAGAGAACTATATGGAGTAAAGATTCTAACGTACATGTCATCGCCCTGAGAGAACTATATTGAGTAAAGATTCTAACCAACATGTCTGCCCCCTGAGAGAGCGATATGGAGTAAAGATTCTAACCAACATGTCTGCCCACTGAGAGAAATATATGGAGTAAAGATTCTAACCAACATGTCTGCCCCCTGAGAGAACTATATGGAGTAAAGATTCTAACCAACATGTCTGCCCCATGAGAGAACTATATGGAGTAAAGATTCTAACCAACATGTCTGCCCCCTGAGAGAACGATATGGAGTAAAGATTCTAAACAACATGTCTGCCCCCTGAGAGAACTATATGGAGTAAAGATTCTAACCAACATGTCTGCCCCCTGAGAGAACGATATGGAGTAAAGATTCTAACCAACATGTCTGCCCCCTGAGAGAACGATATGGAGTAAAGATTCTAAACAACATGTCTGCCCCCCGAGAGAACTATATGGAGTAAAGATTCTAACCAACATGTCTGCCCCCTGAGAGAACTATATAGAGTAAAGATTCTAACCAACATGTCTGCCCCCTGAGAGAACTATATGGAGTAAAGATTCTAACCAACATGTCTGCCCCCTGAGAGAACTATATGGAGTAAAGATTCTAACCAACATGTCTGCCCCCTGAGAGAACTATATGGAGTAAAGATCCTAACCAACATGTCTGCCCCCTGAGAGAACTATATGGAGTAAAGATTCTAACCAACATGTCTGCCCCCCGAGAGAACTATATGGAGTAAAGATTCTAACCAACATGTCTGCCTCCTGAGAGAACTATATGGAGTAAAGATTCTAACCAACATGTCTGCCCCCCGAGAGAACTATATGGAGTAATGATTCTAACCAACATGTCTGCCCCCTAAGAGAACTATATGGAGTAAAGATTCTAACCAACATGTCTGCCCCCTGAGAGAACTATATGGAGTAAAGATTCTAACCAACACGTCTGCCCCCTGAGAGAACTATATGGAGTAAAGATTCTAACCAACATGTCTGCCCCCTGAGAGAACAATATGGAGTAAAGATTCTAACCAACATGTCTGCCCCCTGAGAGAACTATATAGAGTAAAGATTCTAACCAACATGTCTGCCCCCTGAGAGAACTATATGGAGTAAATATTCTAACCAACATGTCTGCCCCCTGAGAGAACTATATGGAGTAAAGATTCTAACCAACATGTCTGCCCCCTGAGAGAACTATATGGAGTAAAGATTCTAACCAACATGTCTGCCCACTGAGAGAAATATATGGAGTAAAGATTCTAACCAACATGTCTGCCCCCTGAGAGAACGATATGGAGTAAAGATTCTAAACAACATGTCTGCCCCCTGAGAGAACTATATGGAGTAAAGATTCTAACCAACATGTCTGCCTCCTGAGAGAACTATATGGAGTAAAGATTCTAACCAACATGTCTTGATACAATCTTTCAATTGAACATAAGTACATTTTTTGCTACAGTTGTCCTTTAAATATCAGGGACCCTCATTCACAATCCAATGGACATTTCCCTTTACACTGAGCCCAGTCTCTCTTTGTGCTTAGAGCTCTGTATAGAGGTAGCTCTGCTTTCTATGGCGTCAGGAATCCAGGGGGCACACGCTGTATGGCTTCTCCCGCGGGAGCCCCCTTGCAGTGCATGGCACAGTTGATTTCCCGTGTGAACATTTGATTAAACTCCCCGTTTGTCGCGCAGGTGCCGTTGGAGGGATCTGCGCACTTGCAAACATTCTTGGCGCCCAGCTGTGTGAGCTGGAGAGGCTATGTCTGGCGGGTCGCTGGGAGGAAGCAAAGATCCTGCAGCTGCGACTCATAGAACCAAATGGCGCTGTAAGTTTACAATGTGTCATGGTGGGGTCTACAGGTCAGTGTATCGGTTTCATGGGGTCTGTATGTTTAGCTGACCCCAATGCACCTGCTTTACAATACCTCTTGATTCTGGCAGGAAACACTTCACAAGACAACAGCAAAACCTTATATAGGATCTGCTTCACTGAAAGAATATAATCACCCTATTGAGCTTTATTAGCTCTGTATAGCTCTATCACGGGGCAGACATGATGTTGGGTCAGATGAAGGAAGATCTGATTCAACATGTCTGCCCCTGATAGAGCTACACAGAGCAAAGATTCTAAACAACATGTCCGCCCCCTGATAGAGCTATACAGAGCAAAGATTCTAAACAACATGTCCACCCCCTGATAGAGCTATACAGAGCAAAGATTCTAAACAACATGATCGCCCCTGATAGAGCTATACAGAGCAAAGATTCTAAACATGTCCACCCCTGATAGAGCTATACAGAGCAAAGATTCTAAACAACATGTCTGTCCCCTGATAGAGCTATACAGAGCAAAGATTCTAACCAACATGTCCGCCCCCTGATAGAGCTATACAGAGCAAAGATTCTAAACAACATGTCCGCCCCCTGATAGAGCTATACAGAGCAAAGATTCTAAACAACATGTCCATCCCCTGATAGAGCTATACAGAGCAAAGATTCTAAACATGTCCACCCCTGATAGAGCTATACAGAGCAAAGATTCTAAACAACATGTCTGTCCCCTGATAGAGCTATACAGAGCAAAGATTCTAAACAACATGTCCACCCCCTGATAGAGCTATACAGAGCAAAGATTCTAAACAACATGTCTGCCCCCTGATAGAGCTATACAGAGCATAGATTCTAAACAACATGTCTGCCCCCTGATAGAGCTATACAGAGCAAAGATTCTAAACAACATGTTTTCCCCCTGATAGAGCTATACAGAGCAAAGATTCTAAACAACATGTCTGCCCCCTGATAGAGCTATACAGAGCAAAGATTCTAAACATGTCCACCCCCTGATAGAGCTATACAGAGCAAAGATTCTAAACAACATGTCCTCCCCTTGATAGAGCTATACAGAGCAAAGATTCTAAACAACATGTCCTCCCCCTGATAGAGCTATACATAGCAAGGATTCTAAACATCATGTCTGCCCCCTGATAGAGCTACACAGAGCAAAGATTCTAAACAGCATGTCCGCCCCCTGATAGAGCTATACATAGCAAGGATTCTAAACATCATGTCTGCCCCCTGATAGAGCTATACAGAGCAAGGATTCTAAACAGCATGTCTGCTCCCTAATAGAGCTATACAGAGCAGGGATTCTAAACAGCATGTCTGCCCCCTGATAGAGCTATACAGAGCAAAGATTCTAAACTGCATTTCTGCCCCCTGATAGAGCTATACAGAGCAGGGATTCTAACCAACATGTCTGCCCCCTGATAGAGCTATACAGAGTAAGGATTCTAAACAGCATTTCTGCCCCCTGATAGAGCTATACAGAGCAAAGATAATGGGGATGCCCTGAGAGCCCTATAATGGGGATGCCATCAGAGCCCTGTAAAAGGGGTGACCTGAGTCCCTTAATGAAATATCCTGAGTTCCTGCAATAAGATGCCTTGAGTCCCTGTAATGGGGATGCCCCGTCTTAGAGCCCCGTAGGGGGAATGTCTTGTTATAATTTTGTCCTGCCTGTTAGGGGCCTTTACAATTTCCTGTTAAAGGATTTCCCTGTTCTTTGCTCCTTTTCTTCATTGTTCTGATCCATTTCTGGTTTTCCTGTTTATTGTTCTGTTCCATTTTAGGTTTTTGCGTTGCTTTCTGTTTTGTTACTTGTATATTCTGTTCTTTCTATGTTTGCTATTCTGCTTTCACTTTGCTTGGTCTGTCTGCCTGTCTCAGCCTGCAACATCTTGCTTTCCTATTGAGTTGTTGTTCTCCAGTATGTTTGCAGGGTTTCTACAGTTTCTGCCTTGGTATATTGGATACAGCCACTGGTTCCACAGGGCCTTGGAATGTGGCTACACAAACATGGGGTCTCCAGCTTCCAGGGGAGTGGGATTAACCTGCACCAGGCCCTGTGTCTCCATATGATGCACCATAACTCCTGAATTTGGGCGCTCAGGGTCCCATGCCACCTAGACCCCTCTTGTGACACTAAGTGTTTATATTTTCAGATTCATTCAGGAAGTGTGCACATTATATAATGACTCTTGGGTGGTTTTCTGGATTTGTGCAGTTAATTGTATATATTTCATATGCAGCACTTATCACTGGCCACTTTCTTGTATTTGTCTTTAGTGATTCAGCCTGGTCCCTGGGTTATTACATGCTGCTACAGGATGGAATAACAAATCTAGTTTTTGGCTTATCCTGGAGAAATCAGACAAGATTGTATGTACCGTGCTGGTGCAATGTGTCTTCCCTGATTACAATGTATACATCATGCCGTCTGGTCAGGTGGGACGATTTGTTAGATCCTGGCTTCTTCGTTCAGTATGTGACATGGAGCCAGGATAATGTGCTTTCACCTCAGACATTGGGTAAGAGAAAACCAGACAGACCCTCACCCAGAACCGTTACGGCTGGGATTTCACATAGTAATGCAGATTGCAGCTGTCCCCCCTGGCTGGCGGCCATTACATCATTTGGCCTCTGTGTCAGGGAGATAGCGGGAGGGAGTAATACTAAGCACTATCACTATCAGAGCAAAATCACCTTCCCTTGAGGCAAATGGGAGCTCTTGTTTCAGGATGAAGTGTTTGTCCATAATCCTCTTCTGGATACAGCTGATAAAGTGTCTTTAAAGGAGCAGGGTGTGTGTACAGGGACCCAGTGTCCGGAGCAGGGTGTGTATACAGGGACCCAGTGTCCGGGGCAGGGTGTGTGTACAGGGATCTAGTGTCCGGGGCAGGGTGTGTGTACAGGGACCCAGTGCCCGGGGCAGAGTGTGTGTACAGGGATCCAGTGTCCGGGGCAGAGTGTGTATACAGGGACCCAGTGTCCGGGGCAGGGTGTGTGTACAGGGACCCAGTGTCCGGGGCAGGGTGTGTGTACAAGGACCCAGTGTCCGGAGCAGGGTGTGTGTACAAGGACCCAGTGTCCAGGGCAGAGTGTGTGTACAGGGAACCAGTGTCCGGAGCAGGGTGTGTATACAGGGACCCAGTGTCCGGGGCAGGGTGTGTGTACAGGGGTCCAGTGTCCGGGGCAGGGTGTGTGTACAGGGACCCAGTGTCCAGGGCAGAGTGTGTGTACAGGGACCCAGTGTCCAGGGCAGGGTGTGCGTACAGGGATCCAGTGTCTGGAGCAGGGTGTGTGTACAGGGATCCAGTGTCCGGGGCAGAGTGTGCGTACAGGGATCCAGTGTCTGGAGCAGGGTGTGCGTACAGGGATCCAGTGTCTGGAGCAGGGTGTGTGTACAGGGATCCAGTGTCCGGGGCAGGGTGTGCGTTCAGGGATCCAGTGTCTGGAGCAGGGTGTGTGTACAGGGATCCAGTGTCCGGGATCCAGTGTCCGGGGCAGGGTGTGTGTACAGGGACCCAGTATCCAGGGCAGAGTGTGTGTACAGGGACCCAATGTCCAGGGCAGGGTGTGTGTACAGGCATCCAGTGTCCGGGGCAGGGTGTGTGTACAGGCATCCAGTGTCCGGGGCAGGGTATTTGTACAGGGATCCAGATGAGGATGCGGGGGGATGTGCTGTATGTAAGATGAGGATGCGGGGGGATGTGCTGTATGTAAGATGAGGACGCGGGGGGATGTGCTGTATGTAAGATGAGGATGCGGGGGGATGTGCTGTATGTAAGATGAGGATGCGGGGGGATGTGTTGTATCTAAGATGAGGATGCGGGGGGATGTGCTGTATCTAAGATGAGGATGCGGGGGGATGTGCTGTATGTAAGATGAGGATGCGGGGGGATGTGCTGTATGTAAGATGAGGATGCGGGGGGATGTGCTGTATCTAAGATGAGGATGCGGTGGGATGTGCTATATCTAAGATGAGGATGCGGGGGGATGATGCGCTTTTCATTCATTACTTGTTTTTTTGTAGGTGACACGCAGGTTTGGCGTGGCCGGGGTAAAGCAGGCCATGGACTGGTTTGGATATTATGGGGGTCCATGTCGCTCTCCCCTCCTCCCTCTGACAGAGCAAGAGATAAATGAGCTGAGAAGAGATTTCACTGCAAATGGCTGGCTGTAAAAGAATGACTACCGGATTAAACACGTGATGCATACAACACGCGTGACGCTCAGACCAATGCATTAACCTGTGTGCACATACATGATCAGGGGCACACGCAGCGTGATTGAGGCTTTTTCGAATTAATGTGAGCTATATTTCCAATGACGGGAGGTCTGCTGTATCATGTAAGCATGGCTGACCCCGTGTCTGCTGTATCATGTAAGCATGGCTGACCCCGTGTCTGCTGTATCATGTAAGCATGGCTGACCCCGTGTCTGCTGTCTGCACTGTGCAGGAATTGGCACAATTAAGAGAACATTAAATGGGATTTTTTTTCCCCCTGGAATGTTAAAAAAATAAACAAATACAAACTTTAACATATGTCTTATTCCATCTTATTAACTGAAATAGTGTTTATCTCTTTACAGCACCACGTTGAGTTAGACCAACTACACCGCGTATAACGCTAACTACACCGCGTATAACGCCAACTACACCGCGTATAACGCCAACTACACCGCGTATAACACCAACTACACCGCGTATAACACCAACTACACCGCGTGTAACACCAACTACACCGCATATAACGCCAACTACACCGCATATAACGCCAACTACACCGCATATAACGCCAACTACACCGCGTATAACACCAACTACACCGCGTATAACACCAACTACACCGCGTATAACACCAACTACACCGTGTCTGAGTTACACTAACTACACCGCGTATAACGCCAACTACACCGTGTCTGAGTTACACTAACTACACCGTGTCTGAGTTACACTAACTACACCGTGTCTGAGTTACACTAACTACACCGCGTATAACGACAACTACACTGCGTATAACGGCAACTACACTGCGTATAACGGCAACTACACCGCGTATAACACCAACTACACCGTGTCTGAGTTACACTAACTACACCGTGTCTGAGTTACACTAACTACACCGTGTCTGAGTTACACTAACTGCACCGCGTATAACGGCAACTACAACGCGTATAACGGCAACTACACCGCGTATAACACCAACTACACCGTGTCTGAGTTACACTAACTACACCGCGTATAACGCCAACTACACCGTGTCTGAGTTACACTAACTACACCGTGTCTGAGTTACACTAACTACACCGTGTCTGAGTTACACTAACTACACCGCGTATAACGACAACTACACTGCGTATAACGGCAACTACACTGCGTATAACGGCAACTACACTGCGTATAACGGCAACTACACCGCGTATAACACCAACTACACCGTGTCTGAGTTACACTAACTACACCGTGTCTGAGTTACACTAACTGCACCGCGTATAACGGCAACTACAACGCGTATAACGGCAACTACACCGCGTATAACACCAACTACACCGTGTCTGAGTTACACTAACTACACCGTGTCTGAGTTACACTAACTACACCGCGTATAACGCCAACTACACCGCGTATAACGCCAACTACACCGCGTATAACGCCAACTACACCGCGTATAACGCCAACTACACCGCGTATAACGCCAACTACACAGTGTCTGAGTTACACTAACTACACCGTGTCTGAGTTACACTAACTACACCGCGTATAACGCCAACTACACCGCGTATAACGCCAACTACACCACGTATAACGACAACTACACCGCGTATAACACTAACAACACCGTGTCTGAGTTACACTAACTACACCGCGACCCAATAACACTAACTACACCGCGTATAACGCTAACTACACCGCGTATAACGCTAACTACACCGCGTATAACGCTAACTACACTGCGTATAACACTAACAACACCGTGTCTGAGTTACACTAACTACACCGCGACCCAATAACACTAACTACACCACGTATAACGCTAACTACACCGCGTATAACCCTAACTACACCGCGTATAACGCTAACAACACCGTGTCCGAGTTACACTAACTACACCGCGACCCAATAACACTAACTACACCGCGTATAACACCAACTACACCGCGTATAACGCCAACTACACCGCGTATAACGCCAACTACACCGCGTATAACACTAACTACACCGTGTCTGAGTTACACTAACTACACCGCGTCCCAATAACACTAACTACACCGCGTCCCTATAACACTACACCGCGTCCCAATAACACTAACTACACCGCGTCCCAATAACACTAACTACACCGCGTCCCAATAACACTAACTACACCGCGTCCCAATAACACTAACTACACCGCGTCCCAATAACAATAACTACACCGCGTCCCTATAACACTAACTACACCATGTATAACACTAACTACACCACGTATAACACTACACCGCGTTTCAATAACACTAACTACACCGCGTCCCTATAACACTAACTACACCACGTATAACACTACACCGCATTTCAATAACACTAACTACATCGCGTATCAATAACACTAACTACACCGCGTATAACACTAACTACACCGCGTCCCAATAACACTAACTACACCGCGTCCCTATAACACTAACTACACCGCGTCCCAATAACACTAACTACACCGCGTATAACACTAACTACACCACGTCCCAATAACACTAACTACACCGCGTCCCTATAACACTAACTACACCATGTATAACACTAACTACACCGCGTATAACACTAACTACACCACGTCCCAATAACACTAACTACACCGCGTCCCAATAACACTAACTACACCGCGTATAACACTAACTACACCACGTCCCAATAACACTAACTACACCGCATCCCTATAACACTAACTACACCATGTATAACACTAACTACACCGCGTATAACACTAACTACACCACGTCCCAATAACACTAACTACACCGCGTCCCTATAACACTAACTACACCATGTATAACACTAACTACACCGCGTATAACACTAACTACACCACGTCCCAATAACACTAACTACACCGTGTCCCAATAACACTAACTACACCGTGTCCCAATAACACTAACTACACCGCGTCCCTATAACACTAACTACACCGTGTCCCTATAACACTACACCGCGTCCCAATAACACTAACTACACCGCGTCCCTATAACACTAACTACACCATGTATAACACTAACTACACCGCGTATAACACTAACTACACCGCGTATAACACTAACTACACCGCGTCCCAATAACACTAACTACACCGCGTATAACGCTAACTACACCGCGTATAACGCTAACTACACCGCGTATAACGCTAACTACACCGCGTATAACGCTAACTACACCGCGTATAACGCTAACTACACCGCGTATAACGCTAACAACACCGTGTCCGAGTTACACTAACTACACCGCGACCCAATAACACTAACTACACCGCGTATAACGCTAACTACACCGCGTATAACGCTAACTACAGCACGTATATTACACTCATTAACTCTCCCGACCTGGATTCAGAGGTTTGAGAGAGAGTAGGGGGCTGTATGTTGGGGGAAGCATTGTGATTGAGCCATGCAGGTCATGTTGGTGTGCCTGCCTCTTCCCCGCTGTATCTAAATAACTTGTAAGGAGGGAAATGATCTCCTGGATAAAATAGGACTAATCTGTTTTATATATTAAGAATGGATTATAACAAAATCAGACTAATAAAACTGATTGGAATCACACTGTCTGCATTAATAATAGCGGCTTCATATCTCAAATCAAATAATTATAACTAAATTGCAAGTAGTTACATCTTCTACTACATGGTCCATGTCAATCTGCACTGCTCACTGATTGTACACTGCATGTGCTGCCCAGACATACCAGGAATCACCTCCTGAGATCCTGTCTGCTGTACACATTCCCCCAATTATTCACATGATACGAAGAGAACAACCACATCCCCATCACTAAGGTCCCTGGCATTAGTCCATTGGCAGACCTGCAGCCACCATTACCTCCAGGGACGGGTACATATCCCAGAATCACCTGCACATATGGAATAGTTTGATCTCTTTATTGTTTCAAGTATAGCAGAATTCAGACATGAAAGGCACAATCCTCAATACGTACATAGGATTTAACTAAATGTTCCACAATCATTACCTGACACAGGGTCCGTGCAGTGCTAACACCAGATGGGAATATAATATGCAGATCATTTCTATTAATATACAGTGATACTGCATTGGATGGCACAGCGCAATGGAGAGATTCATGGTATTTACTAAAATCGGAGAAAATAATCCCAATAAATGTCATTAAAAGCACCATCCAGCCCTGAGATGAACCCATCGTATTGTCAGGGCAGGCTGATTATATATGGACCACAGTCAGGTGCCACACAGTGTGTAATCAGGAGAAACCAATCCAGCCAGTACTATACACTGTATATATACACATCATATTATGTATGAATAAAAACTCCCACACTGCAAAGTGTCTGGAGACATATAAAATGGCGCAGTCGCTGTTTGGTATGTATAATGGCGATTGCCCCTTTTTTTAAATTGCGCCACTTTCCAGCGCGGGAGCGAAAGACTTCCGCCATTGATCAGGCGCTTTCTAAATGAGACATTGGCTGCGCCAGGGCATTGAGCACCAGCGCAACCAGGAAGTAGATTTCTGCCGGAGGCGGTACGGACACCTCGAAACTTGTAGGGAGTCTGCTTTATACACAGGCTCACATGCAGATAACACCACGATCTACATGTGCACCCTGGTTATACACACCCCCCTCTTATGGTTTCATGTACAGCAGCAAGCATCACATGGAAGAGCCCATGTAGAGTTGGGTAAAGCGTGTGAAAGTACTAGAACATCCATACAGGCTGTGTGCAGGACAAGTGCCCTCTCCGTGTATCTGTGTGGAAGGAGCGCACACATATCTTAACAAACAAATGGGAATAATGCACTTTGTGGGCATCATTTTGTTCGCCCATTCTGACGCAGATACTCTGACCAGCAAAGTAACCGCAGCAGATCAGCAGCTGACTGGAGATTCCCCCGCACTATTGTCCTGGCAGGGGGCAGAGGCACTCTCCAAAGGTACCGTCCGGTCGTGGCCATAATTTGAATGTGACCTTGATTGGCTGAGAACACTAAGAAACCAATCAGAATGCTGCTTTGATTTAGGGAGCCGGCGCCATAGGGGAGATTCAAAAACCACATTTCAGGTCAGTGGGAGGATTTTATAGCTGAAATCCTTCCGAAATGGGGCCAAAGAGTAATAAAATAAAAATACTGATACTTTAAATATATTAAAAAATTGAACATAAAATAATTTGTAAAAATGTATATTAATGTAAACATACTATTATAATATATAACATTAATATATGTTAATTGTATATGAATATTTTAATGCTTACAGTATGTTACTTTAATTCTTCTAATACTGGAATTAAATTCTCCAACTAAAATCTAGCGAATTGAAATGGGTGATTTTTGTGTATATTTCCTCAATTCAGAGCATGTTTGGAGCAAATTGGACAGCCAAAAATCTATGGTTTCACATTAAATTGTCCCGATCCGGATCAGCCCTATTTGGTCCCGAATTCATTAATATTGAGTATTTTGGAGAATTCGGAAATTCAACTAAACTTGTCCGATCTGAATCCATTTTGGGCCAGATCATTGGGGAGACAGGCATGTGTACTTAACTGATAGAAAGGTGGAGTGTAAAAGAAAGGAATGTCATTTACTTTATGTTAAAATGTTCTTTTCAGCATTACTTGCAGAGGAAACGAGAGCGAATGACGGAGGGGTTTTTTCTTCCAATCTCGCACGTTTTGCCTGATCATGGTATCAGTACATATCTTACTTCACATGTGTCATTTAATAGAGAGGGATGCACAGAATAACATGGAGAACTCCTATCAGCCTTAGCCAGGAGTACAGGACCATGGTGGGCTCTGTAATAAGTTATGTGAAGAGGAGACACTCAATGTAACACATGGGAAGCAAACTGTAAGAGATACAGACACTGAACTCAGTCTACTTTGTAGGTGCCCCTCCTATTTAGTAATGTCCCCCACCCTCTAATCTGGGACTGAGACACCGCTCTTAGAGAAAGAGGGAATCTCGGGCCCATGGAATGAATAAATACCAGCATTTCAAACTGAAGAAAGTAATAAATAACCCCAGGAATACTGCAGTGAAAGGAGATAGTCCTGTGCGTGAGGGATCCAGACACACAATATAATCTATTCCCAGAGGACTCTCACCCCTGCCCTGGAGGTGTAAACATGATGAGTGAGAACCAGGAGACCCTAACCCGGTCACACTTGGTTCACAGTGAGACAGCACGCAGCGTTGGAGGCACTGGAAGCCCTCTGGATGGCGCTGTGACACTTCTCTTGTTTTACCAGCTTGTTATTCTCAAACAGACCTTCGTTCCGTGTTACCCCATGTGAACCGTCTGCGAATGTCAGGAGTCCTGTGTGAGCAACACAAAAACCGGATCAACCCGGAAAAATGGAAAACCAATACAATGGACCCGTGTGTGTGTGTACAATCACAACCAAACACGCCAAACACCCTGAAACATGGAAAACCAATACAATGGACCCGTGTGTGTGTGTACAATCACAACCAAATACGCCAAACACCCTGAAACATGGAAAACCAATACAATGGACCCGTGTGTGTGCGTACAATCACAACCAAACACGCCAAACACCCTGAAACATGGAAAACCAATACAATGGACCCGTGTGTGTGCGTACAATCACAACCAAACACGCCAAACACCCTGAAACATGGAAAACCAATACAATGGACCCATGTGTGTGTGTACAATCACAACCAAACACGCCAAACACCCTGAAACATGGAAAACCAATACAATGGACCCGTGTGTGTGTGTACAATCACAACCAAACACGCCAAACACCCTGAAACATGGAAAACCAATACAATGGACCCGTGTGTGTGCGTACAATCACAACCAAACACGCCAAACACCCTGAAACATGGAAAACCAATACACTGGACCCGTGTGTGTGTGTACAATCACAACCAAACACCCTGAAACACCGGAGACAATCCAAACATTATCTGTACCTTGTGATGGCAGAATAGCAATATGTTTTACATGTGTCTGGCATCTGTAATGGGAATTGGCACCACAGGTGAAGCCGTGGAATGAAGGAGGCGTGTTATCAGCCAGCGCGGTTACGGTTTATTTGGGGATTTATTCATGAAAGAGAAATGCAGGGAAATGAGACGGGAACGTAAAATGTACGGCCCCCCATTCAGTCCCTGCAGGTTAAATCCTGTCAGAATACTGCAGGAGGCCGCACACGCTATGCACGTCATGTAACGCTATGTACGTCATGTATCGCTATGTACGTCATGTAACGCTATGTAACGCTATGTACGTCATGTGACGCTATGTACGTCATGTATCGCTATGCACGTCATGTATCGCTATGTACGCCATGTAACGCTATGTACGTCATGTATCGCTATGTACGTCATGTATCACTATGTACGTCATGTATCGCTATGTACGCCATGTAACGCTATGTACGTCATGTATCACTATGTACGTCATGTATCACTATGTACGTCATGTATCGCTATGTACGCCATGTATCGCTATGTAACGCTATGTACGTGATGTAACGCTATGTACGCCATGTATCGCTATGTAACGCTATGTACGTCATGTAACGCTATGTACGTCATGTATCGCTATGCACGTCATGTATCGCTATGTACGTCATGTATCGCTATGTACGTCATGTATCGCTATGTACGTCATGTATCGCTATGTACGCCATGTATCGCTATGTACGTCATGTATCGCTATGTACGTCATGTATCGCTATGTACGCCATGTAT